>JAZDUA010000229.1:2255000-2347500 GCA_038098605.1 Gryllus longicercus
TACGAGGTGATACGTTGGTGTTGCTTCCTAGCAACGGTCGTCATGCACCTCGCAATAGTAACATATGTAAAAGCTATTCTTATGTTTCTCGATGTTCAGATGAAAGCAATACAAGCAATTGTACAATTCTTGTAGTACGTGCTCCCACTTCGACCAAAACTGAGCAGTCCAAATCTGTGAACCTTAAAGGGATGTAAGGGGATTGATATCATGAGACAACAACAATAAAGTTTAAATACACATCATGAATTGTACAGTTGCTTGTTTACATTGTTGGATTTAATGTAAATGATCATGCCCAAACAACCTCTGTATTGTATTTGATAATTCTGTCGTATCAAATAACCGATTGACTGCCGTTCTCATGGACCGCACAAATAAAAAAGTAGCAAAAACAAACAAATGATATCTGTTAAGTGTTATTTTACTTCGAGAACGAACCAAAAAATAAGCAAAACAATTTTATTTTTGGCCTAGTGTTGGTGCTTCGTGTCTTCCAAATCTCCAGATGCTCCTCACAGTTTACATCGATGCCAATCCTGGGAGGCTGCCAGGTTCATCGTTCCCCAACCTCTCTCCGTCCCCCTCTCCCCCTTCTCAATATCCCTCCCTCTCCCTTGCTGCCTCTTCATCCCTCCCTTTCTCTTGCCCTCTCTCTCCCCCAACTCACTGCCCTGAGGAAGCCTGCGATATGTCAGGCGAAACGTCGGCACCCCAGCCAACGACGCGGCGTCTCCCGGATAGCCGAGAATTCATGGATTCGAGCCGCGGAAGCTTACGTATACATCTGACTAACTTCCTTCGCTGTTTCTCCCTTCCCATTACTTACTTTCCACCCTCTGCCTCTTTCCCTCTCACAATTTCCGTCCTCCCACTTTCCTTCCCACCTGTCCGGCTCCTTTTTTCTCCCTCACCCTCCCTACCTCCAACCGCTCTCCCCTTCTTCCTCCCTCTATCCACCCATATTTCTCTCCTTATGGGTTTCTACCTCCCTTTACCTCTCTCTATCCCTCCCTCTCAATTCTGACCTCGCTCCATCTCTCTCTCTCTCTACCCTTACCCTTTTTCCATCCCCCTCTTCTTCTCTTTTCCTCCGTCCCCTTCTCCCCTTCTCACCATACCTCTCTTTCTCTAGGCCTTTCTCTTTTCCTAATTCCTTCGCTGTCTTTCCTTTCCTGTTACTTTCTCTGCAACATCCCCCTCTTTCCCTCTCCCAATCTCCTTTTTCTTACTCTCCTACCCTCCTACCTTGCTTTATTTCTATTTCTCACCCTCTCTCCCTCATACTGCCATCCCTTTCTCCCACCTATCCACCCCTCTTTCTCTCCCTGCGTTTCTACCTCCCTTTACCTCTCTCCTACCCTCTCTCTTTTTTCCACCCTTACCTTTCTTCCATCTCCCCTTCCTCTCTTTCCTTCTGCCACTATTTCCCTATAACTCTTCCTCTCTCCCTCCCCTTCCTTCTCTCCTCTGTTGTTGTTCTAGTGCAGCCGGGGACACCGTCCTCCAGCTGCATCCGGCGTTTTTATCCTCTTTGCCTCGTCACTCGGCCGCTTGTCGCTTATTGACCCCGACGTCGGGTGCGCTCCCGCCCCGCCGCTCCCCCCCCCCCGCACGGAGGGCGATACTGCCGCTGCAGGCCGGCGCTCGCCTCCCGGGACACCCCCACCCCCTCCCCCCTCGACATTCGGCGCGCGGGTGGGGGAGGCGTGGCCGAGCGCATGCATTTTAACATTTTAATCTGCGTCTTGTCTCGTATTTCACGTTCGGGCCTCCGACGCCTAACGCTCGCGCCCGCCGGAGCAACGGCGGTGGGCGGGAACGACCTGCTTTCGGGGCGCGGCGGTGAGAATGACCCTCGTTCCGGGGCCGGGAAGGCGGGGCGGCGGGGGCGGCGATGAATGGATTGGGCGCGCGGGCAACGCAGGGTGTATTGTGTGGTGTTTGCAGCGGAGGCGGCAGGGGGGAAGGCAGAGGTAGTGGCAGGGTTGGCCAGGGGGGGGGGGCGAGGTCAGTGGACGGTGGGGATGTGCAACGGGGAGTGAGGGCGGCAGAGGGCGGCGAAGTGGCATGCAAGAAAGGAAGAGGCTACGGATATGTCAGTGGCGGCGACGGCGATTCCGGAGGGGAGGCAGTGGCGGGGTGGGCGTGTGTGGGGACGGGAGCTGCGGGGCGAAGACGGCGGGGTCTCGAGGGCGGGCGGGGCGAGACGCGCATAATGGCACCGGGGGAGGAAGAGTCCCTGGGAACAATGGTGGAGTATTGCGAGATGAGCTCTAAAGGAGTTGTTCGTGCATAATGCACGGCCAGCGCTTGGAAGGATGCGCTGACAGGGAACGAGCTCTTGCAGGGAAGAATTGCCCCGGTGTACGTGTTAACGTGCCGACGTAGAGGAATAAAACGGAATGGAATTTCGAATTGATGGAATACACGATGAAGGAGGACCTGTGTTCAACTATCCACCTATGCCGCCTCTAGCTGGTACATACAGAAAGAAAGGAAAACTAACACATACGTTTTCCATACTATTTATTTAGATGTGGTATTTATTTTTAATGATTTTGACGTTGTATGCTCAGGGTGAGTATACATATTGGAATATAGTTCGGCAATAGCGATAAAGTTTGGAATAGTCCGAAAGATGCAAAATTTTGAAGCCAAATATCGGGTAGCTGTTATCTTGAAAGCTAACAGTGCTGTAGAGGTCAAATTGCTCTTCTTCCATTGCTGAGACCGTATTTTGATCGTCGTTAGTACAATTACACACAAAAAAAGTTGTCTGACCCCAAGAATTGATAGATATTTCTCTATGTATATCGACTGGCTGAATCCGAATCAAATTGGCGCAATTTCCGGAAATTCTTAGGTCTAAAAACTTGTGTGTGTGTGTGTACGTGCGTTTATGTGGTGTGTGTGTGTATGTGCGTTTATGTAGTGTGTGTATGTGCGTTTATGTGGTGTGTGTGTATGTGCGTTTATGTGGTGTGTGTGTATGTGCGTTTATGTGGTGTGTGTGTGTGTGTATGTGCATGCCTGTGGTATTGGTAGAGTTCGCAGGAGGTTTTCGTCTTTTTAGCCCATGAGTCTTGCGTTCTTGCCTTTTAGTTATCTTTTAGTTATTGTTTAGTTTAATTTTAGTTAGTGAAAAATTAAATTCTAAAGAAGATTTATGTATTTTTATGAATAAATAAATTTTGGAAGTGAGGGGGACTGATAACTTGCAAATACATCCTCTCTACATCACGCAAAAGTAAACTCAACTGTTATATTACTTCTTAAGGAAGAATTATCATTCGCTTTTGTCCTTTATTTGATATTCGTTGTTGGCGGTTAACAATAGAAAAGCAAGCATGGCATTTGCCTATTATAACAGTTCCCCTTTTCATTACATGTACAGTCTGTGAAATTGTCTTGTCAGAGCACCATTTTCGAACGCACACTTGCATTCACGGGATTATAATAACAAAGCGCACGTTTTGAAAGGTCGTATATTCCAGTTGCTGTTTGTTGACCTCGCGAGGAAAAAAATCCAAAATGCACATACTGTCCCAGAACTCGAAAGGTCGCACTTTGAGCAATACCTTACTATAACAATACATAAAAAAACTCAATAGAGTAATGACATTTCACGCATGAAAGTAGTCAGCCGACATCCTCTGAAATAACGTCAGCAAACTCACTGCCTTCATCAAGTAGACCTCCAGTGTCTAGCTGACCCCCAGCGTGCGTTACGATACGCTGTAACAAGCGTCGACTGACTTTTATATTCAGTGAATGTGTCGATTCAGAAGCACGGTTGTCAGATGGAGAGACTTACTGAATCAGACATACTTATGGTTAATACTAATTATAATCTATTTTTGAAAGAATCATTTTATGCAATATTCCTATTTTAGTTTCAAATTTGCTTCAACTTTCAAAATCCCTTGTGTTGGCGAATGAGTGTTTTCCTGATAAAACGTAAAAACAACAAATCGAAAACATGAACTTTTAAAATCGCATCTGCCATTCGGATGCCAGTTTTTTAGACGCCTTCCAGATCTATTCCCGTTACGCTCTGTTCTCGCTTCCCACTACTTTTCCTCTCTTCTTTATGTGGCATCGTCTTCTTTTTTCTTCATCTTGTGATTCGTTGACTTCTATATCTTGTTTCGTCTCCTAGTATTCTTCTTTCCTCTGAGTGAGTCCGTTTCAATCTGTTTTGAATGGTAGGATGTGAGGGTGTGTGAAATTACACAGATGTGAGGACGGTGAAATGACACAGTTTGATATTAAGGAATGTGTTTGTGACGAAGATTGGAAGGGAAGCAGAGACGAACTCAACAGAACTGTAAAACAGGAGGTACGACTCCTAAATATATGAGTACCAAATATGTAGTCAATAATATTCCATTACTGGTAATAAATATTTCTAAATCGGGGTTAGGAATTGAAATATGTTTTTGTCTCAATATTTAGCACAAAGTCATGTTTACGGAAAGTCAAAGGGCGCCGAAAATATGTTCCGATCGTTATGTATGACTTCCACGTGGTGATTATGTTACTACGTAACAACGAATGCTCAAAACAGAAGTCCGTGATTAATTATTAATGACATTTTAGTTTCTATTTGTTAAATTTATTGAGCGTAATTAATAATTTAGTTTGCAAAATCATATAGAAAGCTCATGTTAATTAGAAAATTCCTACAATACATTAAAAACGTATAATTTATTTTGTACCATTATTGAACAGTATTACTTATTCATCGTCAATTTCGGAGTGAAAATGTTAGTTTTTGAAGCAGCGATTAAAGGGAAAGAATCGATGCCTCCACAGTGGGCGTTGCCAAATCACGCTCTCTCGGGGCGAGCGCTCGCCTCAAACAGGCTCGCATGACCGGCGAAGGGAAGATGGTAAAGGAAGGGAAAAACAGCGCTTTCGTGGGATGCTTGCATGTTGGTGCCTGTAGTGGTAGATACAGAATATGTAGAATTGCGCCCTCTTTGAACCGTTATTTCTATTATTATTTGACATTTCTTTGGTTTGGATCTACAAACATTTTTGCCGGTAGTTTTCTTTCATTATGATCTATCACCTGATCTAAAAAAAATAGAGAAACTCACAGAACGTCTAATAGTTCATTAAAATCATACATTTTTCTTGCAGTATCCAAGAACATGAAACCCCATTTATATGTAGCATTAAATAAATATAACTTGTAATGGATATAGTAATTGTGCGTAGTTAAATCGCAATGATTTTAGTCTATTGAAAATTACTTTACGTTCAAATAACGTGATTTACTAAGACGACTGAGTACAAAGCAGGTTATGTAAAACTAATAGAACGTGTAATTAGGAAAGTATGTATAGAAAATAATGTTTTTATATTCAGATTTTTTTATATTAATTTACCAAGTAGAGTTAACTTTCTTACCGTTGAACATAAATTTATTTTAGACATCTTTATACATTTTTTTGTAACCGTAAAATACTCGTATTGAGTCTTCCATGCTCGAATTCCCTCTCGTATACTTTAATTTATTTACAATGGCACCTCAAAGGTTCCGCTGTGTTGCCACAGGCTTGTACGGTTAGCGCGTGGTAAGCACATGGCTGCTACCACCAGTTCCGTTGAGAAGGACTGTTTGCTTTGTCAACACTGTAGTGACTTTGATGCTCCTTAAAGATAAGAGATTGTCTCGGCTGGGGCGGTGCCCCGCTGGTGGGAAATATCTGGTGGGGGAAAACCCCGCTAGCCGACAGGAGGTCGTCGACGGAACTCTCCATATAGTGAGGGGAAAATCACCGCCACCCCACAAGCAAAAACGTGCATTACACTTACGGGACAGATTACCCTGTTAGTCGACGTACCCAGAAGCACTTAGCCTATCAATCAGTTGAACCCATTTAATGGAGACTGCCTACCTTCTCCGTTTTTCGTACATGATCTTGAGATGCTATTATAAATAAATCGAAGTATACGAGAGGGAATTCGAGCATGGGAGACTTAAGACGGTATTTTACAGCTATAGAAAAAAGCGTGAAGATATCTGAAAAATATTTATTTTTAAAGTTAAAAAAGTTAACTCAACGTGGTAAATTAATATCTAAAAATGTGAAAATAAAAACCATGAATTTCTATACACATTTTCCTAATTCCCCGTTATAAAATTTTTACATAATCTACTAAGGAGGTATTTCTTGGGCGAGAAACAGGCGATTTAAATTTATCTCAGAGTCGTGATTTAGGCTTGAGGATCTTTTACACGCAAGTAAATCTACTAACATGGGACAGCCAACTTTACTTCACCTCCGAAGGAAGGCGTACGAAGGATTTTTCCGCCCTTAAAAATCCACGGCTTCGATCGGGTTTGAAGCCGGCATCTTGGGTACAACAGGCCGATACGCTAACCGTTACACCATCGCCACCGCTTGTCCTTGAAGTTGGAGCAAGTCGCGTAGAAAGGGTCGGCGAGTTAAGTATTGCGCTGAGCGTGGGCGAGTCTTGGACAGCCCTGGCTTGGCGCGAGCTGGTGGCGCGTGTCGTGTCTCCGGCCGCGCCGCGCGGCAGGCGCCGCGGTGAAGCGGCGTGAAGCGCCGTGCCCGTGTGATGTGGCGCGAAGGGACCCGGAGCTGTTGGCGCGGCTAGCGGCAATTGAGCGGAGACCGCACCGCAGTCGCAATCTCTGCCGCCGGCGCTGTTGCCGCCCCCTCAGGGGCCTCCGGCGGGCGGCCAACTTCTCTCTGCTGGCCAGCTGTGGCGGCGCGCTGACTGTGATCTGTAAGGTACTCCGATTTAAACAGAGTGGAACTTGAAGGTCACGAGATGGACGGTCAGACAGGGAGAGGTGGCTTAGGTAGGCTTAGTAGTTGATGTCACCGCAGTGCCTCTGACCGGGAGGTCACAGGTTCAGGTCTCGACAGTGGCTGGCTTTTCGAGCTACGTCGTATTCAGTCGCTGTCTGGAGGAGAATTCTAGAGGCCGGCTATTCTAATCGGTAGTTTTTCGTGGTTCCTCCGATAAACACCATGTCAATGCCGGAGCAGAACTTTTGCAAACAAGCCATGGATCCCGCTCGATTTTTCTTCCCTGTTCCTTATCGAACCTCGCCTCCTTACATACTCACTTAACACTTAAATGCATAACCACACATGTCGGGCAACCGCTCGGGAAACGCACTACACTACGGCGTATATCGTGAGCTTCGCCTTTCTCCTAGTGTGGACTGTCATGGTGGTGAGAGATACCTAGCTGCAGAAAACACAAGCCGACGTGTAGGTCGGCTTGACGGTCTCCGCGGATGTCACCATCCAACGGGGAAAGATCTCCGCTCCCTCTAGCGATAAACTTTGCACTACACTTACGAGGAAAATTACAATAGCAGATGACACACCGAAAATCAATTGAGTTCCGTTTTATGTGCATGAATGGTAGAAATCACCAGAAAGGAGAAAAAAGAAGAGCACAAATACCAAGAATTGATTTAATTTCCATACGAGTGGTTAATTCGCGAACGTGCAAAGCACTTTCCTGTATTTTGTCGTTGAAGTTAATTAAAAGAGTGTTAACAAGCAATGTATACTAACTTTGATGCAAATGGGCCGAATATCTGCTTCCCGTAATCTCATAACTTCCGTTAAGTGGTCTCTCGTGTTAACGGCCTGTTTTCTTCTGGACAATGAGAGATCGCTACAGATAGGATTCGCTGTACAACCATTATTTTTTATTGTAATTTTCCAATTTATTATTTATGGAAACGACGTATTTAACTATATAATTAACAGGTCACGAATATTTGGGACAGACGCATGACACTGCTGCGAATACCCAGCGTATCTCTAGCTTCATACGAATGGCTACGTCATGGCGAATGGCGTATCAAGATCGAATAATTTTATCATCTACAATACATTTTAATAAGCCCATGTCTAAATCTGCTAAAAGCGTCCGTCTCCAAATTATTCAAATTTAGACAATAATCAGTCTATGCTGATTTAGTGGTAAGGCGCTGTCGTAAGTTATATTAATAATTTTATCGGAAGTTATATGTAAGTTATTTGCGTAAAAAGAAAAAAAAATGTCAACGAAAATTTCCGTATAGGGCGGGGTTCTACTCTTCTATAATATTCTTTGTCACATTTCATATCTACCATTATGGGATCGAAAAACTCAGTAAATGTGAAAAAAGAATATACTTTGGGACGCGATAGATGCCAGCTGGGAAGACGGTAGGAAACACCCAGGAAAGGAAGAAATTAGAAACTAACTGGTGCGAGAAACGCGAAAAAACGTGTAGGAAATATGCAATGGAACACGTAAGAAACATGCGATGAATATGTGGGAAAACATAAAAGAAAAACATATATGGGCGACAGGAGGGACCCGAGTTGGTTCAAAATGGTCTCATTTTGCGAAATGCTGTTCATAAAATATCTATTATATTTGTCGAGATTTGGATCTTCTGGGGAGCTGTGCAATTCCATAGTATAAATGGGTAATGAAAAACGATGAGAATGAAACTCAAATGTGTGAAAAATGAAATTGGTACCTCAAAGGTCCTGTTGTGGCCGCCATTTCAATGCTCTTACGTTTTGCATCTCCAATTTTTTACTTTAAAACGGATTTATGAAGTGCGGAATGATTGCACGGATCTAGCAAGTTCTTATTGTATAATCGGTTATTGCATTTTTAAATAATTGTCATTAAATTTATGGAATAATGTGTTTATTGAATAAGTAACGCGAAAAATTGAGTGATGGTTTTCGATATTTTAGCAACCGAGATTCTGTATTGCTAAACGTTATTTACTTACAACTTGTGTGGTGATTTCAATTATTATTATTATTATTTATTATTATTATTATTATTATTATTATTATTATTATTATTGGCGTATAGGCCGTTACTGATTCCACGCTACACGATTAACGTGTGTAATTCTTCCAGGATCAGCTCTTCAGCTGTATCCTTGGATTACCACAAGGTTGTTACGCCTTGTAGTGTGAATTATGAGATGATAGGATGATGATGATAGGTGAAGGAACAATCACAAATATGACCATGTCTACGCAGGACTCGGACCTGCAGCCTCCTCGGCACAGACGACGGCTGCCGCAACCGTCTGCGCTACGGGGCCGACTATTATTATTATTATTATTATTATTATTATTATTATTATTATTATGAGGCCGTTACATCCCCTAAGGGACCTCTTGGTTTCCCAGGGAAGTTCTGCACGGGGGTATTGCCCGTGCAGTTTGGTTGAGTACATCTATGTAAATAAATTACTTCAGAGATATGAAGCTGTTATGGATTACTACAAACTAAGCAATTGTCATGTAATATTTCTATTAATAAATGTATCTTGTAATATTGATATTGTTTCCACAACACTTGAATGGTTTCACCTTTCTTCATTTCCACGATTCAGCTTGTTTGAAGGGACGCTCTGCGTGCAGCCAGTCTCGTCCAAGTTTTGCCAGCTGACTCCTAATAGTTGTCCTCTCATCTTTTTCGTTATCTTCCTGGATTACGCCAACCGACTCTTGGTTCTCACACGGTTGTAGCATAGGTCCACCTGTTCTCCTGTGGTTTTTAGGACGTAAGCTCCCCATTTTTAGTAAAATCTTGTTCTATTACATCCTTTATTTTTGTGCTATTTCTTATTTCCATACATGTAACGGGGTCTTCAAGAGATACATAAATGATTAACATTTACCAAACAATAATTGTTAAGTTAAAAATCAAAATATTTCGTCTTCATGGTTATTAGTTTGTTATTATTAACTTTTATAAATCGCTTGAATTGTGTTTCCGGAAGTTGGGTAAAGATGTCGCGAAACACTCGCGCACTTGTTGAGCGTTGAAGCGCTTGTTTTTTGCTCGCGAATGCACTGTCTGTTGCTTCCGGCAACCTACCCTGCGCCACCATTAATTTGCTAAAAGAGAACAATGGAACCGTCGAAGGGTACAAGATTGAGCCAGAGGATAGAACTTGTTTAAGAGACCTGACACTCTCAAACGCCTCCTAGGAGAAACTTAAATTGATTCAACTACATTTAGATAATAGGAGGAGATTGGCATTCAATAATAGAGGTGATAGAGAACATCGTGTTATCTTAATAGTACGTTACGCAACTAGTTTATAATGTTGAGCTTTATTGCATGATAACATGTTTTGAAAACGAGCGACGTTAGGAGCTAGTTTTAAATTTGTACGAAACCAATAATGCAACATTACAAACGGGTTGTAAAAACGGTATTTTTGTATAACATCATTATAAATTTGTAAATAGTAGTAATCCGTGCAAAGATGTCGTTTTTTGAGTGATTTATTGAAAAACGTTTATAACTCTGTAATAAAAGAAACATATGTGGCATATATTTGTATGTCCTGGCACGTATTTTTACCATGTGGCAAGTATTTTTGTGATATGTAAGAAGTCGTCTCGGCTGTACCATTCGAATTCTTTCAATAATTGGCGAAATTTCCTCCAGTGTTAGAAGGGTGAGTCGGGTTTACTGAGCGACCTGCACTACCGACGGCGTTTCAAAGCATGGCGAATGATTGCGCGGGACACTCGCGTCGCAGTTCAAAGGGTTTACAACTTGCTCTATTCAGTGTGTTTCCCAAAGAGCTTGTGAAACGACCCCGGCCGCTTCAGCAACCCGCAGGTGCTGTGAAGGCCATCTCCAGCGTCGCATTCTTTGTGACGTTTTTTTTCTCTTTCTTTCTGGACTGAAGTATGAAGGGCGCGGTTCGCTGGGCTATCGCGGCTTTGCGGAGCCCTTTGAGCGGCGACAGGGGGCGGGGCAGGGCGAAGGGAGCGCGGGATTGGGGTGGGTGGAGGGGAGAAGGGCGAGGCGGAGGAATGAAGACGGCAGAGACGAAGCGGGAGAGAGCTGGGAGAAACGCGGCGATGACGGTGGGTTGGAGGGCAGCGGGGCTGGATGTAGTGAAGTAGAGTGAGGTAAGACAGACAGGATTTAGTTGTGTGGGATTATGGTGAGATGGTGGAGTGGTTAGAAGAGGTGGAGTGGGGCGGGGCAGGTAAGATATGACGAGGTGGAGTGGGGCGGGGAGGATTGTGGAGAGGTGGAGCGGGCGCACAGTGGTCGGAATCGGCCAAAAATGTGGACAAAATTAGTAATCTTCGTTCAATCTCTTTGAAAATTTGGATTTATATATATTTTGGGACCCTGAATACAGTCCATGTGCCACTTTTTTAAATTTCTAAAATCCAAGATGGCGCATCGAAGATGGCGGACCATTTTTGTTAAATTTTGATTTATTCTAAAAAATCGTTAACAAAATGATTCTTTTATCTAATTTTAATTATTCTTAAGCATTTTTTACAATAAAAACATAAAAAGAAAAATCAAAGAAAACAAAATTCTATGTAATAAAATTAATATTTCATACAAAAAAATGTTTGCCTTTTAATTGCAATAAAATAAGGTTCTTATTGTTATACTTATTTTTAGGAATATTCTTAAAAACCAAAAATATGTGATGTCTCATCATTATATATCAATTTGATAACATTTAATATTAATATTGAAATCGGTTTTTCAACCAATTTACAATTTTCTTACAGTCTATAAATTGGAACAACTTGTCAATGTCAAATAAATTCCCATTTCAATCATGTTAAAGTTGCTCATTGCATTCGCATTAATTTTTTTATTTTATATTCTACTTATATGTACAACATTGTAAATTATGTAACTTTATAACGAAGGATCATAATTACTACTTTAATATATTAACGATCATAAACAAATAGTATTCTCGAATATTTTCTTTTATAATCGTCTTTTACAAATAAATTTTAAACACATGAATAATATATATTTATGCCACTGAAATTTATAAAAATACTATATTTAATTGTGTTTTTTATAGAAAATATTAATATTTAATCAAGCAAAAAACTTTCTACCTGCTATTTTCCAAACAATTGATGATATCTTAAAACAAATATATATAATATGTCATAAGTATGACAAAACAGAATATTAATATAACAATAAGAATAGTATTTTATTATAAATAAATGCCAAAAATGGTTTTATTTATGAAATATTAATTTTATGATATAAAATTCTGTTTTCTTTGATTTTTCTTTTGAAAACATATGTTTTCATTATACAAAATACTTAAGAATAATTAAAATTAGTTAAAGGAATCATTTTGTTAATGCTTTTGTAGCATAAATCGAAATTTAACAAAAATGGTCCGCCATCTTGGATGCGCCATCTTGGATTTCAGAAATTTAAAAAAAGTGGCACATAGACTGTATTCAGGGACCCGAAACATATATAAATCCAAATCTTCAAAGAGATCGGACAAAAATTACTAATTTTGTCCACTTTTTGGCCGATTCCGACCACTGTGGGGCGGGGCAAGATGCGGTGGGATGAAGTGGAGTGGAGCGGGGCGGGGCGGTCGAGATTTAACGGGGCGTGTCGGGGCGAGATGTGGCGAGGTGGAGGAGAGCGAGGTGGGTGGAGGGGAGAAGGGCGAGGCGGAGGAATGAAGACGGCAGAGACGAAGCGGGAGAGAGCTGGGAGAAATGCGGCGATGACGGCGGGTTGGAGGGCAGCGGGGCTGGATGTAGTGAAGTAGAGTGAGGTAAGACAGGCTGGATTTAGTGGGGTGGGATTATGATGAGATGGTGTGGGTTGTGGTGGGAGGTATGTGCCAAGACGGACCGGGGGGAGATGTGATAAGATGGAGGTGGATAGAGCGGAGAGAGGTGGAATAAGGCCGGTGGGATGGAGAGGGATGTGGCAGAGGAGATGGGAGTGGAATGGGGAGAGACGGGCAGGATTGATTGGGTGGGATGTGATGTAGGTGGGTTGTGATATGGGTGGGATGTGAGCGGGGGCGGGTGAGATGGGATGGGACGGGATGGGACGCGCTGAATTGAGCGTACAGGTGTCCGTGGGGCGGATCGGGCGGGATTTAGAAGTGTGGGGAAGGATATGGCGAGATAGGATGAAGCGGGACAGTAAAGATTTAGGAGGGTTGGACTGCATGTGATGAGGGGGATTGCGTCGGGATGGATGAGGTCGACTGCGTTGGGATGGACAGGAATGATTTAATTGATTGATTGATATTCCGGGCGCAACTACAGGTCATTAGTCCTGTAAGTGTAGTGAGTGTTTTTGCTCGGGAGGTGGTAGTGGCTTTTCCCAGCTGTATGGCGAGATCCGGCACCGACCTACTGTCGGCTAGCGGGTAGATATCTCTCGCCAGCGGGACACCGACCCAGCCAGGACAAGTCTAGACTCCCGACCATGTCTCCCGGTCGGACAGGATTAAGAGGGCGATACGAGATGTACTGAGATGGAGTGACGCAGGGAGCAGGGCACGGTGGGATAGGAGATGGTGAGTGGGACGGGACGAGCGGGACTCATGAGGGTTGTGCAGTATATGCCTAGGTGGAGAAAGTGGCCCGGGTGGAGATTTAGGAAGGCGGGGCTGCATATGACGAGGTGGAGTGGGGCGGGTCAGGTAAGATATGACGAGGTGGAGTGGAGCGGGGAGGGTTGTGGAGAGGGGGAGTGGGCGGGGATAAGTGGGGTGGGGCACGATGCGGAGGGATGAAGTGAAGTGGAGTGGAGCGGGGCGGGGCGGTCTAGATTTAACAGGGCGTGTCGGGGCGTGACGTGGCGAGGTGGAGGAGAGCGGGGTGGGACCGGACAGTGAGTGGGATGGGTCGTGCGGGAGTTATGCGGATGGGGCAGAATATGTCTAGGCGGGTTGAAGCGGGGCGGAGCAGCATATGCCTAGGCGAGGAAAGCGGGACTGGGGGAGATTTAGGAGGGTGGGGTTGCACATGGCGAGGAAGAGTGGAGCGGGGCAGGTACGATATGACAAGGTGGAGTGGGAAGATGGTGGTGAGGCGGAGCGGGCAGGGCAAGATGCGGTGGGATGAAGTGGAGCAGGGCTGGGCGGTCTAGATTTAACGGGGCGTGTCGGGGCGAGACGTGGCGAGGTGGAGGAGAGCGGGGTGGGACAGGACATGGTGAGTAGGATGGGACGAGGGGGACTTAGAAGGGCGGAGCAGGAATGTGGGTTGGAGCGGGACGGGGGGAGATTTAGGAGGGCGGGGCTGCATATGGCGAGGTAGAGTGGAGCGGGGCAGGTAAGATATGACAAGGTGGAGTGGGAGGGTTGTGGTGAGGCGGAGCGGGTGAGGCTAAGTGGGGCGGGGCAAAATGCGGTGATATGGAGTGGAGCGGGATTTGACGGGGCGGGGCGGGGCTAGCCGTGGCGAGGTGCAGCGGGTTCGAGCGCGGTGCTGCGGGCCGGCTGCGTGATATGGAGTGGAGCGGGATATGACGGAGCGGGGCGGGGCGGGGAGGGCGGGGCGGGGCGGGGCGGGGCGGGGCGGGGCGAGCCGTGCCGTGGCGAGGTGGAGCAGGCTCGAGCGCGGCGCTGCGGGAGGGAGGTGGGGGTGGGCGGGGCTCGGCGGGCTTGGAGGCCGCGCGGCGCGCTGTCTGTCGGCGCCTGCCGCTTGCGGACGTCTTCCGCTGCGAGCGCGTGCTGAGCTGCGCCTTTCGTTGGCGGCCGAGCAGATGCTTAGCGCCTGTCTATGCTTCCATTAGCCAGCCCAAGTGGAGCCCCCACATTCGGGCATCCTACCTTTTTTTAAAAAAAATTTGTCGTATACGTACGTATATTCAAAGTAAGATACATAATGTAGAGAAAGATATGTAATTCTGCTTGGAGATTTCAACATAACTACACATTTTGGGGTCGAAATACGAAAAAGTTGTGTTTTTTTTCTTTTCAAAGCGTCCATCCATAGTCAATCCTATGTTCATCTCATAGTCTGTCTGCCCATTTGTATGTCCTCTGTCTGTTCGTCTGTGAACTACACTAACGCCTAAACTATTCGTAAGATTTTTTTTTCCAAAATGAATAATCCCCATTTGATCTGTGCCGATACAAAGCTCTGCTATTTTGAAAAACATTCTTTAAATTTTGATGGTACTATGCGTGAAGCCCCAGGAACATTGTCAAATTTTTCTCAAAAATGGCTTATGAAGATGGCATAGATTATGTTTTCTGTTAACTCTGTATTTTCGAAAACTACAAAAGATTGAATATCTTTTGATGTAGTCCTACAAGTTCAATTTTGAAGATAGGAATTATTTCTTCAAATAAAATACGATCTCTACAATAAGTTCCATTATTAATGTCACGTATATTGTTTTAAAATTTTAGTTTTTTCGATCAATTTTGAGTGAAATATGAGCAGCTTTACATGTTATCTTAATAATACATGTTATATGCAGTCTGTTTGTGGCTATAAATATAATTTATTTATAATAATTTAAACCACATATTAATGGGGTCTGCGGTGTGTCTTAATGTTTATACATGATGCCCATTATATTGTATTGTAAAGTGTATTGTTGTATAATAGTTTGTGAATTAATTCATATCATTGTGATAATTACTTTATTTCACATTGGATTCTCTTAATACCTACCTGCCTTCTTTATTATTTATTGAAAATGTCTCCATTGTCTTTATTGACGGCGTGCATGAAGTCTGTCGTGTCGAAACCGCTGTAACCGCTGGAGGGGTCTGCAAATGGTGCTTGGTAAGAGAGCAGAACGAGAGAAGGTAAATTCTCCAAGGGTGGAGGCTCATTAGCGCACGACGGTGCTAATCAACACATTCGGCAGAGAAATGAATTTTGATGGATAACGCTGGAGGGGAGAGTACAAGGAAATTAAAATTATTAGTATTTTCAGTTCGCTTTTGAACAATGATCTTATTTACGTACAATTAAATATGGTACTTCTACCCCTGCTCCTGCTCCAACTCCTATTACTATTATTGCTATTACTATTATTTTGACTGTTATTATTTAGAATCATAATAATAATAATACAAATTATATTTGATTGCTTATATTATTCCCTGCCGAGATTCGAAGCCGGATCTTTCGGTTTACACCCTGTTGCTCTTTGAATAGTCCAACATAATTTGTAATTACTTCTTTTCAGTACGAAAGGAAGGTGTAGATTGGCGAAAAGCGAAACCTAATTGCAAATGTTAGAAATGGCGCCATAAAATACTTGCTGTTGTAGCATCACTACTTTCCGAAAGAAAAACATAAAATTGACGGCAACACTGATTTGTTCGTGCCATCGTGATTATTCTCTGTGTGTCAAAATGTGACTTGAAATATATGTGATAATTATTCATAAGGTCATTATTAGAAAGCAATTTGAGTGCGAAATGTCACGAAAAGGAGTTTGAGGTCATGATTACTACTCTCGGGAACTAGCGGATCATTTATGAACGAAAATAACACGATAGTGCAGAATTACATCTATCCGTATGAATGTGGTTGGTATTTATTTGAACGACCTTCGGGGAACTGTACGAGTGTTTTTATCGTATAAAGTTATTACATTCAATTGCCACATGAAAGCTGGCAATTGATGAATTGGCCACATCACGACACCCAGGAGACTGAAAATAAAATCCACGTAGATTACAGAAGAGAGATATTTCTGTAGCGCACGTGACGGCAAATTGCAGAGGTCAGCGGGTCTGCTCTGATGGATAGAACCGTGCTGGCGCGTGCCATCTCAGGCAATACAAAAATATTAGGAGTTGAGATATATGGGTAGTAATCCATATATCCTTCCATAGTAGCTAACACAAAATTCGTATACGGTTTTGGAAATTGAATTTTATTAGAAAAAGTACATACAATTTAGAGCATACATAATCTATTATAGTTTTGAAATACAACGTAGCAAAACTATTAAATTAAAAACAGAACAAGAATTTTAATTTTACCAGATGAAAATTGTTTATTTTATCCTGTGACAAACATAACCCGTATGCAAATTCAAATCTGAAATGAATCATCTTGTAATTATTTCTCTGAATATATTATCTTAATTTTTTAGAATTTACATAATGATTTCAAAAATACATAAAAAAGAATAATCTATAACAAATTTGCGTTATTATGTTACTTATAACACATAAAAATTGTCTGGGAAATCAACACTCTGATTCCGCAAATACACAGCTTCTTCAATCATGAACACAGAATCTATAACATGCTTCGATGAATTGCTTCAAAAACCACTCTTATTGTCTCACTCAATACAACTCAACAATCCATCATCAATATTAAGAAAAAATCTGATTTTGTACAGATGCAAATTCAGAAACGATGCAAAAGACTATTGTTATTTTACCGACTGTGTTACTTCGAAAGAACTATGATGCCTAGACATATCAGGCATAAACATTTTTAAGGTATTAAACGTTAAAATTTCGTTAGGCTACTTCTAAATGTTCCTTCCCAGGTTGACATGTTTGTGGAATCACCCACATCGAGAAAACGACGAGATACGAAAGGAATAAACAAAAGTAAGAGAAATGGAGAAGATGAAGCAATACTTGCAGTGAAAGAAGAGATGAAATGAATGACGCACCTGTAGAGTTGGAATGGAATGGAATTTGCCTTATTTTACGTGGCGAGACTCGGGCCATCAGGCCCGCTCGGGCCATCAGGCCCGTCTGACCACGCAAATTTCGCTACGCTCCTTTCATCTAGCAGAGAAAGGAGGTATTTCTTGGGCGAGAAACTGGCGATTTGAATTTAGCTCAGAGGCGTCATTTAGGCTTGAGGATCTTTTACATGCAAGTAAATCTACTAACATGGGACAGCCGGCTTTACTTCCCCTCCGAAGGAAGGCGTACGAAGGATTTTGTCGCCCGTAAAAATCCACGGCTTCGATCGGGTTTGAACCCGCGAGCTTGGGTATAACAGAGCTGTATGCTAACCGTCACACCATCGCCGCCGCAAGTTAGAGTTAGTAGTAGAGTGGTAACCAGTCACAGAAAATTACCAAATCGAATAATAATAATAATAATAAAAATAATAATAATAATATAGTAATAATAATAGTAATAATAATAGTAACAATAATAGTAACAATAATAGTAACAATAATAGTAACAATAATAGTAGTAATAATAGTAATAATAGTAGTAATAGTAATAATAATAGTAATAATAGTAATAATAGTAGTAATAGTAATAATAATAGTAATAATAGTAATAGTAGTAATAACGACGATGATGATGATGATTTAATAAACCGCAAATGTAAAAGTCGATGAATTCCTGCCAGTGGGAAGAGGCGAAGTGGGCGCGTTGAGTGAGGAAATGAAGCCCACGCGTGTCTTCAGAGGGGAAAGGCCTGGCGGGGGTTGGAGTGGGGGTGGGGCAGGGCTCTGCTTCTGCTAGCGAAGCGGTGGCGCGCCGGGCCGGGCCGCGACGCGACGGCGGAGACCCATCGATTTCCGAACGCCTGTGTTTACGGAGGCCGCGAGCAGGAAATGATGCCGGCGCTTTCAGCGCGCTTCTCCTCTGCCGCCCCGCCCCTCCCCGCCCCTCCCCGCCCCGCCCCGCCCCGCCCCGTCACACCCCTCCCTTCCTGGATCCGCCCCGCATCGCGCCCTCTGCGATGGCCTCTTGGCGGCGGGCGGCCAAGCTCGCAGGCACCGCCCTGCCCCCGTCCCGGCACGCCCTGCCCCCGTCCCGGCACGCCCTGGCCCCGTCCCGGCACGCCCGGCCCCGTCCCGGCACGCCCTGGCCCCGTCCCGGCACGCCCTGGCCCCGTCCCGGCACGCCCTGGCCCCGTCCCGGCGCGCCCTGGCCCCGTCCCGGCACGCCCTGGCCCCGTCCCGGCACGCCCTGGCTCCGTCCCGGCATTCTTTGCCCCTTCCCGCCACGCCTTGCTCCGTCCCGCTCCGTCCCGCTCCGTCCCGCTCCGTCCCGCTCCGTCCCGCTCCGTTCCGCTCCGTCCCGCCCCGCCCCGCCCCAATCTCATTCCCCGGTGCTTGGGCCAATCCAGGTCCCCCTCGTTGCCAGTTATTTCACGAACGCACCTGCAATATCTAGCTTTTTGGAAGATCGGTGAACCAAAGTGAACAACAAGTGACATTGTTTCGTTCTTTCACCGAGAACGGTGTGATGTCAAATTAAATGGTGCGTTGGGGACACTTTATTTGAATGGCAAAAGTCATCGGATTCTCGACGTCAACTTGGGCGTAGGTGGCGAAGCGACAACTGAGCCTTAAAGAGTTCGTTAGTAAAGTATTTTGGAATAAAATGCGTTTAAAATTATGCTTTGGACTGTTTCAAAGGTTCTGTTTGCAACGATTTGAAGTAACCTTGAACATGCGCACGCGTAACTAAGCGTCACCTGTGCCTTAAAAAAACTACAAAAATAAATAAATGCGTTGTAAATGATGCTTTGGACTCGAGAATGTTTTATTTTAATTTCTTAGATCGAAGGAGGGAGCGTAGTCATTAACTTGTCCTCTTAGCGAAGGATCAATTCCGCCCTTAGAGGGGTAAGACTATACATATGATTTTAATCCGCTTCAGAGTGGGTGATATCGTTCGAAGTGTTCTCCCAGAAAAGAATCGCTTCCTTCTTATGGGGACGAAAAGAGTTATAAGCTCAATTTTCTCTGGCTTTTCGTCTTTGAACCTCATTTTTCTTATTCGTGTGCCGTTCTCATATTAATCACCAGAACTCTGATTCTGATAACATGTCATCTTTTCATCGATGCATTCTAGACGCAAGATAATTTGTAAATAAATGATTATCACGACATATAGGTGATAGAAAAGTATAATTATTGGGTCATTTTATGTCATCTTTCAATTTTTTGGTCACTTTTCAGAGCCTTTGCGGCGTTTTTGTCATTTTTACGAATTTTGTATCCTTTTCGTGCTTCTTGTTAGTGAAGTTTTCACGACTTTACAAACACAAATTATTGGATCATGAGTTCATGACGAAATTCACTGCTGTAGTTGACTCTCTTTTTCGTAGTATCAAAATTACATAGTTTTTGGTAATGTCCTCGACCTTCCAGAACTGACGGTTGAAAGAACGGTGATAAGGATTATATTTCTTCCTAAAATAAAGACTATATATTACATACAATTTTATAAACATAATTTATATTTTCAATTGTAAAATTCATTGAATAAATAAACATATTTACACAACTTTTTGAGTATTGTTTCTAAAAATTAGATCGTTTTCTCGTTGTATTTACGTCATTTTATATATTAGGTCCATTTCCCCTTATTTTAATTCGTTTTATAGGTCATTTCAAAGAACTTTTAGGTAATCAGAATCGGAGCCCTGGTAATCATTAACTGGCTGCTGACCCTCGTGTAGCAATTGACGGCGTCTCTGAAGCATCTCTGCACAGTCAGAAAGGTCCTCGAGTTAGAGTCCCGGCGGTGGCGGATTTTCGACAGATGAATTGAATTGAATTTGCCTTATTTTACGTGGCGAGACTCGTGCCATGAGGCCCGCTCTTCCGTCCGACCACGCAAATTTCGCTACGCTCCTTTCATCAACTAGCAGAGAAAGGAGGTATTTCTTGGGCGAGAAACAGGCGATTTGAATTTAGCTCAGAGGCGTCATTTAGGCTTGAGGATCTTTTACATGCAAGTGAATCTACTAACATGGAACAGCAGGCTTTACTTCCCCTCCGAAGGAAGGCGTACGACGGCGTACGTCGCCCTAAAAATCCACGGCTTCGATCGGGTTTGAACCCGCGAGCTTGGGTATAACAGTCCGGTACGCTAACCGTCACACCATCGCCACCGCAAAAGCCACAGATACAACGTAGCTAGGTCGAGTTTAGGCGCGATGCTGGAGAATTCTAGGGCCCAGGTGCTCTGATCAGAAGTTTTATTGCGATTTCTTCCGTCAATGACAGAAGAATGCCGGAGCACTATCCTAACAAATGAGCCACAATCCGCGCGCGATCTGTTCTTCCTCTTCCTTGTCATATTTTCACCCATTACTTACACACACGTACACTTACTTGCAGTATACTACCACACATGCAGGGAGACCGGTCGGAAACTTAGAGCTTGTCCTCACTGGGATGGTGCTCGACTGGAAAATGGCTAATGGGGGAAAATCCCAAGCAAGGCCGTTAGGTCAGCATCGAACCTCTCCATCCAGTGTAGGAGGAACACTTCCACCTCCCGGGATAAAAACATTCAGTATGCTTACGAGAATAACGACGTTAGCAGTTGACGTACCCCAAAAACATCAATTAATCAATTAACCTGGTACAGCTGATATACTGCTCACCTCTAATATTGACCCCGAATGTCTCCGAAGACACGCCTCACACAAAAGAGTACGCTACTCCTCATACCCTTTGATCCATTCACCCATCTTCTCCCCACAAACTCTACCGGTGACTCTGCGGGATTAGTCCTGTACAACCACTAGGCCAGTGATGTCAAGGCCTCCTACCGATAGCATTCGCACGTCTTATGGCATAACCATGGCATGCCACGAGCTTCTCAGCGCCACCAGCCTCTGGAAAGGGAACTATCAGTAGTACTTCCTCCGTTTTCCAGCTTGGTAAAATCTCATGTAAAAAAGAGAATAGGCACAGAAAAATAAAATAAAAAATAAAAACAACAACAATAATCGTTCTTAAATTTATTTATCCAAATCCCCGTTAATTGTATTACATGTGTAAGGCGTAAAAACATTCAGGGCGACTTTCAGTACCTACTGCTCTTGTCTGGCGAGATCTGGCAGATCTGGAGGTCTGGCGAGTCTGGCTGATCAACTGCGTGGAAGGGTGATTTCGTTGTGCTTCACGTGTCACGGTCTCCGGCTGGTGGCATCAACCTTGACTTCTCTGCACGCCACTCTTACCTGCGTGACTCTGGAACTCAGGCCTGCTCTTCCGTCCAATTGCGCTAAACTCCTTTCTTCATCTAGCAGAAAAATAAGGTAGTATCACTTGGGTGACGAAACTGGCGATTTGAAGTTAGATCAGAGACTGCTGTTGGGCTTGATGGTATTTTACCTGCAGTAAATCTACAACATGGGACAGCCGGCTTTACTTCTCCTCCAAAGCAAGGCGTACGAGGGATATTTGGCTCCTAAAAATCCACGGCTCCGACAGAGTTTTGAACCCGCAAACTTGCGTAAAACAGCCCAATGAGCTAACTGTCGGACCACCAAAAAAATTAAGTATGCCAAATGTAAGTACACGCTTTATGGCCTCCTATTAACGTAGTCGTACAACACGTATGCGTGCCTCCCCGGTGTCTTTTTCGAGTCTCCCGTCCGTCACTGCTTTCCCTGCCGCGCCCTGCGGCACGGCGAGCGGCTGCAAAACACAATTACGTCCGCAAATTGGATCCGCTGCATCGCTCGTAGAATAGAGAGCGCTGCGGTCAAGTTGTTATGACGGGAATATATTAATGCAAATTACTGATGATATAACAACTCATTATTTTCGGCGAATATAACATCGGATATTATTACATCCACTGGTACGCTCTGCTCCCGATGTTTTATATTTTGCGTTCGATGATATCTTCCGGTGTACGTTGTACCTGGATTGGTATCTTTTTTTCTACAATTATTCAGTGTTTTTCTACGAAAGTCATGACAATTCGTTATTATTATAAATGCGATACGCAAAATTTCACCATAGAGGTGTCCATTCGAGTTATAGAATTAGATTCCATTTTTAATTCCCGAGGGGTTTAAAAAAGGGTTTTTCTTTCTGCTGGATTACCGGAATTTAACCGCGGTTTATTTCCGGCGTTGATTAATATTTTTGTTCAGCTATATTTTCTGAGTCCCACCAGAGGATAGTGTTTGCGCGCATTGTACTTCGCTTCACATCACAAAATGTTTTAAACCTCTACGTTAAAAGCTCTGACACTGACAGAGTAGTCGTTTCATTATTATTAAATTGTTGTTAACCTTTCAGTGCACTTAGTGAGCCTCAGAGAACCGGCGATTTTTCTTTTTGCTGTAAATATTTTGTCGTTAACATTACAGGTGTGTTCTTTCACGATAACCTCTATTGCTACGTTTATTTTCTTACTGCAAAGAATGGACCAGTAATCCATTTTCCATATTTTCTGCAGACAGTTGTGTTTTTCACAAATTAGGCCTCCGAGGCCTGGTAGTCTGCTTCTCCTTAATGCCCCTTAGATAGCGTAAGAAATACATTTGTGCAGTTGGAATGTTTACCCAATCATTCCAGACATTTTTTTTGAAAAATTGTCTTGCTCAAGTAACGTAAATCACGACCACATAAATGAGGAATAACCATTTTTTGGTGCTGTGATTCAGGGAATGGGTTTGCACTACATGACTAAAACATACTTTGAGAAAAGGGAAGATTAACCAGCTGCAAAACATTTGGCATCAAAAACTATAATTAAGAGTGAACCGGTAAAGGTGGCTCAGGGCATCAATTCATGTCATTGCATTGCTTGTGAACGAGAAGTTTAGCCGGTAGAAAGCCGAGAAGGTATCCGGTAGAAAATTCTAGCGACCGGCTGCTCTGATCGGTAGTTTTCCGTGTTTTCTCTGACCAACATCCATAACAGGTGAATGATAATTTTATAAAACACTGATTTCTAAATTGTGTGAATATTCCCTCTGAACAGGTGAACGCTAACCAGATGACACCTCACTTCTGTTGTCTTTCTTTTTCAAATTTCATGAAATAAAAATGTGGGTTTTGAAGCCTTTTCAGGTCTATTTCTATCTTCATTAACGAGAATTCTTGGACACTATTTATAAAACGAACTTTTGGAATCCAGGCGTTATCCTACACAAAGCGTTTTATCGCGTATTTTGCGTGTCAGTTACATCATTTGTAAATTAATGATTCTATTCGTGAAATACGAGTGCTCGACATTTAATATCACATTTAGAGAGAGATATGAAACTAAAATGTCGAGATAGAATATGATTTATGATGTAATGATGGTTAAGTAGCGATTTGCTATTACCTTCCGCATTATAAAGTGATATCTACCACGCTAACCAAATCTGGAGTCATATCTCTTGCATTCGAGCAGCAAATATCCACTCTCAACTGTAATTGAGTAGTGTGTACGTTCTTTGCTTAATTCCTTGGAAATACATTTAATTTCCCTGCACCATCGAAGAAATCCGAGAATTTTGTATGTCTTCAAACCCCAACTCACAATTAGGGTTTCTCGAAGACCCGAATGATTATTGCGTGAATACTAAATACATCGCCTCCACATGTCGGCAGATTGTCGACCCGTGTGATATCTACACTCCAGCTCAATCATTACCCAATCTCGGCGCTCCCCCCCCCCCCGACCGGGCAGGCTCATTTGGAGGTTCCGCCCCCAAACGAAGCCAGATAAGCCGGAATGGAAATCAAGTCTCCGCCCGCGGAGGCGGTAAATCACACGCGAAGGCGCGATTGAATAAAGCGCGCCTAATCGCACGGCGTGCATCGCCCCCCTGGGCGCCCGCCATCGCCCTCGTGCGTGCGTGAGTGTGGGCAGGGGCAGGCGATTGACGCGCTGATAGCGGCCATCACAGGCACCACCCTCCGCGCCCCCGCGCACTTATCACCACTCCGGTGATTAAAACGCATAAATCGGGGCTTCTCCAGGATGTCACGGGTTAATCTTTGGTGCGTTGAGGTTTAGCGGCGGAGGTCAGGTTGGGGAACTTAAAAATACTTGCTTCTTTGCGTCGATCATCTTGCAGAAAAATAATAATTTGAAGGAGCACGGTTAACTCATTTCATCGAATTATTTAAGACGCTTAAATCGGGCTTCTTCAGGATATCACGGGTTAATCCTTGGCGCGTTGATGTTTGGCGGCCCAGGTCAGGTTGGGAACTTTAAAATACTCGTTTCTTTATTTTGATCATCTTACAAAAAATAATCATTGAAGAATCACGGTTAACCCAATGCATCGGATTTATTTTAGACGCATAAATCGAAAAAACAATCATTGAAGGTCGGTTAACACATTGTGTGGGATTCTTTTAAATAGCATAAATCGGGGTTACCTGGGATGTCATGGGTTAACCCTTGGCGGCGATGTTGGAGGCTGTGGAACTTTAGAATACTCGCTTCTTTGGATCGATCATCATACAAAAAATTATCATTTGAAGGATCACGATTATCCCTTTGCATTAGACTTATTTAAAACTCATAAATTGGGGGATATTCTTTAGGATGTCACGGGTTAATCCTTTGTTCGTTGAGGTTTGGCGGCGGAGTTCGAGGTTGTGGGACTTGAAAATACTCGCTTCTTTATGTTGATCATCTTACAAAAAATAATCACTGAAGTATCATGGTTAATCCATTATATCGGTTTTATTTTGGCTGACGTTCTACACTGTCTGATTGTATCTATGAACGATAGCTTGATAATCTATTGTTAACTGCTTTTCGACTCTCATTGAACGGAAACGATTGTTTATAAGCGTTGGATCGTTCATTCTTCTAAGGTAATTTCGATCGTATATTTTATGAAATAAAATAATAAACCTCATGGAAGTACTTAATTAAAGTACCTCATGGTACTTTATTCCGTTAAACTGATTACGTAAATATTAATTTCTATTTGTGCTGCAAAATATTCCTAACCGCAAAATCGATTTTCAAGTAATTTTCAGTTCTGATACGTCTTAACTAAATTGTTCAACATGATGTTTTCATTTCTGAATCCCATAGATTTTTAAGAGAAAAAACATAACATCCAATCAAGTGCAGATGTAACCCGCAATGCATGATATGAACTTAATTGTGTCTCGACAGCGATCGAGCATAAAACTGTTATAGTGCTTCTTGGAGCCCTAAAATGTTCGGAGCCAAAAACATCGTTCTGTGCTCCTCGCACTCTTACAGTATATATGAAATACAATCTTTTGGGACCATCTGTCACATTGCTTGGAGTTTGGTCTTTGGAGAGCACCAGCACTCCATACTATGAGTAGGGCGTGCAATATCACAAATTCTGTTATTAAAAATGAAAAGAGAGAGGCTGTGAAATGATTTGCAGACGCAGTGGTGTACGTAAAACCTCTTGTGGGCTTCAGAGTGCGTATGGTCATTAGGAGATAGAAACGCAAGATATGAAAGGCAAAAACGCAAGGGAGAAAAAAATGTGAAATTTACATTTTTCACGCACTACAAACATTACTCGATGAAGTTGTTACAGCTCTTGAAGGTCTTACTGTTTAATCGTGCTGCAGAGATCGTTCCATATTAGTAATGTACCGCTGGGAATATGTTGGATATTGAATTGAAGTGCAGCATTTTTTGTTACAACCTTTGTTATTGTTCTAAACGGCAAGTACATGGTGCGACAATTTCGCTATCTCCGATCGTGACAAATGAGGGATTGAGTAATTTCTTATTTTATAATCACAACGATACCAAAGTAAGGTTTGTGGAAGCAGTTCGATTGGGAATATACTGATATATGATAGTTATAATACTTGTTTTCGTTGTATGCGAACGCATGGTGCTTCAGTAAGCAAGATTTCTCTTATTTAAATGACAGTTTCTCGTCTAAAGGAAATCTCAAAAATTGACATCCCTCTGTCTTTCTACTCGAATCTCTCCGTGTCATTTCTTCTCTAAATATATCGCATTAGTCACCATATATGAACAATCGTAATCTATATCATTACAACTTCTCATAAGCATATTTTTTCGTTTGTTGGATTATATATATAGTGGCAGAGCGAATACTTTAAAACAAGATCTCTCCTCATCCGTTCTACAAAGTAACTGTAGAATTGGAGGCTGTGTGCCAAAATAAATGTTTGGATTTTAAGGATAATGTTATCGTCTGTTATCTCGTTATTAATGTTATAAGTATTTTGATTTTGTTTCGAAAAATGCACAACGATAATTTTTTGAGGTAATTTATTTTATTTGATTAAACGTTTCAACCCTAATTGAGAAATTTTATAAAACATATGCCTTCAGACCATGATGCGTGAAGTATTTTAAAATTTCAAAACTATTGAATATGGCCAGAAGAATGTTTTGATGTATTTCAAAATTTCCATTTTTTCAATGGATTGATATTTAGTAGTTTTAAAATGTTCACAAAGTCCTTTATAATCTTGTATCTAAAACTCAGTTTTTAAAAGGACCCCAATACGCACCGAAACGTTAAAATAAATTAGTGAAAAGTAGTATGAATGTGTTCTTTTTGAAAACAAGTTCAAAATTCTGTGGAGATTAAACCTAGGTTTTATTGCATCAAGCATTAAGCGCCAACGTAGCCATGCGAGGTAATGTCGAGTGTGTAATTGAATTTTTCTCTAAAACGGCACTAAAATCAACGGTTCTTTAGGGCGGAAGCAAATACAAAAGCAGTAATAATATAACATGTTTTTGTTACCGCAGTGTTTCCAATCTATCTTCCCTTCCAGGCCGATCGTACATTTGGCTCTTAATTCTGCGTAAAGCTACTGGACTTTCGTACATGTTACTTCAATGGCAGGAATTTAGTACGCTTGTGTTTTAATAATTCGTATTACAAAAATCATCTCCGTTTCGAAAAAAATGATAATGGTTTTCGGATGTGTAAACTGGTATGTTATTAATGCCGTAAGTGTAGTTCATATTTGTTATTGAAGGTGGCGGAGGTCTGCCCCTGCTGGATGGCGAGACACCCCCCCAGCGACCCATACGTCGGCTAGCGGGGTTTTCCCCAGGTATTTCCTACCAGTGGAGCACCGCCCCAGCCGTGGCCCTTTTGTTGGGGTACTGCTACCGCATTCACACACACACACACACACACACAGATATATATATATATATATATATATATATATATATATATATATATATATATATATATATACTAGCTGACCCGGCCACGCGTTGCTGTGGCTAAAGTTTTTGTTATATTACATTATAGTAAACAATCTAAGAGGAACAATAAGAGAACATCAGTCACGGAGTCCACTATGCTTTTTCACACAGATGGTATTTGTAAAAAAATATGGTGATCTCCTTATTTGACTTTCTACTACTATAACCCTTTAGTACAATGAAATTATTTCCATTTTATTTCCATTTAATTTGTATAACAAATATAAGTACTATTCAATTATAAATACTTTCAAATTCAATTTAATTTAACACCAATCGGTGCACAATGTTTTTGGTTAACCTGTCTTTAGCTAGCACAAATAGATTAGACGGTTTCCCAACACGTGAACACGCAACATATAGTTGCCCATGAGAAAAACATGGATTTTCCAAATCTAAACCACAAATGGACATTGTTTGACCTTGAGATTTATTTATAGAAATGACGAAAGCTAAACGAATTGGAAACTGTAGCCTTTTGAAGGGTATGGTAGAATCTGATGGTATCATCTGAATACGTGGCAGCAGGACCACTTTTCCTTTAAACTTCCCAGCCAAAATGGTTGCTTCAAGAATGTTTCCGGTGATCTTTTTGATGACCAAACGCGTACCGTCACATAATTGAGGTGGATTCAAATTACGGAGGAGAATAATAGGGGAACCAATCTTTAATCGAAGATTATGTGGTGGCATTCCAGGGATATCTTATGAATTTAAAAATTCAATCGGAAAATTTACACTTTCATTTTCATCAACAACAGTATCGATTGATTTAAAAGACATCATATCGCCTGGTAATAACTGTTGTATCTGGAAGTTAATTTCGTCAACATCAACGTTTTTGGCTGCCAAAATCGCCCGTTGACTAAGCCATTCATGATTCAAATAATTATTCTGTATATCCGGGAAAATACTCTGAATCAATTTATTTTTATCCTGAACAACAGTGCAAAAATTGTCTGGTAGTTTAATGCATTGCGTATTTGGTTGCAGTTCTATTTTACCGTTCCCAATATCTAGTAGTTGTTCGGAAAATATTTGTGCTGATGGATCATTTTGCAATTGTACTCGCATATTTATGGTCAATCGAAGTGTTTCAACACTTCGCCATAAGAATGATTGTTTCAAACATGCATTAATCTCATCCGCGAAAGTAGAGCGAGGTATAACCGGTAAGGTCTGCCGGAAGTCACCAGACAAAAGTAAGATAGCACCACCGAAAAGTTTATTATTGCTGTTTAAATCTTGCATAGTTCTGTTTAATGCTTCAAGTGAATATTTGTGTGCCATTGTGCACTCATCCCAAATTATTATAGAACTCTTCCGCAACACTGCAGCTATTCCACTATTCTTTTTGATGTTACACATTGCATCTGGTTTATTATGAACGTCCAATGGCAGCATGAATGTTGAATGTGCTGTTCGCCCACCATCCAGTAAAGTAGCCGCAATGCCTGACGATGCTACTGCTAATGCGATTTTTTGTTGCGACCGTATTTTGGCAAGAATCAACGATATTAAAAATGTCTTACCGGTTCCACCGGGTGCATCCAAGAAAAAAAAAACGCCTTGTTCAGCAGCAACAGCCAGCATAATCCGATCATAAATAATTTTTTGTTCTGCTGTCAGTAATGGTTCACTGTTCATGATAATTGTTGCTAAACTTTCATGGTCATATTGATTTTCTCGTTGTAAATCGGTATTGACTAAGTAGGTGGCTGGACGATTAGGTGATGGCATACCATAATGATTAAGTGGTAAATTTGAAATAAGAACACATAAATCCTCGATCAAGACCAATGCTTCATTGTACATCTCTGGTGTATAATCTATGTTTTGCTATTGATTTGTTTGTCTAATTCGGTGCAATATGTCTTCTGTCATACAATTTTTATATTTTTCCCACAAAGTTTGTGCTTGCGAGGGATAACATGTCGTCAAAATAATTGCAAACAACTGACGAATGTTATTCGGTGTTGATGTCAACGCAGCATCAGCAAGCGTTAAGTCCCAATGGTTATCGTCTTCTAGCAATTGCAGTTCACGACATGCATCCTGGTATGTATTGAATACTCGACCATTAACTGTTCGTAAAAATTCAAAAGACGTTGGTCCGGGAACATTCACCAATAATAAACGTAAATAGAAGCACTCACGTTGCTTTGGATGTACCGTGTAAAGTCTCCCCAATGTCTTAGCTTTGAATATGCCTGTAATGGAAGGATGTGGTTTTCCTTGTTTCCGTGGCTCCCATTTTTTACTGGATTTGTTCCATGTGAAATAACGTGGAACATCACCAAACACCAATGTCTTCGCGAATTGGCCAAAAACATCAGGTTTTTGACACAATGTAAAAAATTCAGTTAGAGTCGTTTTCGGAGCTTCGAACGCTCTTTGGAGAACATTTTTTTCAGTGAAGTATACACGTTGACCGTTTTCAAGATGTATTGCCAGATGTTGGACAGCAGGATCTCTTTCGTGGATGGGAAAGCTGAGAATATGCCAAATAGCTTCATTGCTGCTAATGTATCTGCCCATTTGGTATCGTGCTATTTCGTCATTTTAATTTATGTTTTGTACTTCAAATATGGCCAAATCACTGCCTTTGTTTACATATTTACAAATATACTTAATTGATTTAACAGAACTGCAAAGCTCAACATTGATATGAGCTTTGTAAGTTTTTGAAAGTAGTGGTGAGTATGGTACCACCCACTGATTATCAAACTCAACTTGATTTGGAAAGTTCGGCAGTCGCATTGTAAATGTGTGGCCACCATTCTCAGTACTTCTGCGGCGATACATTGGATAACCATCAATATCCGTGATCGTGTCATTCGTATACGGCTTTGGGAATTTTTTTTTACATTTTCCATTTTCCATGCACGGTGACGTCATGTTGAAAGCACCGCATGGCCCATGGATCATGTGTTTGGTGACAATATCAAATAATTCTTGATCAATTAATGGGTCTGGAATTTCGGCTGAAATTATTTGATCGATTTCTTCAGGACGGATTCTATCTTTAAGCCAAACCAAAATGTGGGCATGAGGCAAACCTCGCTTTTGCCACTCTATCGTATACAGCCAACAACGTGTGATACCAAAAATTGAATATTTAACAATAAAATCAATTAAGGATTTCAATTTTTGTTTAAACACACGTGCAGTTAAATCATGACGATGAATGGCTTGTTGTTCTGGCAATAGTAAAGTTTGTATCTCTTCCCAATTCGGATTACATGTGAATGTAATAAATAAATCCGGTCGGCCGTAATGACGTACGTAAGTCATCGCATCTTGTATGTATTCCTGCATGTTCCGTGGACTGCCGATGTAGCTTGAAGGTAAAATGAAAACATTACCGATGTCAATGGGATTTAAATTTCCATCGATGTTTCCAGCAACAGCATCTCGTAAGTGAATATATTCTTCCGATCGTAGTTTTGCCTTTGACGACTTTCTGCAGTCCTGATTCTTTGAGCTGCATTTCTTGTTTCGATTTGTTCTGGTAATTGCTGAGCTCTTTCAACACGTTTGCGTCGTGACCCTTTGCTGCTCGCGTTGTTGAGGTTAGATTTTTTCGGTGGCATTTGACTGAAAATAATAATAATCGTTTAAATATTAGAAAGAGGAACTGAAAAACATGTTATCATAGCACATTGAAATAATAAGTGCAAAATAATTTTAAATGGAGGTTAAATAATCTTAATATATATAAATCTCGTGTCACAATGTTCTTATGATATTCTCTTGAATACGTTCGTTACACTGTTCTTGAGATTCTTGTGCATGACCTTCTGCTGTCCTGATTCTTGGAGCTGATTTTTTACCATAGCAGCGCCATCTATTGATTACTTACTCAACCCAGTCGAAAGGTGTCGACATCTGTTAGAATCATTTGGAGTTAACAGATAATTGTGACTGTCAAATAATAACAGACAAATAATTGACGATGATACCATCAGATTCTCTGGGGTATCTTTCGCAGGGTCTCTTTCGTGGTGAAAGCCACAGCAACGCGTGGCCGGGTCAGCTAGCTGATTGTTGTAATCTTTCTTTAATATATATAAATCTCGTGTCACAATGTTTGTCCTCAATGGACTCCTAAACCACTTAACCGATTATAATAAAATTCGCACACCATGTGCAGTTCGATCCAACTTGAAAGATAGGATAGTTTAAATCTCAAATTATAGTCGCAATTTTAATTTATTGCTAATTATTTGTCTGTTATTATTTGACAGTCACAATTATCTACAATTATTACAACAATTAATTAGCAATTATTCAGACAAATAATTAGCAATAAATTAAAATTGCGACTATAATTTGAGATTTAAACTATCCTATCTTTCAAGTTGGATCGAACTGCACATGGTGTGCGAATTTTATTATAATCGGTTAAGTGGTTTAGGAGTCCATTGAGGACAAACATTGTGACACGAGATTTATATATATTAATATATATATATATATATATATATATATATATATATATATATATATATATATATATATATATGGATGACTCACGTATACTACCGATCAGAGCAGCTGGCTGCTAGAATTCTCCTCCTGACAGCCACTGAACTCTATCTAAATATATCTTGATAGTGTCGAAAATCCTCGGGACTCTACCCCTCGGACCACCCGGTCAGAGGGTCTTCAGTCACACCAATTGACGGCCTCAGCCACCGCAGCCGACCTCGCGTAAATTTTGACTTTAGATAACCAAAGTTCATAAATAAAATCCCTTCCATTTGAGATTGCGTAGAATTTATTCCTTTCCTTATGAGCTGCATGGAGAAAGTTAGGATTAAAGATGAGAGATAATTTTTCATGAAATTGAAGTTGTCTTTTACATATAAAATATATATTGTTATGAAAACGTACTGGTTTATAAAGCACTTCAACACAAGTTAAGATAGTTTAAAAAGTGATTCTTCTAATTAAAAACAGGCATATTCTAGTTCCTTTAACAAGCGAATTTGACTATATCCACAAAATCTGATCGTATTTATAAGCATAAAGAAGGGTGGACTAATAATTTGAAGAACGTTGTCTAATGTTCACGCTAGTATATGTATTTTAAAAGTAGAAAATATTTGTGTTTCATTACATTTTTTAAAAGTTCTTATTTTGATTCGAAGTCACTCGTGTGATTTTGTCTCAGTAACAGCAAATACATACCTTTCTTTTGAAGAGAAACACATTGAAAGATTAAAACTAATATTCCAATTTTTATAATTTTTGCGAGAAAAGGTCGCCATTACTCACATATGTTCGTCTGAAGACAGTGAAGTTCACATACAATGAAACGTTCAGAAGGAAATCACGGTGTTCTACACAATTTTTTGAATTAATTTCTGAATTAGTGCTTGTTTATCTTAAGTGAAAATCAAAAAGTTGGAATAATCTAAGAGAGTTTTTGAATGGTACAGGTAATTTTGTACCACAAGGTTATTAAGATGTCACATTCGGGGGACAAATAATTCACCATTTTCGAATATATTACGGGGAGGAATGAATAAAATTCGAGTTATCCTAATTCTGCCTCTTTGTTTTATTTCACTTATTTAAAAATTTGTGATTTCGTTTTTACCAAAATGCATTACGCAGGTAAAACACGCGCCAGAACGCGGGTCTTCCTTTAATTTGAAATCTCTCCTTGTTCTACGTACTGTTCCGGATGTAATTGTACTTCTGTGTGAAATCCTTGGAACTCCTCGCCCTCTTCGTGCGCTAACGGCCGCCGCGGTAGTTCCCGCTTTCCCCGCGCCGCCGCGCCACCGCCTTGTGGCTCGGGGGCGAGGGATGAGGTCTTTATTTATGAGCCTCAGATAATAAATCTCGCCGGCTAATGCTCCTTTACGGTTTAATTTGAAAAACAAAAATATGTAACCTGCGGAAGAGCGCTACTTTCGTGTTGGGAGCTTGAGAACTTAATGAGCAGATGTGGAATGTTAGTTTTTTTTCTTTCCCTGCAATGAGTCAAGTTCTGCGGAGGTCTGCGCACTGAATAAATTCGTTTGAGATTTCGTCGCCACGAGAAACTTCTGGGTGCCTTGTGAGGCGTAGAAGGGAAATTAATTGGATCCGTACTCGTATATTTATCTCGGGAGATTTATCATGTTTGCTGCACTTTATACTCCAGGATTATTGTCTTGTAATTTTACGGGATTCTGTTTCTTTTTCTGGCATATATTTTTACATGATGACTACACAAACAATTAATGTCGAACTAATTCACTTCTTTTAGTACGTTATAAATTAACATAAGGAAGTAATTCTATTGAGAAAATACGTAATTAAATTATTTTATTTGACTCTTTTTGTTTGCAGTTGCTGTGAAAGTATACTTATTAGTACAAGTTTACTTTAAAGAAATTGGTTTTTATTGATCTTTATTTGCTTTAAAAGTGTACCTCGTTAGAAATCACAACAGAAAAAATAATAGAGAACTTGAGAAATTTTCTGCAAGTTTTCAATAACTTAACGCTATTTACTTTTGTCATCAACCGAAGGAATGTAAGTTAGGCAAGATATTGTAATTTTATTAAACAAGCAAACATTATATCACTAATACACCTAATACCGAATAATGTCCATACTTTGGTAGAAGCAGTTTTTAAATATTTTTTCTCTTTTACTTTTTGATATTATTACATAAATTAAATTACTTGAAGACACATCTAACAGTAAGCAGATGAAATTATATTCGTGTTAATTTAAACTTCAGAACATTTATGTTGAGGCAAATCTGTTTCTTCCTTTCTGATAACTCCATAACATCGTGTATGAGGAAAGAGAGCGGCTTTCGTTGTTTCCGAACACCGGAGGTCCCACAGCGCGCCTTCGTAGCTGCCATAAATTGCTCGGCGAAGTCGTTGTTCGGAGGGGGCGAGGCAATGAGCGCGGGTGGGGGGGCGGGGGGGTGGGGGGGCGTGGAAGACGTCGTACTTCAGCCATTCGCTGGCTGCGCGGCTTTCGCGCGATTGGAGCCGTCGCAGATACCGCGAAACAAATGGACAGCGCTCGCCGATCACCCTGCCTTCCGCAGGGGGGGGGGGGGCGGATGGAGTGGCACGGCAGGGTAAAGTTTCTAGATACACAGAGCAGCGCTACCGCCGCCGTTTAACACATACAATAAAGAGTAATAGATAGGTGACTTCCGTTACACATTGTAACATTTTCTGTTGACAAATGCCAAATCGGCTCATTGCTAGTTATGTCGATTGTATTAATGGCGATGTGTAATTTGGCGGTGGGAATGTGACAATCCTCACAACAGTGGGAACGTTGGATCTAAAAGACCCACTTGTTATTAGAGCCTATTTATTGCACTTATTAATTACACAAATATTTTATTATGAAGTAAAAGGTGCAAATAAATTATAGATCCAATATCAAGCCCAAAATATTTCCAAATTTTTTAAAATTCTCTGACTAAAAACAAAATTGAAAGTCAAAGAAGATAAAAAAATGTAGCATCTAGTTAATAATTGCAATATTAACAAAAAGTGTCTGCATTACTTTAACCAACATAATGGAAGCATTTTCTTACAGTAATGTTTTATAAATTATATGTTTTATGGAAGAAGTTTTTACAATCTTTTTTTCAGCCTTCTTTGTTTTTCTTAACCTTTCCGAGAAAGTGTTTTGTGGCCTACCAAAATTTAAAATTATTTTCATTTCTTAACTCTAAAATATCAACTTTGTTTATGAAAATTAGACTGCAAATAAATAAATACATTACAAAATATTCAATTTCCTGTTTATATTTCATAAGGTTTAATTTCCTGTTTCTCAGGTTAAGTTTCTTCATTTTCTTGTTCAAAATCTGTACTACACGAACATTTTAGCTCAAATAATGTATCAGCAACTTTATCATCACTTGACAAGCAATCATTATTTTCTAAAAGCTTGTTTATTACTTCTATATCATTCGGATTTAATGCGTTAAAATAACTCTTGAATGAGCCGGCCATGTTATAAAAAAGTCAAGAAAACGGGAACGTTGCGACTGATGGACCCATCAACAATTTTAAGCGGGAATAGCGCACCACGTTTTTCTGATAAACTCAAACGAATGGTCGTCATCTGTTCAAGAAGATTCAATTTGAAGGTAGACTGGTGGATAAGTTAAGAACTAATTCCGTTCACTCTATTGACGGCTTCAAAGATGTCGCTGGGTCTAATAGACTCAACGTTCCCACTGCCGTGTTAATATCCTCTCACCCGATAGCCCAGTCAGGCAGCGGTGCTTCTGACCAATAGGTTCTGTGGCTCGACAAACGGCGGTGGCAGGATTTTTGACACTGGCTGCACTGGCGAATTCAACCGATTTAAGGGGAATATTAGCAGCTGGCTGCCCTAATTGGTAGCTTTCCATGCATTCTCCGGTTAACAACAGGCAAATCCCGGAGTAATACGGTAATAAATGGGCCACGGACCGGGCGCGAATTTCCGTCCTGTACCTTGTTCTAATCTCAGCCTGACACATTTAGTTACATGCACTACACTACCAGGCGTGTTGGAAGCTTTGCGTTTGTTCCGCCTGAGACTGTGTCACGCTGCAGGGAGATACCTAGTAGGGGGAAACGCAAGCTGACGTGTAGGTCGGCCCCGGAGATCTACTGGGGAATGTCGACGTCTTCTGCGATAAAAACATCCACTATACTTTCGGGACTAATGACCTTAGCAGTTGACGCTCCCGGAAACATCATTCAAACCCAGACAGCATTTGGGAGCTGAGAATAAATGATGGCAATTAATGGCAGAGTGGAGATCTTCAAGAATGTTAATATTGGTTTTGGATAGAAAATAGTTTTAAGCAAAATTCAGAGCTCTGAGTTGAGGTTCCTTCGAAGAACAAAAGGCTGCGTCTTTGAAGACCAGATAAAAAATGAAGAAATCAGGCGCGAATTGAATATGATTAGCATAAATTATATAATGGATATAAACAGGAAGAAGAGGTTGCAGCACTTAGAAAGAATGGAAGAAACAAGTTAGAATATGCTAACAAACCATGAGAGAGAAGAGATATTGGAAGACCAAAGAAAAGATGAAAAGAAACATTCGAGACGGAACAGGCGTAAGCCTAACCCGTGAAGTGTAGAAGAAGAAGATGATTTTTAATAGATTGATGATCACGCAAAACCTAACTGTTCTAGTTCCTCTGGCAAGTGGATGGCGGAATGACACACACTTACTACCTCAACCTCATGATTCTACACGAGGGTAGGGCTGAGCGGGCTGGGGCAAGGCGTAAAAAGGAGTTCGCGTCAAAATGATAGTTTTCGATCGCATTGTCATCACTCACCTTTCTTTCGCGACGTAATACTGTTCTTCAATATCACAAGTGCAATTAAATAATATGAAATTCATTTCTTATTTTAGGAGTAGTTCTTATAGCAAAGAAATCGATCAGCTGTGAAAAAATGGTTTATAGCCTAATAACCAATTTTGAGAAGTGAAGAACAAAAATAATTGAGAGCAGTAGCTGCTTTCGTGTTTTGCAATCTCTTTAATTCCACTCGATGTTTTTGGGTCCTTACGATTTCTCATTTCAACTGTTTTCAACACCGGAGGAGATGTGTTCTTAAGACACGTATGAGATTCCTGGAAATTTTGTCGTTAGTTAATTGATGTAAAATCTTGATCATGTAAAAGAATTTTGTTGCTAAACAGATGCATTTATTGAACAGTGATATTCGATGTACTAAAGCTAGTTTCAGTGAAATTATGTTCCTGGATGAAGATACATTTTCAGAATTGTAGTAACAAATCACCACGGGTCACTTTCCATGTGGCATTCTTGGGATCGATTCCCGGTCGGGGCAGATTGTAGTGTGAGCTTTATTCGCAATGTCTCAGACCAGGAACCGGCGTAGGGATATCTATGTGCTAACCACACGTACCTCTTTACCCATGGCCGCAAGGCCGGGTCGCTGCTGGTAGGCCTTGAGCCCGTCAGAGGCTGTTGTGCCAGTACAGACAGTCAGTTAGTAATAAATGACACATCCAAACTTTACTCATGATTTTGACCTTAGTTCCCTTATTTTCTCGAGCATTCTGCCGCATGAAGTAGCTTGGAGATCAGTCGTGAGCCATATAGTACACCATGTTTCTACCAAATACACGTATTGTTACATGCACGAAACATATAAAAATCTACTAGAAAAGAACATAGCTCATTATATTAACAAGAGCGTTTGGCAGTAATGATTATATTTAACAGTATCTAAGGCCGGGCAGACATTTTTGTAAAATAATGTAATAGAACTCATAAAAACGTGATTAAAGAAAGATGAATTCATCCTTCCAATTTGACAAGGTACCCCTGTATTACGCCAACAGTAAACAACAAGAATCTCTGCCTATGGCCCAATCGCCCTCCTCCACTCTCCGGGCTAGAGACGTCGTCGCATCTTAGGAGCGCGCGCACATGGAAATGACGGCGCGTCGCGTTGGGGGCAAGGGGGTGGGGCGCTGAGATAAGCAGCGGAGGCGACGCGACGCCTCGCTGATCGTCACAGCGGATGGCTGCTGCAGGACGCGGGGCAGGGCGGGGAGGGGGGCAGAGCGGGGCGGGGCATTGCATTGCAGGGCAGTGAGTGGCGGGGCGGAGCGGTAGGCGCGGCGCAGATCGTCTTAGCGGACGGCCGCTGCGGGGCGCGGCGGGGCAGATCGTCACAGCGGATGGCTGGTGCGGGACGCGGGGCAGGGCGGAGAGGGGAGGGTCAGAGCGGGGCCGGTCGGAGCAGGGCAGGGATGGGCGGAGCGAGGCGGTGCGGAGCGGGGCGGGGCGGTGCGGTGCGGAGCGGGGCGGTGCGGTGCGGTGCGGTGCGGTGCGGAGCGGGGCGGTGCGGTGCGGAGCGGGGCGGTGCGGAGCGGGGCGGTGCGGTGCGGAGCGGGGCGGTGCGGGGCGGGGCGTGGAGGTGCGGGGCGTGGAGGTGCGGGGCGTGGAGGTGCGGGGCGTGGAGGTGCGGGGCGTGGAGGTGCGGGGCGTGGAGGTGCGGGGCGTGGAGGTGCGGGGCGTGGAGGTGCGGGGCGTGGAGGTGCGGGGCGTGGAGGTGCGGGGCGTGGAGGTGCGGGGCGTGGAGGTGCGGGGCGTGGAGGTGCGGGGCGTGGAGGTGCGGGGCGTGGAGGTGCGGGGCGTGGAGGTGCGGGGCGTGGAGGTGCGGGGCGTGGAGGTGCGGGGCGTGGAGGTGCGGGGCGTGGAGGTGCGGGGCGTGGAGGTGCGGGGCGTGGAGGTGCGGGGCGTGGAGGTGCGGGGCGTGGAGGTGCGGGGCGTGGAGGTGCGGGGCGTGGAGGTGCGGGGCGTGGAGGTGCGGGGCGTGGAGGTGCGGGGCGTGGAGGTGCATGGCGGGGCGGGGAAGGGCAGGTTGGGGCGGGGAAGGGCAGGTTGGGGCGGGGAAGGGCAGGTTGGGGCGGGGAAGGGCAGGTTGGGGCGGGGAAGGGCAGGTTGGGGCGGGGAAGGGCAGGTTGGGGCGGGGAAGGGCAGGTTGGGGCGGGGAAGGGCAGGTTGGGGCGGGGAAGGGCAGGTTGGGGCGGGGAAGGGCAGGTTGGGGCGGGGAAGGGCAGGTTGGGGCGGGGAAGGGCAGGTTGGGGCGGGGAAGGGCAGGTTGGGGCGGGGAAGGGCAGGTTGAACAGGGGCGGGGCGGCGCAGTACGGGGCGGCGCAGATCGTCTTAGCGGATTGCTGCTGCGGGGCGGGGCGGGGCGGGGCGGGGCGTGGCGTGGCGGGGCGTGGCGGGGCGTGGCGTGGCGTGGCGGGGCGTGGCGTGGCGGGGCGGGGCAGGGCAGATCGTCACAGCGGATGGCTGCTGCGTGGCGCGGGGGCGCTGTGGTGGGTCGAGGAGGCGACAGCGCTGCATGTTTCATGACGCGCAGACGAGGCGCCGGGAATTCGCCGCCCAGAGAGCGCCCCGCCCCCCTGGCGACCCTGGAGGGGAGGACGCGGCGACGGAGAAAGGAGTGGGACTTGTAGCAGGCGTGTTATCGAGTCGTGAAAACAGATCACCGCACCAATGTCTCGTTCATTGCATAATTTTCTAGAGAATGTACGATAATGGAAATTTCTGTCCAATGGAAGAAGCAATCGGAAATGAAATGCCAACCACCGAAATATCGACGGAAATTAATTAATTTGACCTTCTATGATTCAGAGATAATCTAGAGCGATAATTCAGTGCAGTATTCATTAGAGATCAGTGAGTAAAATACTTATTCGCTGCCAACAGATTTCTGTTGTATACAGGGAGAATACGCATAATTTTCTAAATATGTATTAAGTTTGCTGTGGACATTTCATAACTGCATTCAAAATTCTCTTAGACGGGCATTATTTCAAGCTAATATTTCCCTTTTTTATTAAAAAACGTTCGTTATAAATCTGGTACCGTTGTTCTGAGTAATAGATTCCTCTGGGCCACTGCAAGACCATTCATAGGCTTTGCTGGGCGGCATCTCTGAGCGCAGTTCGTCGATTCGTGGAAGGGTTTGGGGAGGGGGAGAGTTCAGACCTGAGCGCCGTGGGATGCAGCGGCGGGGAGGGAGCAGCGCCGAGGGCGTCGGAGGCGACGGCAGTGCTAAGGTTACGGCTCTCGGGCGCCTCCGTGTGACGCGGCGCTGCGTCTCATGACTCAAAAGACGGCGGCGGAGGATGAGCGGGTGGGGGAGAAGAGGGTGGTAGTAGGGAGGAGCGGCGTGGGAAGAGGTGAGGCAGGGCGATGAGGTGGGACGGGACCGGAAGAGGTGAAATGGGATGGAACGGGACGGAGTAGGGTTGGGTGGGTGGAGCGGGGTATGACGGGGAGGGGCAGGGTGAGGGTAGTGTGGGAGTGGGATGTGGCGAGATTCGTCGGGATGGACGGGTGGGGTGGGACAAGACAGGATGGGATGGGAAGAGGTGAAATGGGATGAAGCGGGACGGAGTGGGGTGGGTGGAGCGAGGTGTGACGGGGTGACGTGGGGCGGGATGTGACGGGGTGGGTGGCGTGGTGTGTGGCAGTAGGTGGGGTGATCGGAAGTAGGCGGGGTGAGTGGCGTGGTATGTAACGTGGAGCAGGGTGTGACGGGAGGAGGGCGGGGTGGGACGGGACTGGGCGAGAGGAGACGAGAAGAGATGAAGCGTTATCGGATAGAACGGGACGGGGCGGCGGGATGAGGCGCGGCGGGATGAGGCGAGGCGGGGTGGGACGAGGCAGTGAGGGTGTGGTGAGTCGGGTGAGTCGTGGCGGGAAGAGCCGAGACGATACGGGACGGGTCGGGTTGAAACGTGGTGGGAAAAATGACGGAATGCTGGAAGGGGTGGGGCGGGGCAGGGCGGTGGCGGACTGGAGGCAACGGCGGGGTTGTGGCAGCGCGGCGCGGGTGCAGCTCTCATGAATGTGTCAGCGGGGAGGGGGCGGGGCGGGGCGCGGCGGGGCGGCGCGAAGGCTTCATCAGCGACGGCTACAATGCGGCAGCGCGCGTAAACAGGGGCGGCACAAAGGGCGCGGAAATGAAGGCGGCGGCGGCACCGCCGCCCGCGCATTCACAGCGCCTTCATCACGCCCAGCGGAATGCGCTCCCGCCCTCACCCTCGCCCTCGCCCTCGCTCTCGCTCTCGCACTCGCTCTCCGCGTCTTGAAAGAGCCCCGCGCTCGCGCGCTCGCTCGCGCGCACGCTCGCACCGCCGGAGCTACTCGACATCCGTTCAGCCTCGCTCGCTCGCGTGTGCGCAGCCGATCAGGCCGTGCTTGACGCGCTGCCAGCCCGCGAGCGCGATGCTCCCCCCCCCCCCCCCCGGGAGCTGCTACCTGCCGCGGGCGCTCGGCGACAATTGACTGCGGAGGTGGCGGTTGTGGTGTTCAGGGGAGCGGCGAGCGGTTCTAGTCTTCGGCAGGCACCGATTCGGAAAAGAGGAGCGGTGTTTGCTTCATTCGAGTCTTCGATTTTCTGTTTGATACAGGAGAGGGGCCAGCATCGTCTTTTATTTACGAAACTATTTACGTACACATGAATAAACACGCAATGACGAGCTAAAGAAACCGAAAGAAGTTAATGGTAAAGAGTCAGAATGTGAAATACTTTATTACATTTTCGACTATAACTTAACGAGTAAGAGCAAGTATGAAGACTAGTGGAAATAATTAGTCACTTGTAAACACGTATAAATAATATTATTCACTTAAATGAATTAAAAATTCACGATATTTCGTATGTAAAAAAGGTCTACATGAATTCCACATTAGAAAGGGCAACGTCCTGTTCCTAACATAGAATGGTGAATGAATTTTGTTTTTAGCGAATAATAATCTAATTAACGTCTTGAACAACATGTATTTACGGAAGAACACATGTTTGGTTTAATATTACAGACAATTTCTGCAGAGAAAATTGGTTTTTGGTTTACCTGCACATTGACAAGACCCCTGATCTTATACTTCTGACACGGAGATAAATCAGGTGTGCTCTTGGGCCATACACTTCCGAAATACGGTATAGAATGTTAATATAAATATATTTAAAAATGCAATTTAATGTTCACTGACAAAAGAACCAACTACATTTTATTCATAGCAGCAATGCGTAATATTCTATATCAAGACAATGCTCGTATTCAACATTATGGACATCGCAGCCATATTGCTTTTAAGCTGTTTCGCGGTCAAAATATAACCAATGTTCTTTATATATTTTATTTCCTTAGATATACTGCTAACACATACTATATAAATAATTATTTTAATATTTACGGTACACGAGTAACTATTATTTTATTTATTGTTCCAATATTTTTGTTGACGCTATGAAGAAAACACGCTCTGCCACCTCACTCAGAGCTTCAACTCATTTTCTACGCTCGATCCACGCTCTTCCAAGAGTGTCGCCTGATGCGAACTCATTTCAAGTTCCATAATTCCATATTTCACATTAGGAACGTATTCCACATTAGGGGACATTACCCTATACGTGACAGTTGCAACTATTTTATTTAAAGAAATAATTGCTTTTAGGTCTTCTTTGCATTTCTATTCTTTTTGCTATTATTATATTGATTCCTAATACTGAAATATTTTGTTAACGTAATCTTTGATATATCTGATGTCAAAGATTAAACCATCGGAAGTGATTTATGGAAAATGATGTTGTAAAAGACAAGACGTTCTTTTCAACATTTGCCAAACGAAGCATTGGAAATGTTTAGTTTACGAATGTAATATAATATATCTGTTGTAATTTCGGATGCATCGCTGATGTAGTGCCCAAGCCAGCGGAAACGGTATTTCTGGAAGTGAAAGGTGTGAATTTCGTCGAAGAACCTACTACTGAATGGCGTCACTCCTTTATCCGTGTCACACGTTCTCCTCCCACGCCAAACAAAGGAAACCCACGATCGATATCCAATATTGATTACGCTTGGATTACTCTGACGAAATGGGTACCCTATAAAACGGATGATATGTGAAAGTTTCTTGAATCGCCTAGCAATTTGTATTCTTGCTAACGCTATCTCTTTAAAGATTATGCGTGAAAAATAAGGAAGAAATATTGTGTATGTGTGCCCCTATATGCTCGTTGTTAAGACGCCGTATTTTCAAGGGCTTTAGACTTTCTTTTGCTTTTAAGCTGTCACTTTATCATTCTGGTGCTGTCCAAATACTGTAGATTTTATCTCACTAATATGACAATGTTAGAAGGAAGGAGAAGTGGATCAATATGTCGTTATAAGGCGTGCTTTGTGAAACAATTAAGGGTTCTTGAAATCGATGCTTGAATGTGTCGATGTTATGTGTAACGCAGTAGTGAAGTTAATTGTCAGAGTTTTCAAGAAATTATACGTAAGTCGTAATGCTCTCTATCCAATTAATCTAAGTTGGCATTTCCCGAAGAGTAGGCGATTAGTCATCCATGTGCCAAGTGTATTATCTCACTAGAAGCTATGATATTCAATTCTTGCTCTTACAACTCGTCAGTAAGACCTCCCCAGCCAAATTATACCTGCATACAAATTATCGAGAAACGTCCTCTTTGTCATGATTTGATACAGTACATGATAGTAATTTCTGTAGAGAACATGCTTTCAGGCAACGGAACACAGTACAAGGAAATTAACTCGTTTCATTTTATGCCACATTTTCCAGAACTAACTTTGTGTTATACATACTGTGACATCAAAGTTGTATAAGAGAGTCTTGTAAGTTTGTCGTGTTGCTCCCACAAAGTCGGTCTTAGTGGTGTGCCCTATTGTGGTATTATCTATGCAACCTCTACTAGCGTTTCAAATCCCTCCAACACAGTGTGGATTGTCATGTTTTGATCGCAATGGCGAGAGTCCATTGGTACTCACGGCTCGAGCACTCACTGCGTCATTTTTAATGAACATCTTCGATATATTGATTTCGTAGTCTAATGAGTTTTCTAAAATTATAATGTTCAAGGAAAGAGTTTCCTTCACTTCTGGAAATCGGTGACATGTCAATCTATGCGATGTGGAAGATATTGTAGATTGCAAAGAAGCACAATTAGTATTTATTAAAGCAAAAGTAAATGCATATATTAAATTCTACCTATTTAAGGAAAATTTATGGAAAAATGGCTTGGGTGTGAATATTACACTCCTTTCATTTTCAACAAGAATTTTAATTTTGGAAAATTATATATTGTTGAAAACATTAAAAACTGTTTTCCAATTATTTTAAACCGATTATTTACATTTGGTTGATATAAAAAATCCGTAGTATTTTTTCAGTCCAAGTTAGTAATTTGTTTTATGTTCTTTATTTATTGTTTCATTATTTGAATAAATAAAATTTAAGTCCAATTATTTTATGTGCGTGATCTGGGCTGTTCGGGTGACGCCACGTCGAAGGCTGTGTTGCCGACGTTTCGATCATCTTGTCATAGTCTTCCTCAGGGCTGATATGCCAGCCTCAGGGCAATCATCAATCATAACTGTAGATTTCAATCCTACCGTTCTAAAATCGAAATATTGAGAAAATGTGAAAAGCGTTGTTCAGTCCATACTTGACGCCTCGAATGAGTGTGGGGCTAAACCGAAAATACATTACAGACAAACAAGGGAATAGAAAACAAAGGAGTACGAGGTCTGTGACGATCTGTAACACCACTAGTTTATTTTGAAATCAGTTACTTGATTGTCTAAAATCATTGGGACCACTTATTATACATTAAGACGTTAGGAATTCCTACTGTCGTGCGAATCTACTTCTAAGTTTGACGTTTTTCATTATGTATTATTTACAGCCCGATTTTTGGAATTCCTAAATTGATTCCAATAATAAACTCATTAGCATTCGTGCTACGCCTCATTGACAGATGTCCCAATTGTTTCTTGTCAGATCCACTTGCATCGCTGGGTATGGAAACGCGGAGACCCGATTCGCTATTCGGAACGAGGAGAATGCAAATGCGGATGCTGTTCAACGAGGTTCTATGACGAACTAATTGGACATATGATAATAATTAGAACGATTCACAGTTGAAAGAAACACGTTCCTATATCGTAATCCCGAATACATTTCTAGGATACGTAAAATTTCCGGTGCTTTGAAGGTTGTCTAATTAAATTTCTGATAAAAGCGAAACATTGATATGTGCTCTTTGGCTAAATTCTGATTTTAACGAAATTACTTGAATTAGTTGTTCATCCAATGAAAATATGATATTTGTAACTTCAAAAATGAGCATGTAGATCATTGTGGCAATTGTTAATATATTGGTTTTGGGGTGTCATATAGTTTCAAAACCCTCTAGTGTAAACGTACAAAATATCTTACATCGATCTTTGGCTTCTCATCATAGAAATACTATTTCTAAGTTACTTTTATCATATTTTGGTGTGCGAAACTAAAATATACTTATACACATCGATTTCTATAAATCTTCATGACTATATTAAATAAACTTTTTTCCATTGTTACTTCTATCGGATAATTAATTGAATGGCAATTATCACTGTGAAATAGCATCTTACGTAGGGCATACGGAACATTTATGAAAAAATATAATAGTTACATTATTGTATTCTTTCTGACATCGCTAAAATAATCTCTTGGAGGCAGTAATGTGTGTCTGTTTGTCCACAAAGCAAAGCCAAAACAGCCGGAATGCAGCGGTTCGTGCAGCCATTGCCAGGCAAATGTTGCGACCGCAGTAATTGCTAGCCTCGGAGCGTACATTTTGCATTAAAGCTAATCGAGTTACCAAGTTTACATTTCAAGGAGCGCCCAATCCCGCGGTCTGTGACTCCACTCAACCTGCGCAGGGTCGCCCCGACGTAATTACCCCAGAGAAATGCACTTTCCTTGCTACTGTTATCGTCTCTAAACTCTAAAGCGAATAGATATTATTAGCATTTTTCAAAGGTTCCTGTATTCGAAGCGCGGGAATTATAACGCAGTATTAAAGCTAAATTCTCTCCTCTGGTTCAGGGATTTGCGAGTAAATGGGTTTCTGACTTTCATCACTTCTTCGAAGGCTGACACGTTTAAAACCAGGCAATTCGATTCATCACGTTTAATTCATGAAAGATGCGAGCTAATGTGTTACATTTCTGCTGAGCAGTGTATTTTTAATGAATGTTTTAGCTCGAAAGCGTATCACGTATCAAAACAATAACTCATTTTCATCACTTACTATGTCAATAATTTTATTGTTTCTGTTACATAACTGAGAGTTTACACAACGTTGAATATTTTCAAATAATATATTCGATGAAGTCGTAGGCTTCCGCGGCCAGAGTCATGTGCATGATCTTGGTTGCTCGGGTGACGCCGCGTCGAAGGCTGTGTTGCCGACGTTTCGACTATCTTGTCGTGGTCTTCCTCAGGGCTCAAGACCACGACAAGATGGTCGAAACGTCGGCAACACAGCCTACGACGCGACGTCACCCGGACAGCCAAGATCATGCAAAGAATATATCCAGCACTGCTCTCGAGGAGTTCGTAGCGATGGTCTTAATTCACGGTTGGATCGCGTGGAAATAACGCAATAAAAAATGCAAGGTAATGGTCGCAACATTTCACGGGCTCTCGGCCGGCCGGGGGTTTTTGCGCGTCGCGATTTCGCCTCCGGCCGCCCCCGCTGGCGTGATGAAGGGTGCCTTCTGGGCGCGGAGTGGCTGGCGAACCATCCCAGGCGCCGCGCCGGCCGCCGCAGTTCCCGGTCGACCCGGCAGGGCGCGCGCGCGAATGTGCGAGATTGGAACGAATACTATGTAGGCAATACAGGACACTTTGAACGTTCCTCATACTTTTAATGGGAGGCAACTGCTCAGTAGTGATGCATCATCGATAACAAAACAAAAAAACAAACATTGATGTTAAAAATACATCGCCTGAAAACCATAGGTGTTTTTGGATTGGGTTAGTAACCTCTAACATTTAATTCGTCTGCATTAAAATTTAAATGTTCGTGTTTTTTAATTCGCCGAAGTTGAGAAGCAGGCAGACTCTTCGCCTACAGCTTGTTTGTTGACCACAGCTCAATGTGCGAAATGAAAATGAATAAAGAGGAAATTCAAGGTCATGGAGTTTGGTCAAAGAGGTAGTTCAAACGAGATTCATTTGGTTTCAACACATAAACAAACAGTATTACCATCAGTTATTATTTCATATTTTAACTTTTACAGTATTGTGATCTTGTGGGTTTTTCATTAGAGACAAAATATCGGAAAAGGAAAAAAAATCGATCACAAAACTTTGACGTTAAAAAACATCGGTGTTAATACATCGATGTTTTGAAAACATTTACATCGGTGTCGCATCCCTACTGCTCACTAGGGAATCTAGTGACGTGACCTGAAAAATTCGGGAATAGTTCAAATTTCAATACATGTGCAATTACTTTTGAATCACTTTTGAATCACTTTGAAACTTCGTACTTGATATCACAATAGTCATCACCGGTCTGGCAACTAGGGTCGCTAGCTTCAAGTGTCTCCCGTTTTATCGCCGAGTGTCAAGTCTATAGTATTTGGTTGCAGTTCCTAGATATAGAGTAGCACATTCCATTGCACCGCCTATTCCGCCATTTTATTACTAGTAGTCAGGAACGGTTTAACTGTGCAATATAGTGCGTGTTGTGTGCAACCAATTTTTGGAAAATCAATACTAATACATTCGAAACTTTTGATCATGCATCAAACCCTCAATTCGGCCTGGTGGCACTAATTGATGAGAGGACATTAAATGGAGCCGGTTGCTCTACTCTCTTAATCTAGGGACTCTATGTGAGGTGAATACGAAGGGCGAACAGCCAGGGACGCTTTCCACTCGAATTGAATGTTTGACTTATGGGTCTTGTAAAGTCATTTAGGAACAACGAGCTGAAATATATTGCTGTTGGCGTCTACTCGTCCGCTTTGGTATCTTGTGAAGTCCATGAGCTGTTGGTGAATTATGATAATAATATTTCAAATCGAACTACCTCTGATAGGTAGTTATCCGTGGTTTCACCGATCAACACAAGGCATATACTGGAGCAAATGGCTGCGGACCGTGCGATTTGGCTGTCCCTTATCCATGTCTCTTACCCTCCCCTTAACACACTTATTCTGACACGAACTACTCTTTGAACATATGTCGAGAGACCCGTCGAAAGAGATTTAGAGATTGTCTCGTGTGGGACGAGGCTCTGCTGACGAAAATACCTGGCGGGGGAAACTCAGCACCTGCGCATCGGATCGCATGTTCTAGTGGAAAGGAGCCCTGTCACCTCCCGGTATGTAACTTTCACTACACTTACGAAAATAATTTCCACAGAGTTGTAGTGACCGTAAACGCAAAACAGTCAATTGGCAATACAGAAAACACTTGAAATACTCGTCTATTTAACAATGTGACTTTTGTAATCGAATGATTCAACCCAGTATTATTCGACCACTTTAAAAGAAGCATACCAATGCCATGCTGAGAGCGCCAATGGAGAGGGGGGCATACAATATCCGGCATACCAGTGAATTGCAAAATAATTGAAGGAATTACTATTAGGAACATTTATTTCTCATCTAAATTGTTCACTCTCCGCTCATGCGCATTCCACATAATGTATTTGTTTTCGAAATGTTTTATTAAAGTTTCCACTCGTGAGTACAGAATTTGAAATGTATTGAATTATGAAAATATATGTCCGAAGCTTTTGACAATATTTGTTTTTTTTATTTATTATAATGTGTGAGAACTTCAGAATATCATTTTTACCAATAATATATCCAACAAATATCTACAGGATGATGCTCTTCATATCAGGCTAGGTACTTCTAAAACGGTTTATTTGTAAACGAAATAACAAATACTTACGGAAGAATAGGTACTGTAATAGTACCTATACATCATCGTATTTGCAAAATAATACAGCTCATTCAGTATCTCATGATTCATCTAAAGAAACGCCTTCATCTCATCTTCGCGTGGCCGCATGTTGCGGTTGATTTGTTTCCCGATTTTTCTCGGCGAGGGCGTCGGCCACATGTGTGCATAATGAGATTTCGGAAGCCTTTCGGAATGCGCAGTTTGAAAACAGAGCGGCAGCTGCGACTGGCAGAGGAGGCAAAACGACGACCGAACGCGATTGGTCCGACGTACACACAGAACTGCCGTTCGTCATGTCTTATGAAGGAAAGTTTTGTGGAGACCTTAAAGAAGATGAGCTGCATGCATGCGTTTGTGAGATGGTCTCTGGAAGAGACGGATTTCTGAAGTTTGGCTTACACTCTCGGAAAAAAGTGTTAGCGATGTAAGTAAATACATCACCAATATGCCAAATAGCGTTTTTGACGTCACCACAAAGTTAATTTGCAAAATTAATATTTTACACAATTTTCCAGTTATTTACATTTCGTTTCCATTTCTTAGTTACATTTTCTCAAATTTAAATAATAATCATTTCATTTTCTAATGGTTCATCTTGCCAGTTTTCAATGATACGTCAGTGTTATGTCTATTCACTGGTTTTGTTAGCAATTGTTCAAACAAAAAAATGATTTCTCTCTCTTTCGTTATACATTTTACGAGCAATGTATTATTTTGTAAACATTGAAATAATTGTTTGAAACAAATATTTTACAATGTGTCGACAGTGGTTTAAAAAAAAGTTTATGAATAGTGATTGCTTCTCTCTCTACAAAAAAAAATTGTCACTTTCATGTGTACACTCACTGAATGCACTCTCTTCTCTCTATACATTGTTCGTGAATGTTTACAGATTTCATGTTTTATGCCCCACCGTCTCCCTTAATTGGCCTCTTCACCGTTTTACAACTGTTGCAGCAGCTGCGTTCTACATCATTCCGTGGAGAAGTTAAACCGTTCCTCTGAGCAGGGGCCACACTCTAATGGCAGAGAGATGCATTTGTCGGTCTGCGAATAATAAATTAGGAAAACTTACTCATTTCTTCATCGTATAATTACTTGGAAGCAAAAGATCTCTACTTCATTTTATATTCATAATTAAGTGTTTTAAGTGCTAGCGAATGAGGTTTTAAAGCGATTGAAATGTTAGACACATTATTTGTAGGTTGATGTGCGTCAGTATTTTTCAGGAAAAATTGCAAAACTCTCTTTGCGTTCCTTTCTGTTCGCCTGTTCCATTACCGTCCCGACCAATTACTTCTTCGTTCACCGAACGAGTTTCACTTGTTTGACAGTAAACAAGCAGCAAGTGGATTTGGTTTCAACTCGGGTTGTAAACGAATACCTCGAACTGGCTAACTGGAAACCACCCTGGGCGAGCCCCATCTCGGGGTGCTGGTTCTATTTGCCGTGTATAATGCAGTCTGACCGCGCCCTTAACAACTTGGGGATTAGAAGATTATGCTGTCTCCGACAACAGCGGGCTGGGCGACCGCAGCGCCGCGGCGCGGCGCCGGCCGGAAGGGGGGCTTCGCTGAACTCCTGAATCCGCGACGGGCCTCGCTCGGCCTTCTGGGCGACCTTCTCCCCGCTCCCTAGCCCTCTCCCCTTCCCTAGCCTCTCCCCCTCCCTAGCCCTCTCCCCCTCCCTAGCCCTCTCCCCCTCCCTAGCCCTCTCCCCCTCCCTAGCCCTCTCCCCCTCCCTAGCCCTCTCCCCCTCCCTAGCCCTCTCCCCCTCCCTAGCCCTCTCCCCCTCCCTAGCCCTCTCCCCCTCCCTAGCCCTCTCCCCCTCCCTAGCCCTCTCCCCAACCTAGCCCTCTCCCCCTCCCCAGCCCTCTCTCCCTCCCTAGCCCTCTCCCCCTCCCTAGCCCTAACCCCTCCCTAGCCATCCCCTCTCCCCCTCCCCTCTCCCCTCCCCTCTCCCCTCCCCCTCCCCTCTCCCCTCTCCCCTCCCCTCCCCCTCCCCTCCCTCCCCTCTCCCCCTCCCTACACTCTCCCCTCCCTACACTCTTCCCCTCCCTCCCCTTTTCCCCCTCCCTCCACTCTCTCCCTACCTTCACTCTCTCCCTCTCCCCCTCCCTCCCCTCACCCCCTCCGGTGGTGCGCGTCTGCCACGCCCCTCCCGCGTGGCCTCGTGCTGCCCGGGAGGCCTTGCCGCCGCCAGGATTCAAAGGGATCGCGATAGTTTCTGACCTGTAGAAGCCCTTTCGGCTGATTATTAATGCAGATTTTCTTTCGGTTTCGAGTGCAACTGTGTTTCTCTCGCCCACATCGCCAAGCTTTCGCGTTAATTGAGATTTTGGGTATTGCTCGTCTATTTAATTAATATATTTTCGAAAAACTTAAGCTGACCGAGGATAAGTTACCCTTGGCCAAACATTGTTTTCATTTACGAGTTAGAAATTGGTTTGAGATTATTTTATTTTATAATTTCTGTGATGTTTAGCAATGATGTAAACTTCTTTCGATGTTTGAATGCATTAATATCTCATTTCTCTTCTTACAATTGTAATAAAATCTAAGATATTTCTTAGTCTCTTCAAATCAATGAGTTGTAATTTGTTGATGTTAGGAACTGAAAAATACTAGCGTTATACTATTCTATCTACTAATTGGAGGTATCTGTTTCAGTGAAAATTGAATGTCAAAAACTCAGAATTACATTGTACTTCAAATGACTCGTTTGTTGGTTTAGTACTTAGTAATATTGTGCGAATATATCTACTAATACTTACATTTTTATGAATATTATTTATAAACTCAATATAAGTTTTATATTATTCATCCATCTTAACTTTTGAAAACTAGCAACCAGTACGATTGCTCACCATCTGAACACATTTTCATTACGGTTTAAATTTAGTATCAGGCTTTTCCCGCGCACTTGTTTCAGTGTCTCGGAACTTTTAAGGCGCTTTAAGAATTCGCTCTCCCGAAATTACAGGAAAGAGAGAGCATTCATTTCGTTATCCAGGTTACATCCATTCCCGTTCCCAGTAACAATTTCACTACAATTGCACAATTACACATAAAAGTGGAAATTAGTATCGTTGGGGGAAATTTATTCAAGGGCCGGGGCCGGTGGATGGGCTTGGCCGCGCGCCTGCGCAGCAAAGGGGACGGGGACGGGGAGGGCTGAGGCCAGGCGGAGCGGGGCGAACTGGGGCGGGGCGGGGAGGAGCGGGGCTGGGGTGGACTGGGGCGGGGCGGGGCGGGGCGGACCGGGGCGGGGCGGGGTGGACTGGGGCGGGGCGTGCGGGGAGGGGAGGAGCGGGGTGGACTGGGGCGGGGCGGGGTGGACTGGGGCGAGGCGGGGTGGACTGGCTCGGGGCGGGGTGGACTGGGGCGGGGCGGGGTGGACTGGGGCGGGGCGGGGTGGACTGGGGCGGGGCGGGGTGGACTGGGGCGGGGCGGGGTGGACTGGGGCGGGGCGGGGTGGTCTGGGGCGGGGCGTGCGGGGAGGGGAGGGACGGGACGGGACGGGGCGGGGCGGGGCGGGGCGTGGCGTGGCGTGGCGGGGTGTGGTGGGGCGTGGCGGGGCGTGGTGGGGCGTGGTGGGACGTAGCGGGGCGTGGCGGGGAAGGGGCGGGGCAGAGCGAGGCGGGGCGGGGGGGAATTGCGGAGGAACGGGGCAGGGCGGAGCATTGCGCGCTGCGCCTCGTTCACCGCAGGTTACGACTCGTTAAAGACGAGCGGGTTGCGAATGGGAGTTGGCGGCGATTTAAGGCTGAATCGGTTGCGGCGTTCGCGGGCACGGGGTGGGGATGGGGGGCGGGTGGAGGCGTGGCTGGAACGGGACGGGACGGTGGAGGGAACGAGGGCGAGGGTTACTGCTTCGTTAATGTCGCGAAATGTACTTACCGGAAGAGAAAATTGAAAGTCGCAATTGGGAATGCGGCCGTCGCTGCCGGATACGCCTCTCTAGTAAAGGGGGGGAGTGAGGATGGCGCGGGTCCGAGGGGGGGGGGGGCGATGGATTGGGCTGGTGTTGGGGGAAGGCACTGATGACGGTGACTCTCGCCCTGTGATCTTGGGGTTGCATTTGATCTTGCCCTGTTTGCTAACGGTTTCCTCTCTACAAACAAATCCGAACAACCAGATGCTAGGATTCACGGTGAATTCGTCAGACATAAAATTAAATAATTTGGTACTTTTACAAATAAAAATGTGTAATTGCAATTTCAATTTTATATAAACTGCAGAAAATTACACTAAGTAATTTACATACATTACATTGCTAACTACATTTCATTAAGTAATTAAACACATTCTTCCAGTGAAAGTTCAGTTGATGTAGTTGAAATGTAGTATAAATTTCGGTATGTACTTACGCTATAAATCTTATTTAATATTTATCATGTAATCTTCCTTACCGCAAAAAAATCTCAAGTGTCATGGCATTATTGACTCGGTGTCTCTCTCTATTTACAGAGGCACTTAAGAAGCCATTAGGTATTGAGCGCATTGTTCTATTGACAGTCGTCAACCGATACAAGGAGTCACAGTGGACTCACAAAATACATCCGATACAGCGACTCACAGTCACAAAAACAATGTCGACGCACTAATGTTTTACTTGCAGGGGAGCATCTTATGCACCTTCTTCGAGAGAAAATATATATCAGATTCACAAGGAGACCAGGATAGCTAGACATTGATTTTAATTTTACCCAGATATTCATTCTCTCAGATCGTGCTCATAATGTATTGAAATATACAGTAACTCAACAATATTAATTAAATAATTGACACAACTCGGTGTTTTAGTGCGCAATAATGTAAAAGGAAGGCATTTAAGTGGAAGAAAGCATTTTCGGAGATAAAATGCGATTTTATTTTAGAAATATAGTTTGAGACATTTGTTTTATGAACCATCCTTATTCGAAGATAATATGATGGATAAATGTTCTGTGGCGCTACTAGTGATGACAATTTTTATCAGAACATCGATATTTAGATATCCAAAGATTTTTTTATGTTCATGACAACAGCAAAAAAATCGATGTTTTAAATACGATAGATCGCATTTTAAATATAAAAAACTTATAAGTTGTAATTATGATAAATGTTTTAATATATTTGCAGAAACGCTAGAAGTGAATTAACGGTCAAATTTGTTATTTTTCTGTTAGGGCATATAAGGTATCTTAAATTTGATTGGAAGGTAGAAGACTATTTGCAGATTCTTCTAACGGTAACTCAACGACAACTCATCGACGTTTTATCTAACTGCAACATCTTCATTCCCTCCATAAGATTCGCTTGATATCCATATAAAACTTTATGGTACATCTGCAACTATCTGCAGGCAGCAAGAAATTACCTGATTCCTAACTTCGTATTCATTAAGTTTTGGTTTTGCCATTTTAGAGAATGTCAGTATTATTTCGTATTAATCAGTTCAATATATTTTTTGGGATGGGTATGATAATGTCCTAAATATGACGCCGTACGTAACATATCTACTAGTAGGAAATTAGTGCAGTGAAGCTTGTCATTCAGTAACTTATTCTTAGATGGATGTTTTGGCGATTGGCTTTCCTCCATGCGGGCTACTGGTACAAAATACGGCGCTTATCCGCTTGAGGTCGGAAGACGGACGCCGCGCCGGGAGCGAGGCGGAGCCAGCATTATCATAGAGCGACAGAAGCCTGAAAGGCAGAGCCCTCCGGGGGCGTGGCCCCCGCAGCCCCCCCGCGTGCCTTATCGCCGGCCGCCGCGCCACTCCCACTTCATACGTTCGCCCCCGCCCCCGCCCCCGCCACGGAGCCCCGCTGCCATTCCGTCGCCAGCGATTCCATCGCTGCTCCGCTGCCCCTGCCGCCCACTACTCGTGTGACCCTTGTCCTACAGGTCGCCGACGTCTCTGCCATCCCCGTTTGCCGGCCTTCGCTGTCGTCCCCTCCGTCCCCGCCATCTCAGATGTTCGCGACGTTCCAATCGCATCCCCGCAGTAAATGACGCCCTGACGTACCTTCCATGTACCCCCGCTGATCCAGGCGTTCCTGCTGTCCCCGCCGTACCCAACGTCCTCACAGTCCTCGATACTCGACCCGTCCATACCGGCGAAAATATCCCTGCTGTTCCAGAAAGACCCCGACGTACTTGATATCCTGATCGTTCCCTCTGCACCGCCAACCCACGGCACCGCCATTCCTGATGACTCCTCCGTTTCCGCTATCCACGACGTTCCCGCTTTCTTCTACCGCACTTTTGCAGTCATCTTGCCCGCTCTCTCGTCGCTCTCACCACGGTCTCGCCCCTTTCTCGTCTCGCTCTCGCCGCGCTCTCCTCATCCTCTCATCCCGCCCTCTTCTTGCTCTCGCCGCGCTCTCATCATCCTCTCAACCCGCCCTCTTCTTGCTCTCGCCGCGCTCTCATCATCCTCTCAACCCGCCTTCATTTTGCTCTCGCCGCGCTCTCTCCCCCTCTCCCCCCTCTCTCCCGCTCTCCCCCTCTCCCCCCTCTCTCCCCGCTCCCCCCCTCTCTCCCGCTCTCCCCCCTCTCTCCCGCTCTCCACCCTTTCTCCCGCTCTCCCCCCCTCTCTCCCGCTCTCCCCCTCTCTCCCCGCTCTCCCCCTCTCTCCCGCTCTCCCCCCCTCTCTCCCGCTCTCCCCCTCTCTCCCGCACTCCCCCTCTCTCCCGCTCTCCCCCCTCTCTCCCGCTCTCCCCCTCTCTCCCGCTCTCCCCCTCTCTCCCGCTCTCCCCCTCTCTCCCGCTCTCCCCCTCTCTCCCGCTCCCCCTCTCTCCCGCTCCCCCTCTCTCCCGCTCTCCCCCTCTCTCTCCCGCTCCCCCCTCTCTCCCGCTCCCCTCCTCTCTCCCGCTCCCCTCCTCTCTCCCGCTCTCCCCCTCTCTCCCGCTCTCTCTTGCTCTCTCTCGCTCTCTCCCGCACTCTCCCCTCCTCTCTCCCGCTCTCCCCCCTCTCTCCCGCTCTCTCTTGCTCTCTCTCGCTCTCTCCCGCACTCTCCCCTCTCTCCGCGCTCTGACCGCGCTCTCTCCACGTTCTCTTCGCGTTCTCTCCCCACTCCCCCTTTCGCGACGCCTGCACCGCCGCCAACCCGAGCTGAGGCACATTTTTTTGCGCGCGAGGCAATCCGCACGGCGGTTGATCCCGGCCGGCTGCTGCAGTCCGCGGGCGCGGACAAAGGCGCTATCTGGAGGAAACACGCGTGCAGCACGGCGGGCGAGGGGCGGGGCGGTGCCCCCTGCGGCGCCGGCGCCGGCCCTGGGATTCTCTTTTATGCAAATGCCTCAGATAAAGCGCATTACTAATGCTTATAAAGCAGATTTGAAGCCTCTGTGCCCCTCTGCGCTCCGCGTAGGGTTTTAAATCCGCGGGATAATTTGCATTCAGGGCTGCCATACTTCTCGCCGAGTTCAACAGAGTAGCATGTAATTGCGCCTTCCGCGGTGACTCTTTTACAATGTTCTTTGAGTTTCTCTTCACGGCAACTTTCTCCAAGTTATTCCGTTATTCTAAGTGACGGATTCCTTTCGCGCTGTCGTTTATACCCTGAGATGCAGAAAGGAAACATATTTTTGATCAATTTTGCATTAAAAGGAATGTGCGTGTCTTCTTTAGAAATTCCGAAGCCCTCTTATCTTGAGTGCGTGTTTTTTACTTATGAAAAACTGAAGATCATTACACATTCGCATGGTAATATCTTGAATAGAGAAGTAGAAGAGGTACTTGAAGATAAACGCTTGTAAGGAACAAATTCATGAATGGATGACACATGTGAGCGCTTTGTTGGACTCAACTGACTAATTTTTTAGTTTTACTATAAAAAAGAAAAATTAATAAATGTCAAAAAAATTCTGCGTAAATATTCTACACATTTGCTAAATTCATCATCTAAAACCATAACGTTGTAGAAAATATTTTTTCCCTAGAAATTGCAACTTCTGTTTAAAAATATACCTTTTTATTATCACTTTTAATAACAGTTTTTTCTTTACTTAATGAATACTAACATTTCTTAGCTGTGATATATACTTCCATTTGTCATGCTTTGCAAAATAGACAAAAGGTGTAGAAAAGCTTAAAATCCTGTAAAGAACTATTTAGGCGTGTCGCAAGGCCCGTACGAGGTACTTGCCCTCCTGGCAGCACTGCACTCCTGCGAGCACGAGCAACTTCCCCTCTCTCCGCTCTCATTTCTCCTGCAAACCCAGAAAGGGGTGTACACGCGTAAGTTGCAGCAGAGAAAATACAACACACTCGAAATATCACGAATAATGGTTGCTTTAAAAGAAAGGATGTTTTCCGGATGATTTCTAGCAAAAAACCAATATTTCAATTATATTTATAATATAATTTATTACGTATTCCTTTATTTGTTTCATGTTTATTTTCTTTTTAAATTCTTGACTTGCATAATCAATTTTCACAAGGGACAGGGGCGTGTTTCAATTGAAAATGTTTTGACTGTTTTCGTTTGTTTTATTTAATATTATGTTATTTATTTAATATTTAATGCAATTACTGCACATTAAGAAACTGTAATCAGAAATCCAGGTCCTTAAAAACATTTACTCTCAATTGATAGGTTCAAATAGTACTGTTGTATTTCATTTTAATGAATAATTTTAATACTTTATTATGAAAATAGAATCCAATTTCATGGGTAGACCCAGCGACTACCTACAAGCCGGCTTGCTTCAGTTTACCCCAAACCCAGGTATATACCACCAGCGGACACCAATCCAGACGGGACAAGCTTCAAGCTGCTGACTGGTCTCACAACATTTGTGGTAGTGTAATGCATGTACCTGTAAGTGTGTGTAAGTAAGGAATGAGGATAGCACAAGGACGAAATAGGAAAGTTTGCACGCGGGCCGTGGCCTGTTTCGTGAGGTACTGCTCCGGAATTCGCCTAGTGCTATTTGAATAAACCACGACAAACTACAGATCAGTGCGACCGCGAATTCCACCTAGCTATGTAACTAGCGTAAGCAATCCTGCCACTGTCGAAACTCCAACCTCTGAACTTCCCGGTCAGAAGCACAGTAAGGCATCACTGAGTTATCGTAGCACGTCTTCATCGAACGGAAAATGGTGAGACGTATCTCGTATGTTATGTAGTGGAAATACAGAACTCGTGAAGGTAATTAAAATAAGATATTTTAGTAAGCATTGCTCTTTCGTTTTGATAAATGTAACTGTTCATCCTTGATAGACAATAACCCGTCCGCTCAATCTAAGCTCCATCAAGCACGTTGTTTACAAAATCTGACGCAGAGAACTTACTCGACGCCCTTCTGAGCGCAGGATTTCAAAACGAGAGCCATATTTCGGCAGTGGGAGATGAGGCCGTCCGCGGGCGGTGCGGGCGGGTGGGAGCGAGCGGGGCGTGGTCGGAGGCGCCGTCTGCTGCAGTCGTGGGCCGTTAACGACCGCCCCTGGAGATCCATCGCCACGGCGCCGGCAAATGTCTTTCCGATAGTGCGCCTCTCGCGGCGCGGGCCGACACTACGCGTTGACAGACCTCTCGCCGCTCCCTCTCGGGGCAGGGAGACGAGGTTCGGTGTTTTTTCGCGTGGGAGCGGTGCTTGGAGATCGACTGCTACCTTTGCTTTGAGGCAATTCGCGTTGCGTCGTTTTTATGTGACGTCATTGCACCGGGTAAACACTTTTAGTGATGAGTGCATGCGAAAGCTCCTAAAGCAAGTAGAATGGAAGTGCTTAACCTTTTTTTCAGGGCAAGTAAAAGCGTGATGATGTGACAACTACTTAGAAAATAATATTTAAAATTGACTCCTTGGGAACAAATATGAAGAAGGAATAGCTTTCTGATTTGAAAAAAGATAGAAAATTAATGAAAAATTAAATTTAAATTTATGATTTTAAGACTGTAATCTTTAAAAAAATGTATAAGGTAAACTCATTGGAATGAACCATCAAGAATTTTTTTTACTTGACAAATATTGTGGTGGTCGCAAGTATTGTGGATGAAGAACTTCTCTGACAAGAGAATACTCTTTCCTACATTTTTCAAAAAAAAGCAATTCATGAAAAACTCCCTCACACTCATTTTGAGTGTTGAATTTAAAGACATTTCATTAACTAATAAATTGCTTCTGTTAACGGTTTACTGAAGTTTCTTTTGGTAACCTTTATCATAGTCCCTTAACAAATACTCATTTTTTTTGTATCCAAAATTTGATCTACTACTTCCATATAGTTTGAAAAAAGTTCCTGTTTTTACCTCTACGCAAAGATGTTTCTGTTGCCAAAGGTCTTATACATTATCAGTCATTGTCAATTCCTAATTGTACATGTACCATCGCACTACAAACTTGGGAGATTATTATGAAATACCTGGGTGACTTTCCTGTTCACATATGAACTTGACCAGAAATTGCTATCTCTCTTTATCATTTCTTTTTTTTACCATTTTCTTTCTATAATTATTGATTTTATTATATGAGAACTTTCGGAAGTGAAGTCGGCTGATGAGCCAGAAAACGTGGACCCAGCGATGGGTGGGTGATCGCAATGGAAGACAATATTGTGTGATTATAATTATCATTGTGCATAAAAAAAGGCATTTCATCAGAATTGCAGCTACAAATTACAAATCAGTGGAAATCCACGACATCCCGGAATTTTCTTTCTCTTAACGTTAATACTCAACACCTAATCTATTTTATTTTTAAAAGTTTAAGACATAATCGAAAGGTATAAAATTGTTGGATAAATTCCATTGAGAAAGAAATCTCTGGCAAAAGATTGGACCGAAAATAATTAATCTATCAGATTTATGCGTGACGCATACTTCCACCCTATAGACATCCCAATTTTCAGGTACAAAATTGCCTGTATCTCTTCGCCACCTTCCCACAATCTTAGCCATCCTGGAAACAGCAGTAAATGACCTTAATTCTGACAAGTCTGCGAAGTTACAGCAAACCTGTTTGAGTTGTACATCTAAACTTTCATCTTGGACGCGAAACTCTTTTATCCGTGCGGTTCTTCGACTGTGACTTGTTGAGAAGGGACGCCCCGTCCAATGCAAGTAAAAGAATTTGACCTCTCTGCGCGCAACCTCGTTAACAGATTGTTTGAGGAAGCAGGAAATGAGAAGATTAAATATAGTTTTACTGCGAACCCTTAAATCTGACCCAGACCTGAATATACAAACGGCACTCGTCTGCTCTTCTGTTTTTTCAGTCTTCGGGGTAAAAAAATAAATTCACGAGAATATGAAGGTAAGAGCAAAAAACATGGAGGTTGTTGATTAAATCAAGGTAAGAGCCAACAGCAGCTAGGTTGTTGATTTATTATTCGACTTTCAGAGGCAAATTTACATAAACATTTGTTGGGAAGATGAAGAGTAATTAAAAACATTTTAAATTCACAGAATTTTGAGATATCTAACATTTAGTTATGGAAGTTCCAGTGTTCGGTAGAATAAAATATGTAGAAGCGATTTGTGTGTGATATTCTGTGTGAGATAGTAATACCTAAACACTGCTATCTGTTTGACACTAGTTGCAAATACAATAGTAGAATGTTTATTATGTGTTTCGTGTTACTCATACTAATCGATCACATATGAGTGGGATTCGACAGCTCAGAGGCAACATTGTAGCCATTGGATTATAGTCCTTTATTATCGATGTCTAAAAGGTTTTAGAGTTCGACTCACGATAGCGGCGTATCATCGACACTAGTTAGATGCTGGTTCAACTTTAGCCACTCTCTGAGGGAGAATGCACCGATGGTGTGACGGTTAGCGTACCGGACTGTTATACCCAAGATCGCGGGTTCAAACCCAATCGAAGCCGTGAATTTTTAGGGCGACAAAATCCTTCGTACGTCGTCCTTCGGAGGGGAAGTAAAGCCGGCTGTCCCATGTTAGTAGATTTACTTGCATGTAAAAGATCCTCAAGCCTAAATGACATATCTGAGCAAAATTCAAATCGCCTGTTTCGTCGCCCAAGAAATACCTCCTTCCTCTGCTAGTTGGTGAAAGGAGCGTAGGGAAATTTGCGCGGTCAGACGAAAGAGCGGGCCTGATGGTCCGAGTCTCGCCACGTAAAATAAGGCAAATTCAATTCAATTCAATTCAAAAAAATGTTAGCGTATCGATAGTTTCCCGCAATTCCTCCGATCAATATCAAGCAGAGAACTACCATAATAGACGGATCACGGGCTGCACATGTTTTCCTATTTATTTTTGTCCCCTCTTCTCTGCTTGCACATACACATACACACACTTAGAAGTATATGTACACATCGGGAGCCCTGTCAGGATGATTGTTTGTGCCTGTTTGGACGGTGACCCGCTGAGAAAACCAACACGTAGCAGGTCGGCGCCGGATCTCACGTTGCTGGGAGGAAGCACCACCGCTGGGATACAACATGCACATTTACGGGACTTATGACATAGGAACCTAAGTAGTTGACGTGCTCGAAATTATTATACATCCACCCACACTATCGTGAACGTACACTTTAATCGCATTCGCAAGATCTCTCGTGTTGTCCTGAGAAGGGGAGTGTTGTCTCGTGCTTCTAGACTCGAGGGCTGATGGGTTGCGAACGCCGCCAGCACTCGGGGCGGCCCAGCGCCAGGCACTTCTCGGCTTAAGGGCTTGTTGCGCGGACAGCGCGCGGCGGCTCGCCCTGATTGATCGGTGCGCGCGGTGGCGGTGGCGGCGTGCACGGCGTGAGCCGGCCCGGGGTGAGGGGGCGGCCGGGCACGGGGGTGGGAGCAAGGATGTAGTGGGGTGCGGAGGCGAGGAGGCGGGGGCGCGGAGGCGGGGGCGCGGAGGCGGGGCGGGTGCGCGGAGGCGGGGCGGGTGCGCGGAGGCGGGGCGGGTGCGCGGAGGCGGGGCGGGTGCGCGGAGGCGGGGCGGGTGCGCGGAGGAGGGGCGGGGGCGCGGAGGCGGGGCGGGAGCGCGGAGGCGGGGCGGGGGCGCGGAGGCGGGGCGGGGGCGCGGAGGCGGGGCGGGGGCGCGGAGGCGGGGCGGGGGCGCTGAGACGGGGCGGGGGCGCGGAGGCGGGGCGGGGGCGCGGAGGCGGGGGCGGGGGCGCGGAGGCGGGGCGGGGGCGCGGAGGCGGGGCGGGGGCGCGGAGGCGGGGCGGGGGCGCGGAGGCGGGGCGGGGGGCGCGGAGGCGGGGCGGGGGCGCGGTGGCGGGGCGGGGGCGCGGTGGCGGGGCGGGGGCGCGGAGGCGGGGCGGGGGCGCGGAGGCGGGGCCGGGGCGCGGTGGCGGGGCGGGGGCGCGGAGGCGGGAATGAAGTGGGCGGGTGGGAGTGGATGAAACGCCGGTGCGGAGCTCAGGGGTAGGGCAGAGGGTGGGGGAGGTTTGTAGTGTCGGGTCGCAGGGCGCGCAGACGGAGCGCGGGTGGGGAAAGGGGAGACGCGGGTGGAGCTCGGGAGCGGGGGCGGGGGTGGGAGCGGGCAGCGTGCGAGGTCAGGGTCGGGTTGTGAAGAATGAGGTGCCTAGGGCCGCACGCACTCTGCACGCGGCAGACACGCTGCCAACACCACAACGCGCTGTAGCTAAGAGCGCGGATGCCGCTCTACGGAAAACGTAGGCGAACATGATGTAACGGTTTGTCAGTTTTGCTACGCACTATGTTTGATGATGTAAGCGTATTACGTGTATCACATCGAACGCCACGCGTGTCGTGGTCGAGGCCAAGGTAACTAGCTTACTAGAGTTCGTGGATTGTTTGTGTATTTCACTGGATATCTGTCCCACGACAGTCTTTTGGTGATATCATTTGACAGTTTTTGCCCCAAAACTAAGAATATTAATTTTTATTTCCTCTCCTAAAAGAAGCAAAATATCCTCATAAATGACGTACTTCAGTATAATTTGAACTTATCGATTGCAAATGAAGTTAAGCAGAAACTGTAAATTTAAAGGATTTTGATTTCGTAATCGAGTTAAGACTATAATAATTACATTAACTTCCTACGTGACAGATTCTATTTAAAATAACTGTCCCCCTTAAGAATGTTTTAATAAATTAAAGAGTAGGTTTTACTCGAGGAGATATATAACAAATACAGGTGTTTAAATTACTTCACGTTATTGCTATGTACAATAAATAACAAAATGATTTAATAAAACACAACGTCAAGCAAAAATAAAGAAATTGCTAATCAAACATATTCATACTTCGCTCCAAAATGATTATAAAAAGCAGCATGTTAAAAAAGGAAAGAATGAAGTAAATAATCGTAAATAAAGAATTAAAATCTTGGATGATTGGTAGTCAACACCCAACAAACGTATTTTCATATATAGAGCAACTATTTGTCGTGGTATTTCGCCACAGCTGGCGCTTTAGCAGCCCTTTCTGAATGTGGAGGGGGAACGAGAGCGGAGTTCGGGAAGTTGCCTGAGCGCACAGGAGCGCCAGGTTTCCGAGGCGGGCAAGAAGCTTGTGCGAACGCAATTCGCCATGTACTTCGTACGCATTCATGCACGAGGGTTGTGGTGTCAGTCACAGCAACTAATGTTTTGTGAGAATTCGAGCACAGGGGGAAAATATGATATATGTACTTGAAAGGTTAAAGCATAAACAAAATGCATGGATATTTAACGACACACACAAATTGTGGTTCTCATTTTTATTGTGGTATTTGAAATGACAGTATTGGTTTCATGTTTCAAAGCATTTTAGCATATATATGAGTACAGAACATTCCGAAACCATTATATAAACGTTCCAAAAGACCGATTAGGCAGATGCTCGATTACTTCACGTGCCACATCGGTCCGCATACCTACATGACGTCACGTGCGTTGCTAATTGAATTGAATTGCCTTATTTTACGTGGTTAGACACAGGCCATGAGACCTGCTCCTCCGTCTGACAACGCGAATTTCTCTACGTCCCTTTCACCAACTAGCGGAGAAAGGAGGAATTTCTTGGGCGACGAACAGGCGATTTGAATTTAGCTCAGCAATTTCATTTAAGCTTGAGAATCCTTTACATGCAAGTAAAGCTACTAACATGGGGCAGCCGGCTTTACTTCCCCTCCGAAGGAAGGCGTACGATACAAAGGGGTTTTTACCCGAAAAATCCACGGCTTCGATCGGGTATTAACCTGCGAACTTGGGTATAATATTTCGATACGCTAACAGTGAAACCATCGCCGCCGCCGTTGCTGATCTCTGGTTGCTACACGTCGTCGCAGAATCTTTCCTTCCCTTCTCGCGAGTGTGCGGTATGCAAGGACCAAGAGCTTCCACCAATTTTCAGCGACATTCTGGGGCATTCTTACCATGGAGAACTGCTATCTTGAAGTATGAGCGGTCTTATCGAATTATGTTACATTTATCTCGTACAAATGATCTCCTGTAGCTGTTCGATAATAGAGACACACTGTTGATATGAACACAGCTTACTGCAATATTTCTTTCACGCCACAACTAAAATTCCGAACTGATAACTTTTCTTTAAAAAAAGTTGATATGACTTCTGTCTCAACGCTGGTGAGTTCGTAGCTTTCAGTTTACGTTCACTACTGTATTATCTATTCGTATTTAACCACTTAACTTTGCAAATTACGTGTAGCAACGAGACCCATTAAAGAGAAAACTAGGGGTGCTAAACAGCACAAGCTTTATAGAAATATTTCTAACTTTTACAGTTTTTAAAAATTCAGAGTTCAACGAAAATAAGACTTGCCCAATTCTTTTATTGATATTGTCATTGTTAAACCAGTGAAAATATTTTAATGAAAAAAAATGGATCTGTTTTTTGAGCATTATTTAGAAATGCATTAACTTCAAGCAATAATTATGCAAAAACTATTAATTTTTTCCCCAGAAAATTGCCCATGGCCTTATCAAAATAACTTTGGAATGTTACCTTTTTAAATTTTTCACAATTGTTGAAAATATATGGTTTGTCAAAGATGGGTTTAGCACCACTTTTTTCCTTTGTCCTTTGAAAAGGACGAGGAGAATTGTTTAAGGAAAATCCTGGACATATTTTTCAGAAAATAATTGTCTAAAATATTTTAAAATTACTTGCATTTCCCGTACAGAATCACGGGAAAAATCCTCATACGAGAATTTTGTATTTACGAGTAACGGCACTTGGTGTTATTTTAAGAACTGCTTTCGAACAGCAAACTTAATTAAGCAAAAATCACTATCTTCAATATAGTTGTGGGAAGACACCGAGACAAATTTGAACATTTAGTAGTTGTCAAAATGTCAGGTGTTTTAACTAAAATCAGATCTGCGTCATTCTTTTAAGAGCTACTCGAGAGCGAAGTTTAATAAAAATTTTGAAGCAATTTTCGAGTAAATATTTCATATGTTGACGTGTCATGTGCAGTCCCTTAAAAATGAAAATAACCGTTTCAAACTCAACCGGTCTTGAGTTCGTTCAGATCGATGGGAAAATATTAATTTTGGAGAAAATCACCTTAACTGTTTAGGCGCTTGAGTTTATCACAGACGGACAGAGTAACATCCGTTTTGCTGTAAATCGATTTTTTAGATGTCAAGAACTAATAAAACATGAATTCTTGTTACACCACGTGCTAGAGAAAGTAGTTTACTATAAATGGAGCAAGATTTATACACATTTTCGTTATCAGGATAGGACAATAAGGATTGAAAAAAATCGCAAGTTTCTGCTTCGATTAGTATATTTTCTCTTCTTACGTAGTAAGGCGAGAAAGTAAAATAAGCCTGATAACAATCTCTCGAAAGGATTAATACCTCCCGGGTTATTGTAGATAATGTTTTTGCGCATTAGCCTCGGCAACGTGAGCCTTGTGAATATCCTCAACAAAACAAAACTAAAACTGAATAATTGCTATGTGAGCTATAGTACACTAAGACGCGGAAATTACTGATAGCATGCATTTTAAAAGAATTTCTGTGTACGAAATCAGTGCGCGAATAAAGGCTGACACATGTTTCGTTTAGAATGTTCGTTTTTGTTTGAATATTTATTTGTTGTGGGCCGGAAATTAAATTTACGGAATCTACTAAAGCTTTGTCGTTTAAAAAAAGCCTTTAATAGATGGTTTACTTTCCTGCTCCAAGTATTCATAAATGTAATATTAACAACTGATAACAACATCAAGAAAGTTGTGAATGTAAATAATACATAAAATTTGTTCAAAGAATTGGTTGCTCCGACCGGGAATTGAACGCGGACCTTCTCGTTTTCCAAAAGTAAACCGGAAGGCCCGGGCTCGAGTTCCAATCGGGTTAACCAATTCTTGGAATTGTAAACCAGAAGGACCGGGTTCGAGTATCAATCAGGGCAACCAAATCTTTGAACAAATTTAATTATTAAAATGCATTGTTACTCAGTAACATAGTCAGAATTTGGATTTTTTTACGACTACGGAACATATTCTCTGAGCGTAATGGCGTCCAAGAAAGGGACGGGATGGTGACAATTATACATAAATAATACGGCAAGTTGTTTCGAATATATTGCTTCACTGTTGTGTGACGGCCGGCGTCGTATCGTAGCTCTCGGCCGCACGGGTGACGCCATGCCAGAGGTTAGTTTGCGTCTCGTGTAATGTGTCCGGCTCGCCAAATATCTCTGGATTCGCCGTACAGTTCCCCAAAGGCGGTCGGGGATCGGCGGGGCGAGGACGTGGGCGAGGGGGGGCGCGGGCGGCGCGGGCGGCGCGGGCGGCGCGGGCGGCGCGGGCGGCGCGGGCGGCGCGGGCGGCGAGGGCGGCGAGGGCGGCGAGGGCGGCGAGGGCGGCGAGGGCGGCGAGGGCGGCGAGGGCGGCGAGGGCGGCGAGGGCGGCGAGGGCGGCGAGGGCGGCGAGGGCGGCGAGGGCGGCGAGGGCGGCGAGGGCGGCGAGGGCGGCGAGGGCGGCGCGGAGGGCTGGCGGAAGCCCTTCGCAGGGCGGGCGCGTGGCCGCGTGGCGTTGGATGGGCGGGGAAGGGCCGCCGCCGAGTAAGTGCTTCCATGAGTTGGCCGCTTAATGGGGCTGCGGTCGCCCCAGCTGGCAGCACCGTTCCGTAATTACGGGGTGCAGCTCCCGACCAGCCCTCGCCCTCGCCCGCGCCCACGCACGAGCCCGCCCCTGGTCCCTTGCCCACGCCCGCACGCAAGCCCTCGCCATCGTCTACGCCCGCACCCACGCCCTTGCCAACGCCCGAGCCCTCATCTAGTCCCTCGCCCTCGTCCGAGCCCTCACCCACGGCCGCGCCCTCACCTTGTCCTTCGCCCACTCCCGCGCCTACACCCGCGCCTACGTCCTCCCCGACGCCCGCACCCTCACGTTTCCTCACCCTCTCCATTGCCCACGTCACCAGCCTCGCCCTCCCTCAGCCCCCTCCCCTATTGCGCCCACGCCCACACCCAAAAAATTTCCTCGCCATTGCCATTGTACGTGTCTTCACTTTCCCTCACCCACGCTATCGCACTCGCACGGACCCTCAACTTCTCTCACTCCCTCAATCGCTCACGTCCGTACCCTTGCGTTCTCTCACCCAGGCTATCGCCCACGTCCGTACCTTCAACTTCTCGCACTCACGCCATCTCCCACGACCGCACCCTCATCTTTGCTGTCGACCGCGTCCGTATCCTCACTTTCGCCATCCCCCAAGTTCATATCCTCAACTTCTCTCACCCTCACCGTCGGCAACGTCCGTAGCTGCACCCATGACGTCGCGGTCGCCACGTTTCCGCCTACTCCTTCCTCGTACTTTAACGGCGAATTAAAACACGCTATGCAGAAGAACTCTAGCATCCGGTGGATTTGACTGATAGTTTTCCGATCAATACCAGTCGAATGCCGGAGCACTACACTAACAAACGGGCCACGGATCGCGCGCAACCTTACTTTTTTGTTTTCCCCCCTTCTTTCCCCAATGACACATACTTGCAGTTACATGAACAACACCACAATAAGTGTCGGGAACTCAAAGAGTTTGTTGCGGCTGTGGGCTATTCCTGGGACTTTCCTGGGGAGTATACCTGTCGACAAAAACCATTAAGCCTGTCGTTGGAGCCGTATTTCACGTGCCAGTGGGGAAGAGGAGCACCATCACCTCCAGGGATAAAACATGCTCTGTACTTACGGGACTAATGTAAGTAATTGACGGGTGCGCAAGCAGGAGACCCATCGCTTAGTCGCTGGGGCGTTTGCGGTTGTCCGCTTCTTTGCCCTTCCTTTTGCCCACGGCGTCTCCCTCGTCCGCGATCTTTCTATCTGCTCCTTAATCATATCTCGCCTTCATCACAACTCCCGCGTTCGCCCTCACCTGCGCTGTTCTCGTTGCTTTCTCCTTGGAACGGTCCGTCGCTCTTTCGTTTGCCTTTGTCCCAGCGCTCGCCCTCTCATCTGCAACAAACTCGCTTTCGCACGCGTTTGCACCGCCGCTCATGACGGCGCTTGTGAGGTTTATTCGCGGACGCCCACGGGCCACCCGGTTCTCAGTATAACTCTCACATTTTAACGAGTATTTCGGTGTAATGGGGGGGGGGGGGTCAGCAACACATTGAAGTTATATAAAAGTTTGCTCTTCTCAGAAACTAAAACTATTAGTTTTGCCTTTTTGTCCACCTTTCAGACAGTGTATGCTGATCTCTTTAAATCTGCCCGTTTTGTTGCGATGTCAAAATCATAGAAAGCGACCGCCTTAGTAAGGCGACCGCCTTAGAAAGCGACCACCCCCTATACTGTACTTATCATACTCTGATAATTTTAACAATTATGGGGGATTGTGTTTTTTTTAATTGTTCATTTCCTGAATAAAAGGTTCTTCGCCATTTCAATTTATTTCATCTCTTAAGTGAGAAATGACAATGCGAAGGAGAAAATCCCACGCTTTCGGTTTGCTCTTTCCTCTAGTTTTACGGAACGAGTTCAATTAAGAACACATTGAAAAATATTTGCTGTCAACACGCTCCATTGTAAACACTTCAACTTTCTGGGCGTTCCCGTAATGGGTGTTGGTCTAAGAGGGCAGTACACTATTTTGAAGAGGTAACGACCTTCGAAATCTCTAAAGGTCAGTAAAATTTAGTGAATTGGATTTTTATTGGGAATTTTGTCCTATAACTTATTTTTATTTCAATGTAAAAATATTTGTTACGATCATTGTCAACTGTCTAGTTCTTCGAAAAGTGTCGTTTATAAGTCTTTTATTCCTTTAAGTATTCTCTCTCTATTGTGTGCAATCTTATGAACATGACGGGCGTTCTTGTTTTAGTGTGTAGTGTGCGTATGTTACTCAGTGTCCCTACTTAGTATTGAATTCCTGTCATACACTCAATTGCTTTCCAAACGGCTTAACTTCCGCAACAAAACTGTATTAATATCCAAACTACAGTTGCTACTGGAATTGAGAGAAAGTGACTGGTTAATTAAACTGTGTTAAAACAAATCAATCGTGTATATGCATTTTGGATTAGTTCTAGATTATTCCTGATTCCATTAACTTTGCTATCTCAGTTTTACTTATTTCATTTACCTTTATGCTGTGTAATGCTCTGAGCAAGTTGCTTTCGGCATGGGGCTAATTGTATTATTGGTTTGTTGTTCCCTAGTAGCAATGAGACATTTGTTGCATGTTTATGTCGAAATTAATACAGGAATGGGGAGGTATAAATGGACTAACAAACTTTTTTGATATGCTCTTAACAGCCGGGACATGACTTTACTTAATGTGTTTCATTAAACTCGCCTCTAAACTTTTCATGGTTAAGAATGTTACTTTAATCTTATACTAAGATGAAATATTTCAAACGCAACCGTAATAGGTAAATTAAGAGATTGACATTATTGACTGTTTATTACGGAATTAAATACTACTTGTTTTGAATAGAAATCAAAATGGAATTAAATAAGTAAAAAGTTAATGAGCATAAGTTTAAACTATTCTACCCGATTGTAATGTACTGCGTTGTTAAGTGCTCGAAATTATTTTAATCATATGAAGATAACTTTAAATGATTTTTGCGATATTTTCAATAATTGTGTAATAAAGTTGGTACGGAACCGAATAAAGACACACGAGTCAAACAGGTAGTATAAACGGATTAATAAATGAACATTATTCTGTTATAGTAAAGACAATGGGAGAACAAACTCTCTTAATGTGATAATATATAAAATAATTAATTTCTATTTATCTTGGCTTTGCGTCTAAGTTATTGGATGTTTATTATCCATTACGAAGAAGTTGTTATTGGTTCATGGAAAATAAAAGAGATTACTTTGTGAGGAGCAAAAGGAATAGAAAATGGGCGTATTTGAAAAAGAGGAGAAAATTACTGCTCTAGAGAAATAGCTGTATTTACCAGAAAAAAAGTGTCATCAGCTGAAGCGTTTGCTTTTTGAAGTGCTACTTCGGCGCGCGAAGTCTCGTTCCGTGGGTGTTGCATGTGGTACCGTCGCGTGTCCTGTTGCTATCACGCACTAGCATGCTATGCAGACATACACGGCACCCTTATCTAAATACCCTTACGTGTCTGTGCACATGTTTTCGACAACTGGATATCGCAGGTCTTCCTCGTGGCCCGAGTAATGTATAATATGTTTGGTTGGTTTGGAAAAATGACAGATTTGTCTAGGTTTTTCGCCTTTTTGAGTTTACTGGGGGGTGGAGGGAAGAGAGAACGAAACTTTGAAAATAAGCTCTGAAGTAAATTTTAAACATATTTTGTCTCATCTCCTTAAATATTTCGAATGGTTGAGTTGTAATAACCACTCAACAGTTGATTTAAGAAAGCTCTCTAAGCAAATTTTTGCATTTCAGAAGCATATAAACACTCCAGAAGCATGTAAATTGTGTATTATTAACAAAAGAAGTGATTATATTAGTTTACGAAGAAAAATAAACACACACACACACACACACACACACACATATATATATATATATATATATATATATATATATATATGTGTGTGTGTGTGTGTGTGTGTGTGTGTGTGTGTGTGTTAAAATTAAGTTTAATTTAATTTAATTTTAATAAATATTATAAATAAAATTTATTTAATAAATTTAATTTAATTTAAGTTTAATTTAAAAGCAATTTAAATGTAAAAATTGACTTTTTTTAATACCCCTAAAAAAATCGTCAGAATTAAAATTTAATTCTAATAAACAGATTTAAATGAATCTACAGAATATCTTTTTATCGGTCACTTCTCGTTCGCATTCCAAATAAAACAACACATGCGTTGTCTTTTCCAACAAAATTGTTTTTTAAAATAGCAGCTTTCGATAACTTAGACATCATTGACATTCTTCTTTCAGGAAGCCACATTATTATTTTAAATCTACAGAAATCATTTAAGTTTAATTATGCGCTTTAAATAATGGCATGACTTTATTTATTCCCTTCGCCTCGCGGATGCAGACAACGTCCGATATGAACAATCGCACGTCTACAGCAACTTGGCGGAGGAAGAGAGCGCCTGCTCCCGCGGCGTGGAAACGTTCCTTGATAAGTTATTGTGCCTCTACATTTTCCAGAGGGGAGGGGGGGAGCTTCTCAAGGACGTTTGTCGCAGTTGCAGAGAGTTTGTCACCGAAAATTACTTAGTTCCGCCCAAGTTTCGCCCGAGGAAATGTTCGCTGGCGCCGGAAACAAAGTGAGCACCGGCTTCCGGACCGGTAATTTGATGCTTTCTCCGATAGGGGCGCCAGTGTTCGAGGCGAGCGGCTAAGAATCGGCGGCAGGGCGTGAGCGTTCGGGGCGGGGCGGGGCGGACGGCGGCGTCGAAGGCGGAAGTGCACCACCTGACAGCCTCGCTGCGGCAGATGCTGAGCCGCTGCCCCACAGTCCACCGACAAAGAAGAGCGAGGAACTCTAAGAGCGCCTTCCCACGTCGCGACGGCAGCGCGCTTCCGTCAAGACTCTCGCTACGCGAAGCGGAGGAGTGGGTACGCGCCACCGTTAGAAGAGCACAGCTTTAAATGGTAGCCTTCCCACTGCGGCCGCCGGTCGCTGCGTTCTACCTGCTCCGGTCCCTTTGTTCGTCGTCACCGGAGGGTCGGCGAAACCTACCCCTCCAGACCCCACCCCCTTCCACGGCGGGCGGCGGTGCGGCCGTGGCTCTGGCGGTGGCTGCGTCGGAAGGGTTCTGCTCCTTGAAGGAAACGCGCTGCAGCCGCGCCGTGGGAAGGGGCCCTAACGGCGGTGCGCTTCCGAGCAGCGCGGCGCGTAGCATAGCATTGGTTTGAATGGAGACCTTTCCACGTGCAGCGGGTGGCGGTGGCGGCGGCGGCGGCCGACGCCGAACTCCAGCCACGCGAAGCGGAGGAGGGGCCACGCGCCACCGCTAGCAGAACCCAATTTCAAATGGGAGCCTTCCCACTGCGGCCGCCGGTCGCTGCGTTCTACCTGGCCCGGTCCCTTTGTTCGACGTCGCCGGAGGGTCGGCGAAGAGCCCTGCTGATTGTCGTACGCGCGCTGTCGTGGCGGCGTGGGAAGGCGCTCTAATAGATGTTCACGTTCTTGCACGAGAAGGAGAAAGTATTGATTTGTTTGTTTTTTAAGATCGCTTTTTATCAACTTGGTCATAAAGCGACCACTGTGGTTGTTTTAATTGTAGGAGACCTGTGGGGAAAAAACGTAAGAACAACACGGACACACACAAACATCCATGACCGAGGCGGAATTCGAACCCACGACCCTTCTTGCCAAAGCAGTCCTTCAGCCTTACGAACCTCGGATATCCAGGCCGGGTTTGTTTGATTGTTATAAATACTTCTGAAGGAAATTATATCTAAAACAACATTAGATATATTTGTTCAGTTCTTCAACTCTACATCACTTAAATGTCTGTTACTGTTTTTCCTCAATTTCCTTAATTATTATTATTTTCGTTTCGGCCGACTAGGACCACGCAGGGCAAGCAACCAGCATTTACCGTGGCTCAGTTTTTCATTTAATATCACGGTGGCAGGTGCTTGCGAACAATTCTTTTTGGGGGGACCAGCATTTAAGCTGGATCCGATTTTATTTTTATCCCCCCCCAAGGTTGTTAGCCCTGGGGGTATGGAAGATGAAATGATGATATGATGATAATGGGAGTGAAAGGACAACACATACAGACATACACAAACACACAAATACACCCATGCCCGAGGCGGGATTCGAACCCGCGATCTTCTGGTCCGAAACCACTCCGGCACTACTGCCTTAGCGATCTCGGCCATCTGATCGGCTCAATTTCCTTAATGATGATTAGTATTATTTTTAGGCTACTATGTACATTATCGGGTTCAATTTGTGCTTCAATATTTTTAGTGAGCCATCAAAATACGAATATGCCACTAGAGTGTGACATTTCTCATTTTGTGACACATTCAAGAACTTGTTACTGCACTGCCCTCGTAATGAATTCTCTTACAAATATTTTCCAGACCAAAGTAGTGTATTTTTCTCCTTCGCTTCTATATAAAAACATGATCTAAATCAATTCCGAAAAGTAAATATTACCAACTGTCAGCTTCAATGTTTAGAAAATGAAAAATCTTCTTTTAGTTCGTTATTATCTGTTGTTAAATGTGCTTGTGATAATAGAACACTATCATTCATTCTTATTTTTAAATACACTCACCACTTTGCGAGATATTTCATCGTTGAAGCTATTTTTCTATTTTATTTTTCTTAAAATCGAATCATCTACGTTGCTTGTATTAGAACTTCAAACCACAAGTATTACACTATTTTCTCCTTTGTTGTAAGCATTTGTACATATTTCTTGTTCTATATAAATTCGTATCTCTGTTGAAATATTTCTTTGTTTAAAAGTGTTTGGTATTACATTACTTTTTTTTTATAAAATGTTATGGAGAATTACATAAATGATTATCTAGATTTTGTGTGAATAAAATATGATAATTATAGGCTCCTGTAAAACGAAAACCTGCTAATCCATAACCATTCAAGGATTATTCTTAAACTGCCAGTTGGTGAACATAACAGGCATTGAGCTACTGCGCAGCTTGTTTGGAATGCGTCCATTGGTGAGCATTGCTTCGTATAAATAGGTGTTATATTTGACAGTCGTAATTTATTATCGCAATCCAGTGGACCCACATGCAGTGCAAACAGGAACGTTTAAGCGTCTGGCGTGCACAGAGAGGGTGTGGCCTTTAAAGCTGTCAGATTGCGAGCGGTCGGGTATATATTTTATCACTTCTCCCACTCTTGCTCAGCCAAGATACAGAGCACTTCTTACTGGCTGGAAGAAGAAAAGTACTGGATAATGTCTTCGAGGTGATTCATCTGTCTTCTGGTTCTAAAACCATTACGATGTTGGTCTTTAGTTTCGCATCGCAACTGATCAATAGCAAACGTTTCAGAAAATGCTGCATGTCTATATAAAAATCTAACATCTAAAAATTGTTAAAGATTAATTTACGTTAAATTCGACTTATATTTTCTAACTAAACAAGCATTATATAAATGTGCCAGTGCTATCCAATTCCTTAGACTGAAAATATTTTTTTTGCATTTATCAGAGTTCATATTAAACGAAAATTATCTCTTTCTATGTGCGACATTCAAATTTTGTTAAAAGCACTTTCAAAGATCAGTCATCCTCTAGATTTTGAATATGTATACGTCATAGCAGAACCTACAAAATTTAATGTCTTTGTCGATTGCTCCCTTTTCATGCGTTTACAGATTTTAATACATAATTTCAACAGAGAATTCCGTAATTCGCATGTGCATTGTTCTCACACCCACAAGGGAGGACTTCGTTACCCTATGTGGACATATGATAATTCCTCGTGAATTATTCCTCGATAGTCCTGTGTCAGATATTCCTGGCGTACCTTTGTCGCGAGCTCTCTTACGGAGGCTGCGCTCCGACACGATTCTGGCCTCGTGTCAAACGCGTCTCTCCGCCCGGCGCGTGGCGTTCGTCTTTTGGCGGCGCCGGCCGTTTGACACACTGCTGAAGTAGGCAAACGCCGAGCTCGTTAGGCCGCGGGCCGCCGGCGCCGCGCGGCGCGCCCATGCAGTGCGAGCAGGGTGCGGGAGGGACGTGAAAATGCACAAAGCGGCGGAAAGCTGCGCTGGCACTGGCGCTGGCGCTGGCCTCAAAGTGCGCGCGCGGAGGCAGCGCAGCCTGGCGGCCGCGTGCGAAGGCGTCGGGGGGTGGCGGGGTGGGGGTGGGAGCGGCGCTCACCACAAAGGCCGGTGCTTTGAGGTGGCTTCCGCAGCCCAAATTCAAATTTAATCTCGCGCAGCGATTCCCGCTTCGTCTCCGGAAGCGGGAGGGGACGGGCGGGGAGGAGGGAGGGAGGGAGGGAGTGGTGGTGACGTCGGTGGCTGGATTCCTTGGTGGTGATTGTTGGCAACACTTGGGACCGGAGGAAGGGACCGAAAGAATCTGGTTTGGGAAGAAATTTGGGTGGTGGAAAAGTTGTGAGAGGGAGGCTGGACGTACCTCAAATGTGTGCGTGGTTACTATTCCACTCCCGAAATTAAAACCAATAGTGTTTAACTATGCATACACCGACCTGATCGGAGTATTTTGTATCTCAAAAAGTTTATCCCTTTTTCTATTAGATTTTTCCTACAGTTTCACCCTACTGGGCAATCGTAACTGTAACTCATCTATCATAGGAGGCGGTTTGCATTGATTGCTATTATCCAACCTCTTTGATTTTAACATAGCTTTCAGTTATTTTGAGTATTTGATGAATTTTGGAACTCCGTTGAACATAACTTCATTCGTAGAAAAGTCCTATGAAATACCACTCGTGCTTTTGAAATTCTAGGATAAATCGCCTACTCGCTTCGCGATGCACGCGTAATATTATCTATGATTCAGCTACGAAAAACAATACAACGTGTACGTTTTCAAAGCAGGCCTATGGATTTGATTGGACAGTTTTGATAAACACTTCTCTAATCTTTTATGCAGATCCACACACTGGAAGTGGCAATAATGTATGCACTGAGTGCAAAACTGGTGTCGTCAACACTACGTTTGATCATCGTATAACTCACCCAAACTCTCTCTTTCCTTGAAGCGCTCAGGACAGCGCACAGTAATCCGTGCACGGAATTACTTTAGCAACTGGTCAAAATTGAACATTTTGTTTTATCAGCAGAACTTTTTGGTTTTCTGCTTGTTATTTAGCACGAATGAAATGGTGAAAACAAAATTTAATAAATAATAGAATTATAAATGAAATACCCAAACATATTTTACATATATGTAATGTCTAGTACATAAATTACATGTGTAAATTATGTAATGTCTAGTAAAAAAAGTGTTTTATCGGAATTTTCACACAAAGACTTAATCAATTATTTTGAAATTAAGATCTTGTAACATTAAGTAAGGGAATTTATCTGAATGGCTTAAGAAGTACTTGGTTGTCCGTGAGAGGCCGCGCCGCCTCCTAGACACAGGAGACTGGTGCCAACTATTTGACCGCCATTCTGCGACCTTAAGAAATATCTCCGCAATAAGTAATAAAATACTGTAAACCCTGTTTATTTATTAACTTCAGTGAACTGGCCAGCCTTTAATCTCAGGTAGGTTTCTACATCGCACTACTGAGTACTTATATTTATGGTCTAGTTTAATGTCTCGTTTAACATTTAGATATATTTTTTTTCTAAGTATCTCAGTTTTCTATAAGGTGACGTGTCAGGGACAACCGGGAAATCATTCGTGTAGGTAATGGAAGGTCTCATCTTAAGTTGCAAGTTGAAGTTGAAGGGCAAAAATGAAGATAGGAAAATAAATTAAGCGTTGAATGAACAATATGCTAAATTAAAATATTTTTTGTGTAAGTCTCTACGTAGTTGGGTGTTGCGGGCATACGATGGTGCACCTACTTGTAATTTAATATATCAGTTTAATAATAATAATAATAATAATAATAATAATAATAATAATAATGTCTTTATTAATGGCGAGGCTCAGGCCATAGGGCCTGCTCTTCCGCCTAACCACTGAATTTACATACATTTAGAGTAGTAACATTTTAAGAGGGGAGGACAAGCTGTACATTTACGTCTGGGAGAACAAATCTAGGGACCATCCCGGCATACGCCTTAAGCGATTGAGTAAACCCAGAAAAACCTCAATCAGGATGGCGGCTTAGGGCCGAACATTAATAGAAATGAGTATGTTATACTGAGTAGTGAAAGGGAAGTTTCGTGAAAGAGAAAAGAAAAGACGTACAGGAGAAGGGGTCAAAAAGTATAAATGATAAAGTTTGTGAGGGAGAGGGAAGAGAAAAAAGCGAAGAAAAGGACGAAGAAGAAGTAGGCGAAAAAAGTGAAGTTTAGTAACCCCCATTTACTCGTCATTGCGACTTCCGCGCCGACCAGCCGGTGCCTGACGTCAGAGCCCTCATCGTCCTTCCTGCGCCATAATATGCAATGCCATCCATAATCGCCAAGTGCTCTGCAGAATTAGCAATATAAAAAATCATCTAACCTACAAGTACATAGTTCTTTTAACATAATTTTTTGAAAGTCTCACTAAGAGAATTATATGCATTTCACCACATACCATTAATATGTCATCTTCTTTATTGCCAGAACAGGAAAGTAAATTTAAAAAAATAGGACACTGATCTTCCCAGTTCAACAATTTTTTTTTATTTTCAACAAAATTAAGAGTAATTTTTTTAGGATGAGCGATATTCAGACATTCTGTATGTTGTGCATTGCATTTTTAATATTTTGATTTTGCCGGGGAGTATGTATTTTGGTGGAACAGCTCTTTAAGAGCTAAGGCCTACCAGCAGCGTCGCGGCCTTGCTGCTATCGGTTAAAGGATACATGCGGTTAGCACATAACCATCCCTACGCTGAATTCTGATCTTATCAACCTGAGAAGTGAGCTTCCTCATCGTCACACAGAAACGGATACTGGGACATTGTTAGGAAAATGCACTATTAATTTTTGCCCTGATCGGGAATCGAACCCGATGTTGCGCCATGGGAAGCGAGCAGCTAACAAACGAGTCACCGTGAGATTCATTTTTGCGGGGATAAAATTGCAATTCTAGAGAGTAGAGGTGGAGGAAAAGACGTACGAGCAACGTTTTGTAATACTCCGGTTTCGGAAACTCGCATTTAAAGATCATCTCAATCTCATATTTTTGCATAAAGCTCATCTTACTGAAAAACACACATTTGTTTGCCTTTCCAGTTTACACTGTAAATGCAAAAATATACTTCAAAGGTTTTCCCTATTGATGAATATGAATACTGAAAATATTTTTCATAAATCCTAATGATTGAAGAAAATAGTTTCCAAGAAGTTTAACATTGTTAAAAGTGTTAAACTACTGTGAAAGGATTAGCAATTTGTCTTGATAGAGTATTTAGGTGCTATGCTAAAATAGAGAATGTTTGCGAAGAAGTAGTTAGTTTTTAGTCCTAAGAAGCAGAATAAGGTAGAAGATTTGAATTATAAAGTGCGTGGTCTTCAAAGGTCATTTGTCTCTAAGAGTAGTGCATTCATAGGTAATATAAGAATCGGGTTAAACTTTGGCTCATTTGTACTATTTTCCAGGAACTCATAGCTTGATGATGTTCTGAAAACTTCCGGGAAAGCGCCACACATTATTTTGAGTGAAAAAAAAACACGCGAAGGAAAGCAAACAATGTGGGGGCGGCTGGTGGGTGCAGCTGGCGCGGCGCGGTGGCGATTCAGCCCTGGCGAACAAAGGCTCTCTAAGCGAGTTTGGAACTCCGCTTGCGGCGTTTGCTTCGCATAGATCTGTCCGGCGCAGCGCCCAACTCTCTAGCACAACAGTTCGTCAGTCGCACAAAACACGCCGTAGAGACTACTTCGGTTTGAATTATAGATTTTTTTACCGCGTTCTTATCTTCCAAAAGGGTATTTTTTATAAACATTTTGATTCCGTTCATAATCAAAGACAGTTGTATTGTAATGAGCATATTTAATAGTCTATTAAGACGAAAAAATAAATTTGGTTTTCCCAGAGTTTTACAGTTTGACAATACTTTTGTCTTTTTCAATTCCTGAAAACAAAAATTGTTAAAATTATTATTCTACAATATTTACAAGATACGCGTTACACAAATATAGGTATTGTCGTCCGGGTAGGCTAGATCGTTGGGCAATAGAGCTGTAGCGATCTCGAACTGAAGGATCGCGGGTTCGATTCTCGTCTCGGGTATGGTTGTATTTGTGTTCGTTCTTTCACCCCTTATCATCAGCATATATCATGTCATCGTCATAGTTACCATAACGTTAAATCCAATAGTGGTCGCTAATGACCTAGTTGTTGACGCGACATTAAATAACAAAAAAATATAAGTATTATTTGATTAAAATTTGTTTAAGCTTAAATAGGGCGTGTGTGTAATTTTGATACACGACGCACATGAGTAGTCACCGAATTTGGTCTTGTTACGCGGTGCTTATACGGACATATATACGATTTTTCTAGCTCTTAATTTCGTCTATTGAAAAGAGAGATGGGAGTATGTAGTAGTAGAGTATCTTTATATATTCAATAATTTTATTTTGGAATATTATTGTTGAACTGATTATTAGAATAACTGCAATGGTTATGAAGAGATATGTTTCTTATTTCAATAATTTATAAGAAATTGGTCCCCTCACAGTTCCCAAAGTATGTTATTCGTTAAGAAACTGTACCATAACTTTATACAAAATTAAGAATAATTGAAGGAAAACTACATGTAAATTCGTTGACTTTTCCTAGATTCGGTGAGGCACAAGTTGGTAGCAAACTTGAAATGGAAATAGTAAGTTGGAAAACTGGGGCGCCAAAAGGACTGCGCTTACATATGCATGGGATTTTGTGTGTATGAATGCGAGTGTTTTCCAGATTTCAGAGTAAGAACGCTAGTTTGTGTGTATGAATGCGAGTGTTTTCCAGAATTCAGAGTAAAAACGCTAGTTCTCACTGTATTCGTTACTCTCTCACACTGGATCAGGGCAGCAACTGATGTCACTGCAGTGCCTCGAACAGGGAGGTCCTAGGTTCACTTCCCGATGTTGGCAGGATTTTCGACACTAGATAGATAGCTTGGACGAGTGGTTATCTGGAAGAGAATTCTAGCGGCCGGCTGCTCTGGTCGAGAGATTTCCGTGGTTTCTCCGATCAACACCAGGCGAATATCGGAGCCTTCAAAGCTGGCCACGGACCGCGCGCGATCTTTCCCTCCCGTTTCTTGTCATATCCTACCCCTTACACATACACTTACACGAACTACAGTACTACGTATGCCAGGAGACCGGCCGAGATCTTACAGCTTGATCTTACGACTGGTGGGAGATACTTGGTTGGGGAAAACCCACGTAGCCAACAGTAGGTCGGCGCCAGATGTCACCGTCCAGCGCGGGAGAATCACCGCCACCTCCCGAGAGAACTTACGGGAATATTTACCGTAGAAGTTGACGCACCAGGAATAACTCACCAAACAACCAACCAAAGTTAAGACTCATTCACTATGCAAACATGAACATAAGCATGCCGTTAACATAGAAGTTAAGACTACGTCCATACGCGGACTCATTCAGAATACGTTCGCGTAAGCATAACACGTAAGACGTTAACTTAAAAGCTTGCAAGCTTCACGCTTCTGTGCTTATGCTTAAATAAGACATTAGAAATGAACCAATCGCAGCACGTTAACTCAACATCGAGAATCGAAATAAGAGCGAAGTCGATAAACGAGCTAACTCCATATGGGCCATGGACACAGTTGATACCTCGAAATCGATTCTCACATACAATATTAAACTAGAATGCCTTACAGCCAATAGAAACTCTTACTTTGCTTACGTTTATCTCAGACATTGTGAATACGTTAGTCTATCACTTATGTTAATGTTTTATTTCTATGTGTTATGCTTATGTTGACGTTTGCGTTGTGAATGGGCCTTTACTCTCCCCCTACTTCGCGTTCTTCGGGCACGGGTTAGTTCGACTGCGAAATTAGATGTAGACGCAACCCGCAGCGCGCACGCGACCGCCGGGTGGCCTGGATGCACAGCAGTGTTGTGGAAACAGGTCTCGGGAAATCGATGATGTGTGCAGCTGCCAGCTGCATTAGCCAGCAAACGTCAGCTCGCGACCATTCCCATCGCGAAAACACGTGGCACGCCTTCACTGCTTATGAAACATGTTCGAAACCTGCACATCGGCGCTGTGAGGGACTTGAAAGTCAGGTCTGAAAGCGCGGCGATGGTGTAACGGTTAGGGTATCGGACTGTTATACCCCAGTTGGCGGGTTCAAACCCGATCGAAGCCGTGGATTTTGGAGGGCGAAAAAATCCTTCGTACGCCTTCCTTCGGAGGGGAAGCAAAGCCGGCTGTCCTTTGTTAGTAGATTTACTTGCATGTAAAAGATCCTCAAGCCTAAATGAAGTAGCCTCGGAGCTAAATTCAAATTGCCTGTTTCGTCGCCCAAGAAATTCCTTCTTTCTTCGCAAGTTGGTGAAAGAAGCGTAGCGAAATTTGCGTGGTAAGACGGAAGAGCAAGCCTCATGGTCTGAGTCTCGCCACCTAAAATAAGTCTTTAATTCAAAAGCCTTTAACAAAGTAATAGTGGGCGACTTTCCTATCTTTCTGAATGTACTGGATGGAACACTTTGTAGATCATTAATTTTACTTTGAAAAACAGGAAAATCGTTAGAAGCAATGGTAGTGGTATGACTTTTTCAACTACCCCTGACTTTGTTTAATAATTCCTTCATCTAATATTCGATTCAATGATCTAAAAAAAGATGAATAAATGAACAAATGGACAGAGCATTTTCAGTGTGCAGAAAATGGTACATACATAAATAATACTATTTAGCGCACGTAATTTCTGACCAATTTCAATTATTTAGCTCGCTCATTTCCATTTCACGGCTTGAACCCGTTTTTGGCATTTAATGTTAACGATTTTCATTAAACACCTTTGAGCCAGGTCAAAGAATAGTTTCCAATATTTTTGTATGCCGAAATACCTCTGGCTCACTCTGATTTGATTGGCTCGCAAAGCTACTGCTATAGTATTACTGATTAATTAAATGAAGTTCAAAACCCCACCTCGAGCTTTTACCTTTTTAAATTTTGAAAAGTCGCATAGGAATCGATTCATCCCTTACTTTGGCACACCACTAAATAAAATGTATTATATGCTCTCACTACATTTTACAAATTAATCTCACGTTCACATACACCTCGTAACGTCAGTTAACACACACGAAGGGTGCAAAAAAAGAAATTTTACTATTACAACGTTTAATTAATGTAATGACATCTAAATGTTTAATTTCTGGGAGAAATATTTTCACACAAAAAAGCTTTTACTGGTATTGAAAAATTGATATTCGACGAAGCGGATTGAATCACGTACTCAAATAGCGCATATGTAGATAAAACATAAAGTTTTGGAAGGTATGAATTAAGATGTTTAAAACAAACACAGATCTTTAAATCTGCTCAAGTTATGTAATATTTTGAGGAAAACGTGTTTCCATATTCCATTTGAGAAAGTTTGAAAATTCATATTAACCAATCTTTAAAAAATAATATTTTATTTCGAATTTTTTCAGATAATTGATAGAAAATTTGACGACACACTTTTACAGATTTCAAACTAAGAAACATACTATGAATTTTAAGAAAAAATAAAATGTTTAATATAAATGATTTTAAGATAGCAACATCTGAGTAATAATGGCTAACTTTAAGAGGTGAAATTTTACGATTGCAAATTCGGTAGTGATAGAAGAACATTTAATATTTGGAGTATTGCGATTTATCTTGAGAACTTAAGTTCTATCGGAAGAAATACTACAAAATCTTATATACATACTAAAAAATACTGTTATTAGGTAACGTTCCAAAAACAAAGAGATTACACACATGAAGTTAATAATGAAAATTATATCCATTCATGTACTTGTTTCTAATTTGCGTAATGTTTGTTATTTAATTCGAATTCAGATGCAATAAAGAAAATGTTTTTGATTTCATTCTATAGTGTTTCCTTTATATGAAATTCGTTTACGACCTCTTTACTGATTTTTCCGTTTTCCTCGTCTCTTTGCTATTCAGATTAAATGGAATTACACCAATATTTCTGTTTAAAGGGAACCGAAAACAATTTACTAGATTCGGATAACATATTTCAACTGTACACTTTACGTGTTTCCTACTGCAAAACCTTGAACTGCACTAATCGCCCACTTACTCGCTTCCCATCTTTGGATATCACGCCAGTGTGTCTTATAGTTTTTCACGTATTTCTCTTTCATTTTTCGCTTCTCACTCCACTGCATACAGGTTCCGTCATCAACCTCATTGTCGTTGCAGCTGTGCATTCTTGATATGAGGTCCGAACTCCAGTAGGGATATTGATCGTAAATGAAAACTCTTTTACTGCTAGACTGTAAAAATGGGTATTGGGGAGGAACCTTCTCATTTCACACAATACATGCTCCTCTTTATCATTTATCACGTCCTTTAGCATTTGTAGCATAGCGTCCGAACCCCAATACGTAGATTGTTCATAAATAAAACGGTTTTAGTACCAGAGCGTGAAGGGGTATTGGCGATGGAAGCTTCTTACAACACCCCATACATGTTCCGTCGTGTAACTTATACTAGGAATGGCGAATGACGTCATCAATGAAATTGAGCTCCGAACTCTGGGGATTGATCATAAATAAAAATTGCTTTAGATCCAGAGCAATGGGGTGTGTGTGAAGGGGTATTGGTGATGCAAACTTCTCACTTCACCGCGTACATGTTTCATCATAAGACTCATAATCATTGATCACGTCGTTCGGCATTCGTAGTATGAGCTCCGAACTCCGGTACGGGGATTGATCATAAATAAAAACTGCTTTAGTACCAGAGTGTAAAGGGTATTGGCGAAGGAATCTTCTCACTCCATCGCAAACATGTTTCATCATAAGACTCATTATCATTGATCACGTCGTTCGGCATTCGTAGTATGAGCTCCGAACTCCGGTACGGGGATTGATCATAAATAAAAACTGCTTTAGTACCAGAGTGTAAAGGGTATTGGCGAAGGAATCTTCTCACTCCATCGCAAACATGTTTCATCATAAGACTCATTATCATTGATCACGTCGTTCGGCATTCGTAGTATGAGCTCCGAACTCCGGTACGGGGATTGATCATAAATAAAAACTGCTTTAGTACCAGAGTGTAAAGGGGTATTGGCGAAGGAATCTTCTCACTCCATCACAAACATGTTTCATCATAAGACTCATTATCATTGATCACGTCGTTCGGCATTCGTAGTATGAGCTCCGAACTCCGGTACGGGGATTGATCATAAATACAAACTGCTTTAGTACCAGAGTGTAAAGGGGTATTGGCGAAGGAATCTTCTCACTCCATCACAAACATGTTTCATCATAAGTCTCATTATCATTGATCACGTCGTTCGGCATTCGTAGTATGAGCTCCGAACTCCGGTACGGGGATTGATCATAAATAAAAACTGCTTTAGTACCGGACCGTGAAGGGGTATTGGCATCGGAAGCTGCGCTTTCGGCCGGCGCGGCGCGCGAGGCGGCCCGGGGGCGGGGGCGGGGGCGGCGGCGGCGGCGGTTCCGCTCCGCTCTGCGCATGTGCGGGGGAGGGGCGGGGCGAGGGGGCGGGGGCGGGGCGCGCGCCGGGCGCTCAGTGCGGCCGTGAGCTCCGAGGGGCCAACGCGCTGGAGGTCGCCCGCGCGCGTATCGACCGCCCACTGCCCATCGCCCACCCACCGCCCACCGCCCGCCCGCGATGCGCGGATGCGCCGCGCCGTCCACGCCTTGCCGCCGCGGCTGCGCTGGCGCCGTCGCCGCCGTCGCCCTCCCTGCTGCTGCTGCGGTGTGACCGGACACGTTTGCCACATGCGGCTTCCGACGCGGTGCTGAAGCGCCTGCTCTGTGGACCGCTGGCTCCACCACAGTTTAGACGCAGCTTCTTTGATCGGCAGGATGAAGGTCTTCGCCGTGCTCGTGTGGTTGCTGTGGGGACGTATTGACACGATCTGCAGTCAAACAGGTGTGTGGCGTGCTCTTGTGAATGTTCTTTGATTTGAATATTTAATGAGCCGGTTTGTTGTGTGGTGCATGCGGAGGTTAAATTTCGGACCCTGCACTTGACATCGTAAATGCGATTTGTGATAATTCTCGCACACCGCTATTTGATTTGTATTGCTTTTATGCAATAAATCAGTACCTGTCGTTCACACGGACATGTAATTCTATAAACAAATGCTAATACGCACTGGTGATTCTGGTCACACGTTGACGTGAATTGTCAGCTCTGTTTTAAGACATTTGTCTCTAAAGAGAAGCGATGTATTTCTCTTCGTGACGTAGTACAAAGAATTTAATACTTTTAAGAACACATTGTAAATGTGACACACGTAAATCGACGTTTGGGTGTATATATGTGAATCTAATAATGCTCCACCCTACATACAATATCCTTCATATCTCTTTCATTCTCTAGACCAATACTGTGTGGAATTTACTAACACAGTACTGTCATGAAATTGACTTACGTAGCCAGGCGTAAGTGAAGCCTGTTAGTTAGGGATCAAATGGTAGTCTTTACTGACAAAAGAGAAAATAAGACAGAAGGGGATTCCAAAAACATAACTAAACATTACCATTTACTTCAGATTCGAGGCAGAAACCGTAGCTGTGAAATAAAACGGAATTGACGAATTAAAATAGCAAAAACGTGCACGTCAGGTCCGTGAGCCACTTACCTGAAACACACCAACATGTCATCAATACATATGCCAGACAATCCGTTAATGGGCTACATATGAAGCAGGCGCGCGCTGACGCAGCAATGGTGAACGCGTGTACGGTCGCTGTCGCAGGCTGTGCGTGGCGGTCCCAGGCCGGCCCCGTCGTTCGTCCGTCCTCCGCCCGCAGCGCCGAGTAGCCGTGTGTTTGCGTGGCTGTCGCGCGGCGTCTGGGGAGTGGCCCCATAAATCGGCCCTTTCCGCGCCTCTCGCCCTTCGCCGCCTGCCCTTCGTCGTCCGCCCTTCGCCGCCCGTCCACACTTCGTCGCCCGCTCTTCGCCGCCCGCCCGCCCACACTTCGCCGCCCGCCCACCCACACTTCACCACCCGCCTGCCCACACTTCACCACCCGCCCGCCCACACTTCACCACCCGCCTGCCCACACTTCACCACCCGCCCGCCCACACTTCACCACCCGCCTGCCCACACTTCACCACCCGCCCGCCCACACTTCACCGCCCGCCCGCCCACCCTTCACCGCCCGCCCGCCCTTCACCGCCCGCCCACCCTTTGCCGCCCGCCCTCCTCCACCCGCCCTTCGCCGCCCGCCCTTCGTCAACCGTCTTTCGCTGCCCGCCCTTCGTTGTCCGCCCTTCGTTGTCCACCCTTCGCCGACCGCCCGCCCTCTGCCGCCCTCTGCCGCCCTCTGCCGCCCTCTGCCGCCCTCTGCCGCCCTCTACCGCCAGCTGCCGCCAGCTGCCGCCCGCTGCCGCCCGCTGCCGCCCGCTGCCACCCGCTGCCGCCCGCTGCCGCACGCTGCCGCACGCTGCCGCCCTCTGCCGCCCTCTGCCGCCCGCCCTTCACCACCCGCCCTTCACCACCCGCTCTTTGCCGTTCACCGCCCTTCCTTCGTCACCCGCCCTTCGCCGTCAGTCCTTTGCCGCCCGTTCACCCTACGCCGGCCGCCCACGCCCGCTGCCTCCCTCCCTCTGGCGCCCAACCATCGCCGCCCGCCCTCTGCCGTCCATCCGTCGCCGCCCGCCCTTCGCCGTCCGCCCTTCGCCACCCGCTCTTCACCGTCCACCCGCTGCCCTGCGCCGGCCAGCGCGGCCCTTCCCCGGCCCTTACGTTCCCAACGCGCCCGCCCTCCCGCCCGCCCGCTCGATGCGAAAAATGGATTTTATTCGCTCGCCGAGTGGACAGCACAAAGAGGCCGTTGCCGGTCAATTTATTTCGCGTATTGCTGTGACGAAAATGCGCTATTACTTTCACCGTAAAGTGTAACAAAAGAGGCCCCTCGGTATCGCAACAACTCGAGCCGGAACACCGCGCCTGGGAATTGTTGCCCGTGGATGTGAGGATTTTATGGATCTGTCATGAGAAAGAAAAAAGTGCAAAGCATTGTGTTGTGTAAAAGAGATTGTTATACTATTGTAAAGTTCTTAGTTTACTTATTCTCGTCATGCAAGAGAAACACAATGTCAAGTTTTCTCAGGAAAAGGTTGGCATTTATGCTAACAGCGAGTCTTGTGTTGGCATATTGACTAGCATTTGCATCATACACCGCTAGGTTCCGGGTTCGATTCTGGACGAACCAACGGAGAATTTGCTGCAAACAAAGTGAGTTCTCTGAGATCTGCTGTTTCTCTTTCCCCGCACTCCACTACTTCGGCATAATCATTATCGTTATCATCTCTACTTGATGTAATTACACGCGGGTCTAAATGACATAAACTGATACAGAGCCTCTAAACGTAAATAGATAAATAATTACAAGGAACAGGTAAAAATGCTGGGGGAATAATATGAGACCAAAGAATCGTGTTAACGTGTGAGGGAAATCGGGGAGATACGGGAAAGTGTGGTCAACGAAGTTTCACGTGAACGACATCTTTTTGCTTTACCGGCATTAAGATGGCAAAATGTATCTCAAAATTCAAATATTAAAAAAAAAAACTCTCTGATGCAGCATTATTTCTGAACATTATAAGAAACGAGGTTTTGATTATTCAGTAGTACGGCAAATTGTTGCCAGATTTTCAAAAATTGTTTTCTGTATCTTGGAAACTCTAATCAAAATCGTATTTTTTGAGATTTGAGGTTTGGCTATCTTAACGACGTTATTTGAAAACACAAGTAGGAGAAGCCTGCCAGCGGTGCACTTTTCAAGAGGCCAGCAAGCGGCGCCGGATGCAAGAAGCTATGAGCATTTCCAAAGACGTCCCCACATCAGAATATTCACTCATTCGTAAAAGGAATTCACTGATTCGTTCGATATAACATCCAATCTGGAAGCCGTGTTAAACTGCACTTGTGTGTCACTTACGAAGGACTTTGTCAGCGTATCTGAGAAAAGCCACTTGAAGAAGGTAGTACATAGTGACAGAAATATAGACTGCATACAGAATTGCATACAGAGTAGACGGTACAATGTTTAATATCCAAATCATATGTGTGTAGAAAACATCTTTATCATAGAACATTATTTTTTAATATCGTATGCGAATTTATACCCCATTTAAAACTTCCATGTACGTAATTGTATGTTGCGAGTGGAGCAAATTGCCTTAATCACTCTCCGTAATCGCTCCTGAAACACGCGACGCCTTTGCGGAGTACGAGAAGTTTCCTAATTCAAGTTGCTTATACCCAAAAATTAACCTTTAAAAATACGCAATGAAGTTTCAAAAATTCTATGGACATTACAATGTACTATAAAAAGAAAAGGTGCAGCTGGACATGCAAATGTGCAGTAACTTGCACCGTATTGTAGTAATATTATTTCGTAGTTTGACCACTGACACAAAAATGAAACTCTTTGATTGAACCAAAGACCTCTTTTATTTTCATAAACCGTCAGAGATGAAACCCTCGGTTATTTTAATTCAGTGTCAAAGCACTGTCTCTCTTCACCTAAAGTTTGCGCGAGATGAGGTGAAGTTACGCATAAATGAGGCGGCTAAAAAAACCTTGTTTAGCAACAAGTCACCACACAAATGTGAAGCAAATAGCGTCTTATTGTAGTGATATTATTTTTCTAAGTACCCCCAACAACTTGTTGATACAAAAAGCAAGTCTTTGATCGTACAACAGCCTTTGTCAACAGACAACAGTCATTGGTTGTACAACTCATTTATCTTCGTAAACCGTCACAGTTCAAGCTCTTGGTTACGTTAATTCAATTTCAAAGCACTGTATCCCTTCACCGAAAGTTGTGTGAGATGAGGTGAAGCTAAATGAGGCAGCACAATAAGCCTTGTTTAGCCACAACACACCACACAAACATGAAACAAATTGTGTCGTGTAGTAGTATATTATTTCTCTAAGTACCTCAACAATGCGTTCATTGACACAAAAAGCCAGTCTCTGATTGTACAACCGCCTTTCTTAACAGTCAACAGTCTTTGATTGTACACCTCTTCCATATTCGTAAACCGTCACAGTTCAAGCTCTCGGTTACGTTAATTCAATTTCAAAGCACTGTCTCTCTTCACCGAACGTTGCGCGAGATGAGGTGAAGCAAAATGAGGCGGCACAATAAGCCTTGTTTAGCCACAACACACCACACAAACATGAAACAAATTGTGTCGTGTAGTAGTATATTATTTCTCTAAGTACCTCAACAATGCGTTCATTGACACAAAAAGCCAGTCTTTGATTGTACAACCGCCTTTCTTAACAGTCAACAGTCTTTGATTGTACACCTCTTCCATATTCGTAAACCGTCACAGTTCAAGCTCTCGGTTACATTAATTCAATTTCAAAGCACTGTCTCCCTTCACCGAAAGTTGCGCGAGATGAGGTGAAGCTAAATGAGGTGGCACAATAAGCCTTGTTTAGCCACAACACACCACACAAACATGAAACAAATTGTGTCGTGTAGTAGTATATTATTTCTCTAAGTACCTCAACAATGCGTTCATTGACACAAAAAGCCAGTCTCTGATTGTACAACAGCCTTTCTTAACAGTCAACAGTCTTTGATTGTACACCTCTTCCATATTCGTAAACCGTCACAGTTCAAGCTCTCGGTTACGTTAATTCAATTTCAAAGTACTGTCTCCCTTCACCGAAAGTTGCGCGAGATGAGGTGAAGCTAAATGAGGTGGCACAATAAGCCTTGTTTAGCCACAACACACCACACAAACATGAAACAAATTGTGTCGTGTAGTAGTATATTATTTCTCTAAGTACCTCAACAATGCGTTCATTGACACAAAAAGCCAGTCTTTGATTGTACAACAGCCTTTCTTAACAGTCAACAATCTTTGATTGTACACCTCTTTCATATTCGTAAACCGTCACAGTTCAAGCTCTCGGTTACGTTAATTCATTGCCAAAGCACTGAAAGTTGGCGAGAGATGAGGTGAAGCTACGTACAAATGAGGCGGCACAATAAGCCTTGTTTAGCCACAACAGCCCTCCGTGACTTCCGCAGAGAGCGCTCCCGACAGGAGTACTACATTCATGCGGTCTGCTAGCGTGCGCCGGGCGCCGGGAAGGGCGCGCGATTTTTTTTCCAAGGGCGCCCGCGTCAGCGCCCTTTGTCTCGCCCCCCCCCTGCCCTTGGTACCTGTTGTGCGCGTGCGACGGACGATGCGTTGCGTGCGCCGCGTGACGAGGCGGCGCGTGCGCTCACGGCTCGGGGGTGGGGGGTAGAGCAAGGAAGGGGAAGGGAGGGGAGGGTGGGGAAGACCGTATTGAGGCCGCACTAAAGGGAAGGGTCGTTGCACGACTTCTGACACGCTGGCTGAGGAAAGCTTCTCTCTCGGGTGCGTTTTGTTGCTGGATCTTCGCTAACGTTTGGCTTTTCGGCGCTTTATCTCAGCTCTCTGGTGGTTTCTTAAATCTGTGTGTTAACGAAATAAAAAAGTCACTTTGCGTCGTTTCTTAATGACAGAATAAATGTTCGAAACTTGTAGGGCTTGTACCGGCGTAGGTGGCTCAGGGATCAATTGATGTCACTGCAATACCTGTGACCGGGAGGTCCATATGTTCGAGTCCCGACGGTGGTAGGTTTTCCACACTATCTACATAGGTAGGTCGAATTCAGTCGCAGTCTGTTGGAAAGTGTAGTTTGCAGACGCTTTTAGCAGTTTTTTCCGTAATCTCTCCGATCAAAACCAGGCGAATGCCGGAGGAGTACCTTAAAAACGGGCCACGTATCGTGCGCCATCTTTCCTCGCTCTTCCTTAGTCTGTCCTTACATCATACACACTCGTTAACTTACAGGCTTTCCTCACCGCACATGCTGATAGATCTGTGAGGAACTTAGAGCTTTTCCCAGCTGAGGCGCTGCACCGCTGGTGGGAGATACCCTTTGGGGAAAAACTCGCGATCCTACAGGTCGTTGGCTGACCTTGCAATTCAGCGGGGGGAATATCACTAGCCCCTCGAACGATAGAAACATGCACTATAGGTCCTTCTTACGGGACTGACGCACTCAGATGATGATGTGACCTGAATCACTAAGGCAACAATCAATCAATCTAGAGCATGTAAGGGAGTCAAAGATAAGCAGTTGTTATCGAACATTTAGTAGGAAAAATGATATAATGAAGTTAAACAACTGTCTTTTTGACAGAGCGCCCCTGACATGTAACTCGTTCTGTATTGGCGCGCGTCACATACACGAATTCTGCCAGTGGTACAATATTAGCCAGTGCCACTCGGTCAGCCCCAACGGTTATATGAGCAATTCCAGAATTAACTGCCACTTAGAGGGTCAAAAAAAAATATTTTTTTTCAAGTGGCACACCTCTGGAAAGCTATTTCCCGTGTTCAGGAGACCCTAAAAAACTAAGAAAAAATAGGGTGCCATTGAAACAAGCAGGGTGACACCTCCAAAATTGGAAAAAATTAAAATTACCTTTTAAAATTTAAAAAAAATAATTGAAATTGAGTTTGAAGTGTTCGATTTCAGTATGATATTGTTATTTAAGCTATAAAAATTTAAAGGGATCTTCGAAAAGTTAAAAAAAATTTTGGCGCCAGGCTATTTAGGCGCCAGAAATTATAAGTGCTACGTCTAAAAAATGATTAGTGGGTAAATTTTATTTGATGTTTCTAAATGGTGCTTGAATTTATTTCCATCTTTACACCTAAATATTTTAGAGCCCAAATTCTTCAGCGTCTGTATACTTCGGCGCCCAAACATTATCGCTATAAACTAATTTCATTTGTCAAAAAATATTGATATAATTTTTTTTAAAGTTCGAGATATTAAATTTTGATCTCAATAAAATTTGTAAATAATTATTTTAAAAAATAAATGATTATAACATACTTTTTTCAACTTTTAATTTTTAATAGTTAAACAAAATTCAACTTTGTTGTTTTTAAACTATTCAGCATATAACAATAAAAGGATTATAATATGCTCAATAAAGAACAACAATTAATTAAGAATGATTCAGGTGAAATAAAGTTTCATTCATTCGCTTCAATATCCGACTGTTTGCGACACGATGCGGCGGCTGTCTGGGCTTTATTACAACCGGTCTTTCAAAAAATTCGTGAATTAAAACCCGGGTTACAAAAAATTCACTTCCAAAGTGACGGCCCAACTACCCAGTACAAAAACAAAAAAAAAACTTTTTTCTGTTTAACTACTTCTGTAAAACTTCTGAATTGACTTCAAAAGAGGAAGCAGAAATTCCCTTTTCTGTGTCGGAAAGTGATTGGGTAGTTGTAATTTATGACAAAATGTGGTATCCTGGT
>JAZDUA010000229.1:2350000-2434424 GCA_038098605.1 Gryllus longicercus
ATTATACAATATGTTACCAGATGCCACAAACTAAAACTTAAAACAATTCTCCAGCAGTTGTTTCGTCATTGCTTGCGATACTAATAGATGTGCAAGTGATTAAAGACACCTTTTCTGACACGTTTATACAAGAACAACTCATTGGTCCTTGTGACTGTGAGAGCGTAGGCTTCCGCGGCCGGAGTCAGTATTTACTTGGCTGTTCGGGTGACGCCGCGTTCATGGCGAAGGTGCCGACGATTCGGTCGCCATTCTGCTATTATTATTATTATTATTATTATTATTATTATTATTATTATTATTATTATTATTATTATTATTATTATTATTACAGTGTTTCTTGAAGAAAAGAATAATTTTGTTCAAAATATTCAAAATAAAAGATACTGTCGAAAAGCTAATAATGTCGAGCCTTATAAATTGTTTGGTGAAAATTTCAACTCAATATTTGGAACATTTAGATTATAAAATATTAGAGGTGGAGTTCTTATTGAATAACTCTATATTTATAACTTTTTGAACTATAATTCTGACATAATATTGGAGTTGTTGATACGCGAATAATTTGGGATTTTATATACTTTTTATAATAGAAAAAATATATATGAACTTCTGTGATAGTTAAACAATGATGAACTTTTAAATAAATGCATAAACATTTTGTTTAAATCGTAAAAGCAGAGTTTCAATAGTAACATGTAAGACACATGAGAGTATAAATACACGAACACACTCCTGCGGACTGACGGTCCGCATCGCTAAATATTCTCCTTTGGGTAACGTCTGCAACGACTGAGAACGTTTTTTCGATACTTATCAACGAGTCACAACGGCTGAGGAAGATACAGGAAGCCGCAACTCAGTGCCTCCTGATAACTGACAATGAGACGCCAAAATATACGCGTGAGAAGTCTCAGCCCCGCCTGCGTGTAACGGTTGAATTGAATTGAATTGATTCCTTATTTTACGTGGCGAGACTCGGGCCATCAGGTCTGCTCTTCAGAGAAAGGAGGTATTTCTTGGGGGACGAAACAGGCGATTTGAATTTAGCTCAGAGGCTTCATTTAGGCTTGAGGATCTATCACATGCAAGTATATCTACTCACATGGAACAGCCGGCTTTACTTCCCCTCCTAAGGAAGGAGTACGAAGGATTTTTTCGCCATTAAAAAGGTTAAGAATAGATGTTCCGCTCCTATTCCTTGCATGGAGTTCTGGTATCTCAACGGCGGTAGGGGCGGCTGCCCATAATAAATGAAGAACGCCCCCGCGAATGTACCGCGAATGCGACGAGGCGTCGACACCTCCGTTCTACCCGAAGTCCCCCACCCCCACACCGAGTGGCCAACGCACTCTAGAAGCTTTCGCTGACGGGATGATCCGATCTGCACCAACTTCCTAAGCGCTCACCCTCTACAGTCTTTACGTCGAGTATTTTTGGCTTGGAGGATAATGCTCTTCATGGGTTCTGTAGCTTTCGCTAATGCCGCTTGCCACAACTTTCAACTAAAGTTTGCTCTCTTTTTGTATGTAAGGCTCCACGTTTATCGATCTTCTGAGCTAAAAAATGTGTTCACTTCCTTGTTTTAAATTTTAAAGACTCTATTGGATTTTGCGAAAATGTCCATTTAACTCACATGGCATTAGTAAGCTCAAATGGTAATGATTTTTTATTTCAAAAATGCTTTAATTTTTTAATCTTGACATATCTGGAGTCTTGTTCTTCTCAGTAATACCGCATTAAAGACGTTCATGTGATTTCTAAATCGATGATTTTCAGTGTTCTGAAATGAATCGAGAATACCTACGGAAGTGAGTTTTATAGTTCTTATCAAGCCCAAGTGTGAATATGCGCAAGTGTGACATAATGTTACCTGTCTAGCAATTTTTGATCTGTTGAAGATATCGTAATGCAAATTTAAAAAAAAATCTTTTGAGAATGGGGCTAAAAGTAATAGGAATTATATAACTAGTTTTTTCACGTATATTTTCCTAGATATTGACTTCGACTTTCCTTTTTACGTACTAACATATTTTCAATCTTTCATAACGGCCTAGAAATGAACTGAATTTTATTTGTAAAGTACGTCCATTTTTTGTTTGTTTGAGGACTTCCTACTAACGGTAAGTGTGGTGTGGTGATCAAAGACGCTGTTTTTTTTCTTTTTTAGGATAATATTTGCGAGATTTGCTCTCCTCGGATGTTCTATATTAGTTTCCCATACCAGAGGCCGGAGCTTCGAAGTCATATGCGTAGTTGCCAGCGAACCCTTAAGATAAAGTACTTTTTAGAGAGACTACATTAACTATTGTAGTTTCAAGAGCATGTCATTTACTCTTATTAAGACATCAATCCATACCTAACATTTCTGGGCGTAAAATGTTCCCAATTTAACTAATATTTGTTCATTTTCACAATTTTGGTACAAACCCGTGTCATAAGGGTCAATGCTGCCTGACGTATCCCCAAACGCAGAATTATTTACACAATACGACTATATTCGTTATTACTTGGTTCATTTTTTATTACCGACGTGCTAAATTAAAACATAATCTATTTAAAACATAAGCAATAAATGCACTTTCAAAAATTAAACAATCAATTGTTAGCTCTACATCTTCGACAATTCAAAGGATAAACTATAAAATGAGGATTACAATTATACTCGCTCTTCTGTTTATTTATTATTTCCTGTGTCCGGGAGCGTCAACTATTATGGTCATTAGTAGCGATTCACGTTAAAAACATGTACTACATCGCGTGATAAAAAACAGGCTCTACACTTACGAGACTAATGACTTTAGCAGTTGACGCGCCCGGAATTATTAATTTATTAATTAATCGCCCGGGGAATATTCATTAAAAAATGCGCTACAAATAATTTTCGCGCCAGTGTTGTTCAGAAATGAACAGACGAACGGGCATTTGAAAGAAACACTTTTTCAGTTTCAGGGCACCCCACAACGTCTATTTCCGTTGAAATCGATTTTCTTCAGCTTTACGTACTTTCTCAATATTACGTAAATAACTCCTAGTTCAAAGAGTATTTCTAATAAAGTTATCTTAGACAAAACGTTTAGGAAAAGAGATCACGACTAAAAAACTATTTGGAACATAAAAGCAAACATTTTGGATAGATTTTAGACATAAATGGTTAATTACCATTTTTTACTAAAATTTGTTGGAAAAAGGAAGAGAAATACCAAGAATGAATTTTTTTGAAGAATTTAAAAAGGAATTACATTTTAAAAACTAACTGCACAGAGATGAAGAGAGGACAGCTGACAATAGAATGTCATGGTAGGAGTGACAAGGCAATTTTTTGCTTTTACGATGATGATGATGATGATGATGATGATGATGATGATGATATGCTGAAATATGCAAAAGTAAAAATCGTGTCGAGCGCGCCCGAATTGACATAGTATTTATTAATCAACTGTCTGAATCTTTAGAAAATGCATTTGAAATGCTCATGGGAATACAAATTCCCCGGAAATCAAAAGTCACATTTCATTTAATGCTTCCATACCATTTTACATAAATACATTGGCAAAAATTGATAAACTGCTTCATCGAATACACAATGCACCAAATATCATTTGAATCCCGTACAAATGTTATATCTCACTCCCTGTAGCACGTAGTTGCTAATGCAATCTCCAGGGAGCAGCTTTCAGTTCGATGTGCGTGTCAACGGGCAGCGCACCACGGCTTTCCATGACGCGTGGTCGGGGCCAGGGTTGAGTGCGCCGCGCCTCACACCCCCCTCATCCCCTCTGTGGAGCCTCACAGCAGTCAGAGCTGGGCGTTGCACCGCTCAGCTCCGCTTTGTCTCGCCCCGCCCACGCCCAACGCTTCTTCTGCGTTGGCCTCGGCCCCATCCTGCCATTCCTCGTCACTTTCCGTCCCCCTACCCGCCTCTCTCCGCACCACCCTGCCTTGCCCCGTCTCACCCCGCCTCTCCTCTCTCCACCCCGCCCCCGCCTCTCCCCGCCCATTCTCACCCGCCTCGCCTCGGCTCGCCTCACCCAGCCCCGCCACGTCCCGCCTCACCCAGCCCCGCCACGTCCCGCCTCACCCAGCCCCACCACGTCCCGCCTGGCCGTGCTCCGCCTCTGCTAGTCTCTCCAGCCTTTTCCCTCTTCGCCCCGCCCCGCCCCGCCCCGCCTCACTTCGCCTCTCCCCGCCCCGCCACGTCCTGCCTTTCCCCGCCTCTCTTCACCCCGCCCCGCCCTTCAGCTTTTCTCCCGCCTCTCTCAGCATCTCATCTCTTCTCGCCTCGCCCCTGCTCGCTTCGCCGCGCCTCGTCCCGCCCCGCCCCGCATTACCTGACCTCTATCCCCCGTCTCTCGTCACCCCGTCTCTCCCCGCCACCTACCTCCGCCTCGTTTTACCTTGCTTCTACCCGTCTCTCCTCGCTCAGTCTATCCCCGCCTCGCTCTCTCTCCGCCTCGCTCTCTCCGCCTCGCCTCTCTCCGCGCCTCGCTCTCTCTCCGCCTCGCTCTCTCTCCGCCTCGCTCTCTCTCCGCCTCGCTCTCTCTCCCGCCTCGCTCTCTCCGCCTCGCTCTCTCCCGCCTCGCTCTCTCTCCGCCTCGCTCTCTCTCCGCCTCGCTCTCTCTCCGCCTCGCTCTCTCTCCGCCTCGCTCTCTCCTCCGCCTCGCTCTCTCTCCGCCTCGCTCTCTCTCCGCCTCGCTCTCTCTCCCGCCTCGCTCTCTCTCCGCCTCGCTCTCTCTCCGCCTCGCTCTCTCTCCGCCTCGCTCTCTCTCCGCCTCGCTCTCTCTCCGCCTCGCTCTCTCCGCCTCCTCTCTCTCCGCCTCGCTCTCTCTCCGCCTCGCTCTCTCTCCGCCTCGCTCTCTCCGCCTCGCTCTCTCTCCGCCTCGCTCTCTCTCCGCCTCGCTCTCTCTCCGCCTCGCTCTCTCTCCGCCTCGCTCTCTCTCCGCCTCGCTCTCTCTCCGCCTCGCTCTCTCTCCGCCTCGCTCTCTCTCCGCCTCGCTCTCTCTCCGCCTCGCTCTCTCTCCGCCTCGCTCTCTCTCCGCCTCTCCCCGCTCCTCCCCTTCTCCCTTCGTCCATCCCCGCAGTCCAAACACCTCATTGCGCCGGTGCTGGCCCTGCGCGGCCAGTTGCGGGGCCGCAGCTGCATGAATCAAACTATTCCCCGCCGCAGCCATTCGGACCACTGGGGTGCGCCACTGCAATGTGCTACAACGTGCGTTAATGAGACTAGTGAACCTCGTTCACTAGCTGCACTATTCGCTTTATTGGTGTAACGAGCTGCGGAAATCGGAACTGTGAACTGACAAGTCACACTGTCCTCTAACAACGTATTACTACGTTGGCACTCTTTAATTCAAGTCGTTCATAGAATAGAGATCAATACAAAACAACGAATAAAATTAGTAAGTGTAACATTGATTCTAATAACTTTGTTTTGTTATCGCCTTAAATTCATTGAAAGCCATTTTCTATTTCTATTTGTTTCTTCTATTAACTAATTTTAGCTTTTTACACCGAGAATAAAAATGCATTGAATGGTGATTGAATAGACAAGAGAACAAAATGTGTAATCTGTAAATGTTCTCTTTAACTTCTTGTTAATGTTACATGATAAAATTAAGTTAGTGCTGAAATTCCTTCTCAACTCACAAACCAAGGTTAAATTTAGGTTATGTTTTCTTTGCATTCATTTTATTAATTAATTTGCAGAATTTTACGCCCCATTCTTAATCTTCGTACATACTAAAGCGGATTCGTAGTCGCGAGAAAACTGTCCAATTTTCTAAACTAAAATTATTATAAACATCATCGCATATACCACGAAGCAAAATGTCAATTGGATCCACTATTTAACGCAAATATTCTCCTAGAATATTCCTAGTTTCACAATTCATTTTCGTATTTTCACTCGGGTACATGAACATTCACTCCCAGTTGCCAATATAATCAAACGCGGCCGAGTGTTTTGTGCCCGATTGCATCTCATAATGGACCTGAGATTAAAAATAATGATTTCGTTCGGGATATGTGGAGAATATGAAGGTTGTAGTGCGTATTTTTTGTTTGTTTGCTTGTTTGTGTTGCGAGAACTTGTGGCTCACCGCCGACATTACTCAAATTATTAAAGATCCGTTTTCTAGTTGGTACAGTATAGGTTCCCAGTGTTGCCAGTAAATGACTCGCATAATTATCTGCTAGGAAACCCTGCAACAACATTATCAGTCATATTTATCCATATTTATCAGATCTAATTAATGTGGAATCAGATAAGAGGAGGGAGGGAGTAAGGGAATTGTCTTGGGATTTTCTTTTCTTTGGCATTTCGTAAGAGTTCATTTTCACGCTGCAAGCAGAACGTAGCCCTTCTGTACTTTCCGTCCTTCAACGAAAACCTATCCCTTCAGGCGGGATGCAACTCACGCTCCAGGGCTGAAACGTCAGGAGCTTTCTGCTCACCAAGAGAGGCGCGCACTTCCAACTCATTTACTTGCGTCACCAGGTGTCAATGTTGTGGCTTGGAATCCCCAAATCCTCGCGGTAAATGTTCCGGTTTTTCTTTGTCATTCGAAACATTAAATTCCACCCAATAAAAAATAACTTCTTGGAAAACCTTATTTTATAACTATATTTTACTCTATTCTCAACTCCAAAATACTAGATGTTTTATATTTCCTTTACTATGGAATTAGCTTACTGAGTCGACTTCCACCTGAACCCATTTTTCGTTGGTTCGTCGAGCTGTGACGGACGGCGTGTGTGTGGAGGCCAAGTGTTGGAACATACAGGACACAGCGCAAAGCGTCGCGACGCGATGTGGTATGATTTGTTAAGAAATGGCTCCATTCAAAGCACGAGAGTTATGTGTCTATGAAAATATTTATTTAAAATGGAAGGCATCAATTCGTAAGTGGAGAGAATGAATGAATTCTGTATTTTCCGAGAGACAGGAGCACGAGGAATATAACAATCTACTTCCCATCATAATTCGCATTAATGAAAGAAACATTTCATATTTTTGTGAATAGAAGTATGTTAATGATGTGTGAGTTACGAGAATATGAAAATGTTTCAAATTCTACTTGAATTAATTGCCTGGACAATTTCTCCCCACTTTGGTATTAACACTTCTCTTCAGAAGGCGCTTGTGCTTAATTTGCGAAATTGGCTCGAAAACATTTCGCTATTAAACAGTTCCCCATCCATGATGGCACGCTGGTGAATTAAGATCGCGGGCAGTTCGCGCAAAAAAATTAAATTAGACTGTTCCAAATCGCAACGCGACGTTTGATTTGTGCTCGTACTCATAAACATGTTCAAAATTATTCTTGGCCTTGTCGCGTCGCGTCACGCGTGTTTTTACACTACGTTAGAGTCCTTGGATACTGCGAGTAGCACGTTCTATTGTGCCACCAATCCCGCCATTTTATATCCATTTGTCAGAAGAATTGGGACTATGTGGTATTCTGTTAGTTGAGAACCGTGTATCTGTCCCAAATCAATGTTAATGTTCTTGAGAATCTCCAAAATTATTTATTTAATAGGTAATTATTACAAACAAATTAGCTTACTTGATCCTATGTGGCTAGGTCGAAGGCCTTTAAGCCATTACAATACCTACATCCTTTCGCGTTCTAATCTTTCGCATTCTGGTATTCACCCCAAATGGTCTCTCCATCGCATCAAAGCCGCGGAAAAGAGACCATAAGGTACGGCTCAGGAAAAAAACCCCTGAAGGGGAAAAACCTGCCGTCAGAAGCCGAATACATACTAAACTATCCGACGTTTATTTTAACTATTTATTTTCTGGCGTGGGCGTCCCGCCGTCTCCTTCCAGTGCTTGGCCTCCTCAGCACCTGAAATCAAACAGCGCCACAGAAGATCGTCCGCACCAGCGTCTCTGCCCTTATATTTTCGATCTCCAAAATGGTAACAGTTGTTACAGCTCCCCTTCACCTCCTGAATCCTGCCTGGCGGGTGGGAGAATATTAAATGGCAGTGTGGTTAATTGTTTGGTTAGGATACTGTTCACGTAAAATAATTTGTTGCGCCGATAAAGATTTAGTCGCATCGCTTTCGGTTGGCTCCGCCGCAGGGCAATTTCTTCGCATTAGCTTTCTTCCCGACACATTGTAATGCCAATTTACTTTCAACGGCCAGTTTTTCTCGCTTCGCTCGCCCGGATACAATTCAAGGCGAGTCTCGGACCTTCGGTCCTCCCGTTCACTATAACCAACCGCGAGTCTATCCATCACATAATTACTCATTCACTTTTGTAAGAAAGCACTTTAATGGTTACGTTCACTTTTTAAAATTAATAAAATTGAAAACTCAAACTGCGCAGTTACTAACCCGTTGTGAAGAAACAACACTACAAACTTTGTTTAGAATCGAATCCAACCAGCGAGCAGAACGTTCTAAAATAAGAATTGTTTTCAAGAATGAATATTATTTATTTGGAAACTCTCAAATACAAGTGAATTTGAAGTAGCAGTTGGGCAATAAGAAAGTTGTGGGCAACTGGACACTGTCCCTATCCTCCGCCCTCCACCTTAATATCGCTATTATGGGTAATAGTAACATAAGTGGGTGAACAGTTTTATAAATTACGTTAGGATATATTGTTTCTCCTCTCAGAGTTGGTCGAGGGATCGCTAGCGGGGATATAATACAATTTACAAAATGCAAATTTATGAGTCAATGAAAATAAAAATAAAATAACATACTACAGATTTAATTACAAGTTATACTATTTACAAAGTTAGCTAATCTATTGAAATTTAGGATCAAATATAAATCAAGAAAATAGGAGTGGTGATATTGTTTACAATTTTAAAAAATACCCTACACCAGTATACGAACCTATTTTACTACGTGTAGCTCACACTATCAAGAGCAAAAGGGATTAGTTTGACTACGATTTCAAATTTGCTATTTAGTTTTATATGTAAAAACAAAGTTAATCGAACTATCTAATATATTTTTCATTTACGTACAAGATCTAATAAGAATAAGAATTAGCCGACTGCCGGTTGCGCTACTCTTTGTATCTAGGGACTCTACTCTCAGTTAAGGCCCATTCACAATGCAAACATAAACACAAGTATGGCGTTAACATAAAAGTGAGGACTACGTCTATAAACGGACTCATTCACAATGCGTTCGCGTAAGCATAACATATAAGGCGTTAACTTTAAAGCTTGCAAGCTTCAAGCTTCAAGCTTCTGTACTTGTGCTTCAGTAAGACATTAGAAATGAACCAATCACAGTACGTTTATTAAAATGGGCCATTATATGGGCCATGGGCACAGTCGATACCTCGAAATCGATTCTCACATCCAACCAGTAAACTATAATGCCTCACAGCCAATAGAAACTCTTATTTTGCTAACGTTTATGTTAGATATTGTGAATACTTCAGTTTATCACTTATGTTAACGTTTACGTCTACGCGTTATGCTTATGTTTACGTTTGCATTGTAAATGTAGCTTCACTATGCGCACGCACTATACGCACAACTCTTTTGCTTGTAATGGCATGAGTAGATGTAAGGGCGAGTTGCTATTTTGTTAGCAATGAAGAATAATCATACTTACGATTCGTGTACCTATGCAAATAAGTTTTCTATAACTTTGAAACGAAAATCACTATTTTTCAAATATTGCTAATCTTGCAATTTTTAAAATTTATTTTTGTTTATTTATGTTAAACTTTTACTCATCTTTCAACTATTTATAGTTAAATTGACGGGAAGGGTTTCTGGAACACAAGAAAAGGTGCGCAGATAATCTTCTCTTCCCTGCCTCACATACAGTTTTTACTGTTTTTTGACCTAATGAATCAAAATCTAAATCTAAATGGACCTGAGCGCCACCTGCGTGCACGAGCGCGTCCGCGCGCCGCAGCGGTCGAGTTCGCTTTACTTTGCGGCTGACGCTTCGCGAAGGAGTTGTGTTGACGCAGGGGGGGGCGGTTGACAGAGGCGTTCCGGCTTGCCGTCCGCCGCACCCGCCGTGCCTGCGGTCGGAGTCCGGGACGACAAGATGGAGGGCGCTGTTGAAAGGGCAAGAGCACGCGTAGAGGGAGAGACACTGCGGTTGTGTAGACGAAAGAATTTTTTAAAAATTTTAAGCGCATTAACTACGAAGGCCATGAGCGACTAACACATTAATTTAATGTAATAACAAATCTGTGAAAATATCACTGTTTTTACGAAATTTTAACGCATTTTTCGTGATAATTCGTTGATGATAAAATGTTATTGAAGTTTTCATTTCCTACTCTTGCCTTCTTTGATTGTGGATGGGGCATTTCAAAAGGACGTGGTTAATGATACGTCAGTATTACAGACGATAAGGATGGAACGAAGGAGGCAGTGCTGAAAGTCATCTTGAATGCTGTTATTACAAATACACTTACTTATTACAAATACTTATTACAATTACTTATTACAAATTCTATTTTTTATTTTAAGACAAAATTGTATTTTTTAAACGTTTCACGAATTTGCCAACATTTATATATTCTAACATCTATTTATTTTTAAAATATGGTGAATTATTGTTCTAAACTTAGTTTCTTTTGTACCCGCTCGGCAATCCCAAGTTTGGCCAGTACAGAAGGAGTAGTGGGAGGAAAACAGTTTTCATGTCTTCCTAGTGGACCCGGCAATGATTCATTATTGCAATGTATCACACTTAACTCGCAACTGGTCATGTTATTGTTAATAACGTTTTACTCCACGTTCTGCAAAATTTTAGTTGATGAAAGACTTTCTCGCGAGTATTGTACGTCCTGGTTTTGTCATGGTTGTCAAATATCCTATTGCTAAAACGTTCTCTCTTATGTTTAGACTTGCATTCGTTATGACATTGTCTTGGAGAAATTTGATTTACTTGTCCGAGATAACGTTCAAGTAATAATTTGAAACGTTTCACAATCGCAGGGGCAGAATATGCAGCGAAGATGTACTTAATACTTGAGAGTACGGCGGGTTGCGTAGAGCTTCAGGTAAGGGACACTTGAGCTAGTGTAAACGCATTATATCAACAACGCCTTCATTTTGCGTCTACGTGGGACACACATACTCACATTCCCATTATACTCCGACTATATTCTTAACGCAAGTGCGAGCAATAAGAGTGCAAAGTTTTATTGTAATTGGATGTACGGTACGGCAGCATATGAAATGCGAACAAACAAAGCAATTTGATTTATTTGTCCGAAATAACGTTCAATTAATAATTCCGAACTATATTTCACAACCGCAGGGGCAGAATATGCAGCGAAGACGTACTTAATACTTGAGATTGATTTTTATACATTGGATTTTATATTTCGAAAATTAATTTGCAAAATTTATTTTTCGACCAACTATTATAAGAATGGCTCTACCGTTGCGTATCTTTGTACACACATCTCAATTGACGGAAGGCCTGCTTTGCGCACGTGCGCACCACGTGTGCCACAAGGGCCGTTGCAACGTGTCGCCCCCCCCCCGCGTCTCAGCGCCTCTGTTCTCTCTCGAAAAATTCATGGCTGCCCGCACAGCTGCGCCACGTAGAGTGGCCATTACGAGCCGTGTAATTACTCCCGTAATTATCACGATACGTTATTTACTATGGACCTGCTGGCTTAATTCATAGCATGCGCTTTTGCGGAAGTTCATTCGTCGATTTGTTAGCTCTTGCTCATTATTAAACGTAAAAGAGTGGTCATTATGTTATGATAAATGGATTTAAGTGTATGCTGCAGAATAACTACAGTATTGTGGCGAAGTATCTTTCATTTTTAATGCGTTGGTTCATAGAAATATTTTGAATTGTAAGTCTGCTTTAGAGCAAGGTTAATGGGTTTCGTAGAAGGGGAGTTTGTAAAAATGAATAGAAGTGTATTTTACAATTTACAAAACCTGAGAATAAATTAAATCGACATATGTTTTACGAATTCATTGAATTATATCAATTTTGACATGCATATTTAAAACAATTGGATCGGGAAAATTGTAGTCGTGCCGCTGCCGTAACGTGATGCATTGGGAATATTGCCGGCAATGTAATATAATTCAGAAGGAAAAAGATTCTATGGTATTTTCATGTTACCAAATAAAGTTACTTTTAGAAGTGAATAATGCACTGTATCTTCAGAGACAGACATTTTCTTAAGACACGCACAAATTAAACTTCGTCGTAACATTGGCGCCATTAATAAACTTTTGTGCCAGTTTATTCAATACTCATTTCTATGTATTGCGCTTTTGTTAATTGCTATTTTATCTGACAATGTATAATTCATTACACTATCTCTCTCTATCACTATATATATATATATATATATATATATATATATATATATATATATATATATATATATACAATACCTCGTTAGTGTTTCATGTCATTTTTCATTCACTTGTTTTGTATGTTCTGTTGAATTTTGTTAATGTAGTCATTCACACATTTTTTCTTTGTAGGTGGGTGTCTCCTTGTATACAACGGAATTCTACTTGGTAAGTGCAATACAGTTTCCAGAACCTCATCATCAAGTGCTCCGAACCGTTGGTGCAGAAATTGAACATTAAGTATGTCATGTTCTAATCGTGCGCTTGGTTGGATCTCGAATCCCTAAGAAACAGGCCCGGGGCTAATACGGTGAAGACGGCCACTGGTAGGTTCTGGAGTGGACGGAGCTGCATCAGGTGGTGAGAATGTTGGGGAGGGGAGGGGCGGGAAGGAGAGGAGAAGGGCTGGGCGGGGCGGAGCGTAATCCGGTAAAAGGCTCGTGCGGCGATAATCTTCTTTGAAGTTGCGTTAGCCTCAAACGAACCTGCGCGCCCTGCAGCAGCGCTCTCCGCCGGCAGCGGCGGCCGTCGTCGCCGAGGACAGCCTTCCCTCCTCCGCCGCCCCTAATGAATGGCCGCGGCCGCCTTACTTTTATGGAGCCACCCAAAGCGGATTAGCAGCTTGCGGATGGCCCCTCCGCCACCCCCACCACCGTCCCGCGTGCCACGGCTCCTTTCTCTCCGCGTGAGCCGCCGCCACCGCCACCGCCGCCGCCCCCGCCCCGCCCCCCGCCACCCCGGCGCCGGCCCCGCCGCCCCGCCCCCCCGCCACCCCCCCGCCACCCCCCGCCGGCCCCGCCGCCCCCGCCACCCCCGCGCCACCCCGCGCCGCCCGCGCCGCCCGCGCCGCCCGCGCCGCCCGCGCCGCCCCCGCCGCCCCCGCCACCCCCTTCGCCCCCACCGCCACCGGCGCCGTTTAAAAGCGCTCGCGACGGCTGCTTCACTCTCGTCGTTCCAGTTTCCGCCTAGGTGCTCGCATTCCATCCACCCCCACCCCCACCCACCCTCGCCGCATTCACAAAATCCTTCCGAGGACCATGACCCGGAATTGAACCCGGGCCCGACATTCCTTAAAGGAAATAAGAGGTATTAACTACTCCTGTTACGCGGTTCGCGTTTCGCGTTTTCTATTTTGCCTTCTTTCTCCACGGCACACCGGTGACCGAGGGCATTCTGGATAATAGTGTTTTGCGAAGAACGTACTCCCTCAATGTGCGGCAGTTCTGAACCGTAATGTGAGTTTTGAAGTCGTCACATTTGGGGGTCGTGAATGTTAAATTGTGAAACATTCACTGGGAAAAATGTTTTATCTCTGTACGTGTTTGAGAATGAGAAAAGCGACAAGATGCTAATAAAAATAAAAGTATGTTTGAATAGGGTAAATGTTCTTGTGTATTCTTATTTTCGTTTAGCTATTTCGCGATATATTATTTGTTTAATAATCAGTATTAAACCTGATAAAATAAAGTCATGTGTAGAACAACAGTATTGTTACAAGAATTCCTAACTAAAGAAGTAAATGTAAGTTTGAAATTGTGTAATTGAATATTTTTCTCTCGTTCACTTCTATGTACGTGTAATACAATAGAAATGAGGACGAAAATACATAATATATTATACCAATCAAAACATGCTAAACATTTTTAAACAATGAGTATTTTTCCAAATCTGATGAACTGTGCGATCCACGTTGTCCGCTTTTCTATTAGCCTCCTTACCCAGTACCGCAATACGCCAATGTTTGGCGGCACTGTATGATCGCATTGCATTTAAAATACAATGTTCCATTCTTGCATAATGTCTCATTTCTTTTAAACGAACAGAGAAGAAGACAAAATTCCCTCGAAATAATATAATTGTAGTAATATAAATAATACTATTATAATACTAATATAAATTAAATTATAAATAATATAATTTAGTGATTCTTGTTAATTTATTGCATTACTTCTTAAGAAGATAAAGTATTCTTATCCATGAATTGGTTTTGTTCCTTGTCAGTAATAACTATTTTTTATTAATAGTTGCAGAAGAAACAGTTGCAAGAGAAAAAACGTTTTCGCTGATATTTCCACGAAGCCTTTCTGGTTTCAGAGGTATTGTTTCAGCCGCTGCAATTGTGTTTCGAAAACTCATCTTCTCTTCTGAAATCTGAATATTTCCATTTCTGGGATGGAAATTCATAGATGGAGTTCGCGATCTCCAATTTCGGAAATAATCGAGAGGTGAATGCTGCGTGTGATGGAGGGTCGTGCGATTCTTTCTCTTCGATTGCGATAACTCGATGGGTGATTGGAGGTGCCTCATTCCAGCGACCTCATTCTCCACGAGAGGCTCAGAGTTCACTTCCGATCCCCTATGAACGTCTAATGGAAAAATTGGATTCGTGATGTTTGCGACCTATTATTTTGGAAAAGGGGAGAGGTTTCAAGTCGCACTCGTATATCCTTTGTAAACTTAATTAGGGAGAATCCGGGACCTAAATTCATTATGTTCATTTCTCGAATGGTCTAATAATCTTATTGAGCATGAGATGACGTAATCTTCACTATTTCAACTGTATTCTGAAGTACGATTATCTATCGTAGAAAAGTTATGAAATTTAATTTTAATGAAAATTTGAATAATTCATTTCTCACAGAGCAAATATATTCTCGAAATGTCTTTAATTCATTTTTCAACATATATTTTTGTGATTTGAGGAATCCCACATATTCATTTCTTTATTATCTATTACATAAAATTGGCTGTATGTTGTCATGTGCCACAAAACATGTAGTTTCACTAAAGTGATTGCACCTAAAATTTTACATGAATTCTTTTGAGTGGCCAAAATAAATGCAATAATTTTGTATATTTTGTTGATTTGATTTACTTTTTTTATTTTGTTGACTGATTACGGTAATTTTGTTGATTCAAATATTACCGTAAAATGTGTGTTTACCATATTTCGTTAAATGCAAACTATACATTCAAGGAATCATCAACTATTGTGTGTGCCTTACCAATATTAGGCTGATATATAACGGGCATACATACAAAATGATGAAGCTTATAAATACTTTTTATTAAATGAAACTGGTGGCAATATTGAAATTTTTGATGATTCGTTGATGTCAATTACGCTCAAAATCTATCAATATACTGGCGCCTACTCATAACTTTCATTTGTATCTTCTAAGGGGCGAAGCCCTATGGATGAATTAACCTAAAAATAAAAATTAAATTAAATTAAAAAATGTTATTTGGAAATAAGCTACGAACTAGTTGTTGATGCGACCATAAATTTAAAAAAAAAAAACAGAGCGGAAATAGGTGAATGCACGGGGAGCGAGATGTTAGCTGAGCGACGAAGGGAGACCTCATGGTTCATGTGCACAAATTGGCGAAGCGTGGTATATACATATAAGACAATTATTTATGCAGGTTAATGATTAGCTAAATTTGTTTCCCTGTAAACAGTGTGGAGTTTTATTCATTTTTTTGAACTATCACTTACATTATCATTTACAAAAACTATTTATCATAAACATTTTGCTCTTACCTGTAAACAGAGAAACGACAATTAAAACTAACTAACCGCTTCTCTGTTTACACCACTTACTTCAATTACAATGTATCTTTCTTATAATTTTTCAAGCTATACTCATGTGTATTTAAATATCTTCCAACAATCGTACCACTCATTCCATCTAGCGGTCCTTAGTCTCAACCACGCGCAACCACTCTTAACCACGCGCCAAGATTGGGAAGCACGGCATGTTCAAATTCAAGAATATATATTTTCTTTACATACATACTCGGTCAACGCCAGAATCAGATTTTAATTATAGATACAAAAGTACATTTGTGTAAATATAGAAATACGAAATATAGGAAAATATGTATATACTTCATATTATAAGAGCGAAATGTCGAAAATAATGAAAACATAAATAATAATTTTCGTTATTATTTTCGAGATATTATATATGTAATTATTACAAAATAACAAGCCTGCGGTAAATGTTTGTGCATCACTATAATACAAGTGCATTTTTAAATAGGGTTGTATGCATTTTTGTAGTATATGTTCATCATTTCCGTCATATAGTATTTTGTTATCGTACTTTTCCCTCGATGAATACGGGTTGTGTACAGATCAGTCACTTTTGTCAAGCTCGTGTGTAAATCAAAATACTATCATTATTAATAGACCTGAAATTTTATGTGATATAATTTGGTACGTGTAAGAAAATTACGTTGTCAAAGAGAGGATTTTTCACACGTTTAATTTCTACCTAGAGCACCCAGTCACTGTTTTTGTCTGTTTATATTGTGATTTTTTAAGACTTTCTTGTGTACATACGTATATATGGATAAAATACATAGTAGAGATGGAATTATAAAATACTGCAGTAAATCAATTTCAAGATTTCAATGAAAATACACGCCTTGGGGGCCCCTGGTACCGAAAAAGTAGTGTATTTTTAAAACGTCTGTCTGTCTGTCCGTTCATACGTCCATCTAAGAACAACACTAGTGCAAAGCTACCCAATTTTGAATTACCGTATCTCGAAAACATAACTTTTCTGTGAAAATGAGCCCAAAATTGCATATATTCAGAAAGACTTTTCAAAAAAAATGGTGAATTTTTTATAATTGGTTTCAATGAATATTTCTAAATCAACGCCATTTTCCAGCATTATTTTGTTTTTCAAAATTTACACAATTGTATTTTTTAAATACCTCTCAAGTCGTTAGTGTTGACCTTACCAACGACTATTTGTGCGTAGAAGTTCAAGTGATTTCCTTTCTCGAACACTCAAAAGTTTTCTCTGAAAATACAATGATAATAGCGATTTTAGAAATGCTGAAACTACTTTTTCTTACAAAAGGCTATAAATGTTTCACACTTCTGTATGGATTCAGATTTTGCTCTTCTAAAATATTATGGAGTCAAACTTCACCTCGACCATTAGAGGAACAAAAAATTCAGAAAATGTGAAAAAATGTACTTTGGCCAGCTATAGATGGCAGCTGGAAAAAAGGTGGGGGATACCGAAAGCTATCCCAAACTAAAGAGATAAGAAAACTAACTAGTGCGAGGAAATATGTGCCATTCTGTAACTCCGCAAGTATTAAATGCGAAGATACTTTAAAATAAATACAAACTCACATTTCTTTGTACTTAAAAAAATATTTTTCGTTTTACACTTTCTCCAAAACGAAATATTTAATTTTTATCTTATATTTATTTAAATTTAATTTGCTTACGAACTGATACGCCAGAAGGAACTGCCTGCATCAGCATAATTCCCAAGAACACCAATAACCAATCGATCACAATAAACAAAGAAGACTATGTCTTACGGAAAGCAATAATGATTCTTATTTTGAATCCGCAGGAAATACTAACTTTTTATCTCTGTGTTTTGTATCCAAATGTCATCAGACGTTGATGACCGAGAAAGGTACTTCGGCCGGCGGGCGTCATTCTGCTTGGCTGACTGATTTGTGCAATCTAAGAAATAATTTTAAAATGGTCTTTACTAATGTATGTTTTTTCAGAGCCAATGCCGAGTCGAAGCGGCAACATTTATTTTTAACAGAATTAGAATTTTGTGTCTAGGCGCGTCAAATAGTTTATTTGTCCCACGAGCATAGTGCATGATATGGCCGGGTGGATGTGCACTTCCTCCTCCGCTGAAACTGGAAATCAGAAATGTTTTTTTGGATATCTTTATTAGTGGGGCACGACCCCAGACGGAACAAGCTGTAACCTCACATGTGTTTTAGGGTTGAGGAAGGTAAGATCGTGTGCGGTCCGTTGTCCGTTTGTTAGAGTACTTGTCCGGCATTGGCGTGGTATTGATCGGAAAAAAAATACATGGAAAACTACGGGTGAAAACAGCAAGCCGCGAAAATTCTCCACCAGCCTTTGTCGGAATTCGACCTATTATCTATGCATGTAGTGTTCTGTATCACACATTTAATATTTAATATAATTTAATAATATATGCATTTTGTAATTATTATATTATATAATATATTATATTTAATATAAGTTAATATTTTATATAATATTAAGAAGTGTGTGTGTGTGTGTGTCGTTAATTATCTAGTGTATGTCGTTAAAAGTCGAAGTAAAAAGCGAAGGGAGAAACTCGTGTTAAACGAAAAAATTCTGATTAATAATTACGACCAGGGAGTTAACAGAACAATAGCTAATGACCAACATCTGTCATCTTGGGGACTCAAACCTTAGGACCTCCTGGTCAGAGACACTTCAGATACAGCAGTTGTTGTCACTGAGCTATCCAAACAGATACTAACAGAACGACGTACTGAAACGCTTACATCACATTATCCTTTTTTAAATTGGAAAGCTGCAGTTGATGAGTTGTGCAGTCATTGGTATGCAAGCGAGAGCGCGGTGAACGACTTGCCGGTGAAGCTCGTCCCGCTCCCCTCCAAACTGTGTTCAACCTGCGAGGGACAAATTATCCCTCGAAATGATTTGCAAATCCGGGTACTTTGTATCCGCGCGTTTCGAATGCAATTAGTTCGCGCGCTGATCCTCGCTTCCAGTGATTCTAGATATCACTGCGACCGCAGGGGAACAGCGGCTTATTCGGGCGCTTGCGTTCGCCGAGAGGGAGAGCAAATGAAGGAGGACGTGAAAAAAGGAGCGAGAGAAGCGACAGAAAGAGAAAACACGGGGAAGAGCGAGAGGAAAATGGACGTTGAATATAAAGTTCATTGGTGAACCGCGAGAGCTCTCAAATATATCTTACAAATGACACGCATTCATGGTAAATTCAAAACCAGTCATATACATTTACGTTTTTAATTCAAAGAAACGTATTCGATAACTCATGAAGCCTTCTTCATTTCTACTGAAATAGAGCGTGCTTCTTCTATTTCATGATTTCTATGAGTGGCAGATGAAAAGTATTCAGTAGGTTTACAATGTATTACAATACATTTTCCTATAACCATTTGAGTTATATTGAATTTTTCTTTTGTTATAATGTTTTAATTATTTGCTTCCAGTTTGTTTTATTTTTACAGTCTTCTGTGTTTAAATTTTTTCTATTTCAGTGTCTTCAATAAACATTATAACCATGTTATTTTCGGTTTATCTCTTTTTCCTTTATCAACAGGCATCCAATTTCATAATTTCAGTGGAAGCCGTGTTTTTTCCATCCTTTGGACACGATCATAGCATTGAAGCTGTTTCATTTGCAGAAAAATCTAGTAATGTATAATTAATTTTCTTGGGTTGTAACACTCTTGAATTTGTCTAATTTAGAATTTTTTCGGTATTTTTAATAATACTGAATAAAAGTATAAAGAACTATATTATTTTTTTACTAGAACGTGATTGAAAGTCCGCATTTTCATTCAAGCAGGTTGATAAGGCTTACAACATTGTTACTCACAATTTCGAGTTTTGTGAATGACAATTGTCTTCTTGACTTCGGTGAGGATTAAAAAAATAATTCTTTGTTTTCGAGTTTAAAATGAACTAAATATTTTATTTTTGTTATTACTTATATGTTATCGCTTGTTATTGCGTTCGCTATGGAGCTCAATATACGCGGCGTAACTTAATTGTATCGAGAAGATCGTGGTTTTGAGGGAAATATGAAAACAGTTGAATGGTGTTACGAAGTTCTTTTTTTCGTTTATTTCTGCTTGGTCCGACGGCTATCGACAGCCGAGTACGATACTTGAGGGTGCGTAAAATCATTTTAGCCTTGTTTAAGGAACATTATTCACAAATGAATACATTAATTTCACATGGATTGTATGTACAGAGCCACATCGGATACATGAGGATTGAAGAATTGTCGCGGTAGTTTCCGCTTGCGTCTGTCATGGTGCGGATTTTGTTATCCGATTTTGAAATGTACATCTGAGGGAATCTGGGGAATTTTAGCATAGAAGCGAGTGGATAGGAGGGAGAAATGCACGGAGATTAAAGTGATGCCGAGTTCGTTATGTAGCTGGGAGTTGGATACACACCAGGGAGATTTTGTAATGGTTCGGAGGAATTTGTATTGGAAGATATGCATTTTTTGGATACTTTTTTCTCTCTTCTGGAGAGAATTATAAAAATGAATTATGGGAGGGAAATATGAAAAGACAAACAAAGTCAAGTTAACAACTAGTTAATTCGTGAATAATTCATTCTGAATCATTAGAATTACGTAGAAAATAAAATCATGTATGTGCCAGAGGGGTTGCGAGGTTCTAATATTGTCGAGCGACAAAAAATCTGACGCCTTTCGCCCTAGGGCTTTCTGTCGCCACTCGATCATTCGCACCCCTATAACGCCTTTTGTGCATCAATAACTATTTTCAATGTATCAATTATACAATGAACAATGAATGACACAATTGGTGGAATACACAGGTACTTAATAGTCTACATTTTTACTTCCTAAAATTAAGAGAAATTAGAAATTCACTCAAAATTTTTCTTATTATATTATTATTTACATGGGTTTCTGTATTTAGCTCAGACTTTATGAAATACCTTGATCAATATACTTAAGCCCCTTTGTACAAGTTAGCTACAAGTAAAGTAATGGGTTACATTCGATTTCAAGAAATTCGGTAATGATAGGTAGCTTTGCGGAAATCTTTGCCAAAATCTTTGTCTTTTTGTAGGCAGCTTTCATTCCCTTCCCTGACACTGAATGGAAGTTGTCAGCAAAGGCGTGTATTGGAACTGGCAACACACTTTATTAAGGAAATCACATCGCTCTACAAAAGGAGAAGCGGAGCTCCGTTTCGTGTCGGTTCGACGGACCAAAAGACGCTCAGTGGGCTTGAAAGAGCTCGCCGCGAGGGACTTGTCCAACTTGGCTTTTCGGCTGAGTCGTCGTCCGCCAAAAAAGGGAAAGGCGGGGCGGGGCGGGGCGGGCGAGCGAGGTATCTGTAGTGCGAGCAAAGAATCAAAGAACTGCGGGCGGCGGCTGATTAAAGCGCAGGAGCTAATGGTGCCGCCCGCGCGCCGCCCCGCCCACGCCATCCCTCTCACGCCGCCCCTTCCGCTGCCACCCACGCCGCCCCTTCCGCCGACACAGACACCGCCTCCGATCCACCGCCACTTCTTCGCCGTTGTTGCCGTACCGCAGCCGTCACCGCCTCAGTCACCGCCACCGCCACCGCCACCGCCAAAGCCGCCGCCACAGCCGCCGCCACCGCCACCGCCACAGCCGCCGCCACAGCCGCCTCCACAGCCGCCGCCACCGCCACAGCCGCCGCCTCACCACCCCACCGTCCCACCGATCCACCGCAACTTCCACCACCCACCACCACCACCACCAACTCCCACTTCCACCAACCTCCATTTCCACTATCGCCATCACTACTGCCACCACCACCAATACCACTACCGCCACCACTACCGCCACCACTACCGCCACCACTACCGCCACCACTACCGCCACCACTACCGCCACCACTACCGCCACCACTACCGCCGCCACTACCGCCACCACTACCGCCACCACTACCACTACCAACACCGCTGCCGCCTCCCAAGTGCTTTCCATTGCCACAGATAACGCTTCGGAACCACCACCACTTCTTCGCTGTTGTTGCCGCACCACCACCGCTCTCGTCACCGCCACCCAAGTCCCTTCCGCTGCCGCAGAAACCTTCTCCTTCTTATCATCTTCGCTCCGTGTTACCCATCCCTCACCACCAACGCCGCTGCCACAGAATGCCGCCACGTCCTCACCGCTGCCAAAGAAACCGCTCCCGACCCCCCCTCCCCCACCTCCACAACCGCTACAGTCTCCCCCTTCACAACCGTCACCTTCACAGACTTCCACATCTGCGGCCGCGTCAAAGCGCCAAGTGAATGAGGCGAAGTTACCTCGTCGTCCATAGATAAGCACCAGCGAGTGGTCGTGAGGAACATGGGGGCGGGGATGGGGTGGAGGGCGGGGGCGGCGTACCTGCCGGACGGAGAAAGTGGCGGCCGCGGCCGCGCTGCTAATTCCGCGCGCTCTAATTGGACTGGAAGCCCCGCGGCGGCAGCGCCCCTGGCGGCGCCCGGCGGCGGCGGCCGCGTCGGAGAGCATCGCTTGTTCCCCCGGGGCGATTGTGGCGCGCGTGTAATTAGGCTTCTGGGCGGCGAATTGTGAGGTGTTTGTGGGCGGGCGCGCCCGTTTCGCGGGTCTGAGACCGCCTCCCCCTCGCGTATGATGATAACTTAATAATATAGTACGTGACGTTAATATAGAGTTACCCCCCCCCCCGAGTTGAAATGGCGGCGGGTTTGGTCTGGCTGTGAAGTTAAAGAGCCTTTTTGAAAGCTTCTCAGAAGTCCTTGGGTGACTGATTAGACGGAGAAATTAACGAGTTATTTCGAGAGGTTTTCTTTGCAATGATCGATAAATGGAACTCTTGTAAGAAAATGTGTATATTTAGGGGTCAATTCTCTTAGTAAAATAAACTGATATTTTGTTACTGTATTGTAATCTTATATGATACAACGCACAAGTTAAACGATTGATTAAATACCAGTGTAATAAAATATGCTCTCAGAGTAATAAAATATCACATATTAAAAGGAGGTTACAACATTTCGGTACAAATGATCCTCTCTATATTTTATCTTTATAATAAATACTTTAATATTAATATTAGTAATAATGATAGTAATAGTAATAATATTAGTAATAATAATGATTAATAAATAATACTAGATACATTAAAATCAATCTTTTTAAGTTATCTTTACTCTGTTTACTTGTATCTGATTCTTTTAATCTACATCCAGTGTAAATGATGATTTTTTCACCATTATCTGTAATACCTCCGCGTATACCAAGAGCTTTCCGGAACTCAAACTGCATTGTTTGAAGCAGAATATGAACAGTCGACCATAGTTCTGCAGATCTCCTTTGAACTTGGACTCTTCACATTGCCAAGCCAATTTCAAAATTCAAACTTAAAATTCTCAAGGCTACTACATTTCGAACCAAAAGAAGACGTGATCTGTTTTTGATGTAATTTTTAATTGTAATTTGTAAAGGAAGTTCTAAGTTTGTCAGAGATGCGAGCTGTATATTTTATCTGCTCGTTAGAATTGTTGCAAAAATAGATAGAGAAGATAATAAATTTGAATTAGTCTATTGGGAGTATTTAGAAATTATTTGACTGCTCGTGCAGTGAATACTTCAAACGAATAGGCAAATTTTCATTCACTGTTTATCCATATTACAAAGTTGTAGAACTTTTCAATATGGGGTTATTTTTTATTCTAGCTTACAGATGCATTCCGAGGTACGATGAATCTTACGGTGAAATTTTTTAAATCTTTTTCTATTTACCAACATCAACTGACGCTTTCTTAAACGGTTCAGTATGGTCTCTAGTGATTCTCCCTCGACATTTTCTGAAATTTTTTTACGCTGTCCCTGCCTTGACGCTGTCTGAAATTATGCCCAGCCGAAATGCGAAATGCACCACCCTTTAAACATAGAAGAATTTTGCGGTCATCCCATTCGCGTTTGCGCAGTCGATCTGCTAGGCTAAAGAGATCCGGTCTCTTTAGCGTATTAGACGCTGTAGTTATCGCGAGAACTTTGGCTTCAGGTTATAAATTGTAAGGTAAAATATCAACACCCTTTTTATCACAACTTTTATACCGCTTGGCATTTCCGCATGCTTTGTTCCGCCGCCCCGCTTTCAAAGACGCAACCACGTGCGAAATTGATTGGGGGGCACCTACGCGTCCACTTGAACGGCCTGAGGGGGACAGTGGCCGTGGCCGAGGCGCAGTAGAGGTCGTCGAGTTTAAGGAGTGTTTGGTCGTGCAGGTTCTCGGATCCCGTGTCATACGGATCGCCCGTATAATAAGGGTCGCCCATAAATGTTAGAAATAAACTTTACGCTACATCTTGAAAACAAAATCCACGGCTTGCCAATACATCGCAAAATAATGCAAGGTCTTTTTTGCATGGGTTCCCGTTATTACTGGCCCGTTTCGTAACGGACGACGTGTTTCATAAAGGACGACGTGTTTCATACGGGTGGATCCGATTCAAACGGGAGAATCCGATTCAAACGGGTGGATCCGATTCAAACGGGTGGATCCGATTCAAACGGGTGGATCCGATTCAAACGGGTGGATCCGATTCAAACGGGTGGATCCGATTCAAACGGGTGGATCCGATTCAAACGGGTGGATCCGATTCAAACGGGTGGATCCGATTCAAACGGGTGGATTCGATTCAAACGTAGTCCGATTCAGACGGATAGTCCGATTCAGACGGGTAGTCCGATTCAGACGGATAGTCCGATTCAGACGGGTAGTCCGATTCAGACGGGTAGTCCGATTCAGACGGGTAGGTCCGATTCATGCGGGTAGACCCGATTCATAAATTAAGACTAGCTTCAGACGGGTAGATACGTTTCATACGCGTCGGATACGTACGCAGATACCCGTTTCAGTACGGGTGGGTTGGACCTGCACATTTCTGTCGGGCGGGCTGGTTGATGTGTTTGAGGGTATCAAGTCTTCTAGTGGTCAGGCGGTCGATGAGAGAAGGCAGCGATCATCCTTGGACGGGAGGACGGTGGGTGGAGCTGTCTTACGACTCCCCTTCTCGAGTTGATTAATTATTTAGTGTTTCCGAGCGAATCAAATCCATTGGCCTTAAATATGACATTCATGCTGGTGTAGTGTACCCCGGGTGGTGACTGGTGTTGAGAGGGCGGTTCCGGTAGTCCTTGTTAGGATAAGTCCGTTACAAACTGAAATAGGTACCTGTGATAGGACAAAGAATGTATGAAAACGTCAAGAGTGTATGTGCGTAAACTGTGCTCAAGTGTTTAATGAAATGTTACCCACTCCTAACATCAGAAGTGGGCTGATCTGGTGCATGCTTCACAGCTATCCCTGAAACTTCAGGAGGCCTTTGCCCGTAAGAGATTGAATGGGCAATGATAATTATGATGATGATAATAATAATGGTAATAATGGTAATGATAATGATAATAATGATAATAATGATAATGATGATAATGATGATAATGATGATAATGATGATAATGATGATGATGGTAATGATGGTAATGATGGTGATGATGGTAATGATGGTAATGATGGTAATGATGGTAATGAAGGTAATGATGGTAATGATGGTAATGATGGTAATGATGGTAATGATGGTAATGATGGTAATGATGATAATGATGGTAATGATGATAATGGTGATAATGGTGATAATGGTGATGATGGTGATAATGGTGATGATGGTGATAATGGTGATGATGGTGATAATGGTGATGATGATGATGGTGATAATGGTGATGATGATGATGATGATAATGACGATAATGATGATAATGATGATAATGACGATTATGATGATGATAATGATGATAATGATGATAATGATGATAATGATGATAATGATGATAATGATGATAATGATGATAATGATGATAATGATAAACTTTTTCCAGTGTCAAATCTCTCCTGACGACGGGGTTCGAAACAAAGTGCTTCCCGGTCAGAGGCACGGGCTGGCGACAGTTGTTGCTCTGCGTTATCTTATCCCGTTGCCGGTCGATGCGCGAAGGCCACCGAAGGGCCGGAGGGCGGAGGGCGGAGGGCGCGTGTCGCGCCGTAGCCTCTTATCGGCTGGAGGGCCGGCGACAGCGGGGGCACCGCGGCGGAAGGCGTAGATTAAGCGCCATGTAGGAGACGCCCCCCTCCCTCCCACCCTTCCCCCTCCCCCTTCCCTCCCTCCCCCTTCCCTCCCTCCCCCTTCCCTCCCTCCCCCTTCCCTCCCTTCCTTCCCACCCTTCTCTCCCTTCCCTCCATCCGTCTCCTCCCTTATTTAACGCACGAGAGAAGAGACGCGTTTTTGTCCCTCCCGCGACCCTCCCTCATCCCAGCCTATCGATTCTCCCTCCCGAACTTTCCCCCTCACTCGCTTCACCTCCCACTCCCCCCTCTCTGACTCCCGCCCCTCTCTTGCGCGCGCCCCATTTATCTTTACAGCCCTGACACCCTGCGTGCTAATACCGGATTGATTAAAGTGTTCTACACTTCCTCAGACTTATGTCCCTTTTGTAAGCTGTATGACGGGGGTGTCAGGTTGCTGTCTGTGTTTTCTTTGGAGCCGACCGCGGCGAAGGATGATGGATTGACATGGGAATGTTTCTTTTCCGGCCATCGATTTATTTTTAGTTCGAAATTCAATTTTGGGAGTGGTACGAGAGAATTAAATGACAGTTGATGTGGTAATGTGATGAATTGTCACGCTTTTGTTTCTGCTTCAGTAGGAAAGTATCTTTTACAAAATATAATTTTACTATTGAAGTTCACGTTTTAAAATGTCATATACTGACACATTCTTATTCGTATCTTATGCTTTCGGAATGATAATACACATTGTTTCATTTGTAACAAGTAGAAATAAATCGCATGCCCTAACGAGTCAGAATGAAGATTTTGAGGGTGTGTGATATTGCCAACTCAAAACCGCGAAATGTATTGTATGACCTTGCGAGTTGTGACAAGGCATTGCAAAATGTTCGAGTGCCATTTTCTTTATTCGTTTTTATTTCGATCGGTGGTTCAGATTGTTCACATATTTCGTGATTTATCGTGACGATTGCAGTAATACGACAGACGAATACTCCGTCAGTCGCTTTGCTTATGCCAAATACGAGTGACAACAATTAATTAAATGCTTATGCTCTGGTGTGAGCCAGAAAATTATGAAATTGGTAACAAATACTTTCATGTTTGATAATTTACTGACTCCTGTTATTGCAGTGTTCATTTCACGAAGTGCAGTCTCAATATGCCAGGCCACTAAAATGCTTTACTAGTGTCAAATATATTTTAGACATAAATATAAGCAACAGAAATGGAAGACTATACTTCGTCCGTCCAGCAACAAATGCAAGACGTTTATTGTATACGCTATATTTAACTACTTATAATTTCTTTTGACAGATCTTAACTGACAGCAGACCGTTAATCGTCAGCGGACGCCGGCAGCTGAGATTGGCTTTTCATTTGCGTTATGTTGGTATGATGGATAGAAAACTTTTGAATGACACACGGCCGATAATCCCTAACCGTAAAGTGAGACAAGAACTAATATTTGCTGTTAATTGGCGTAATAATATTAAAAAGTACAATATTAATGCTCGCTGCAAAATTATTCTATTTATAAAGACGACGACACTCAATAACTTATGCTTGCCACGGGTATGGGTGACTAAATCATTAAATTCGATGTAAACTATGACATTTCGAAATTCAAAATAAAATGAGGTTTACATTACTTAAAATGCAATCAGCGACCACACAGAGTTTTCAACGACTTCTATAGAACCAACTATTTGTTGTTGCTTTTCGTATAATTTTATTCCAATTGCTGCGCTGCAGCTGTCGTCATTGCAGGGTTTGCACTGACCTCTTCTTCCTCCCTGGACGGCTCTCGCCTCTCGTGGCAACCCCATCGCGGGAAAAATTCCACCGGCCGTCCACCCCTTCCCCCCCGGGGGCGCCCACGAAGGCCATTGAGCGGCGGGGGGCGGGGCGAGGGCGCGGCAAAATACGCGCGCTCTAATACGACAGAACACGCCCCCAACACGGCAAGGAACGCGCGGGCCCGCCGCCCGCGGAGAGGCAAAAAAAAGGGCAACTCTTATGTGTGACGCAGCGTGTGCATAGTGGGGGCTTGTTTTAGCCACCCTCGAGTGACGCTGCCGACCTGCTGTGCGCGGGCTGCGGAGGGTGGGGGTCGAAACCAGAGAGAGGGAAGGAGGGAGGGAGAGAGAGAGGAGAGAGAGAGGAGAGAGAGAGCAGAGAGGGGGAGAGAGAGCAGAGAGGAGAGAGAGAGCAGAGAGGAGAGAGAGGAGAAAGTGCGAATGGCCTCTGTGGAGGAGGCCAAGGTGCGAGATTAGGAGGGAAATGGATGGCTGATTGAGAAGTCGAAGTGATGGCAGAGAACGATTGTCGGAATTGGTGGAGGTGTCGTTTTCGTGGAGAGCTGATGGCGGCTAGTGGAAGGAAAAGGCAAGTGGGAGAGGAGGGGAGGCGAGTGGGAAGGGATGGAAGTGTCTGCAAGACGAGTGGAAGCGGAGGAGAGGTGAGAGTGAAAGATGGTAAGGAAAGGCGAGTGGGAGGAGAGTGGCTGCGAGTGGGAGGGGAGTGGCTGCGAGTGGGAGGGGAGTGGCTGCGAGTGGGAGGGGAGTGGCTGCGAGTGGGAGGGGAGTGGCTGCGAGTGGGAGGGGAGTGGCTGCGAGTGGGAGGGGAGTGGCTGCGAGTGGGAGGGGAGTGGCTGCGAGTGGGAGGGGAGTGGCTGCGAGTGGGAGGGGAGTGGCTGCGAGTGGGAGGGGAGTGGCTGCGAGTGGGAGGGGAGTGGCTGCGAGTGGGAGGGGAGTGGCTGCGAGTGGGAGGGGAGTGGCTGCGAGTGGGAGGGGAGTGGCTGCGAGTGGGAGGGGAGTGGCTGCGAGTGGGAGGGGAGTGGCTGCGAGTGGGAGGGGAGTGGCTGGGAGTGGGAGGGGAGGGGCTGCGAGTGGGAGGGGAGGGGCTGGGAGTGGGAGGGGAGGGGCTGCGAGTGGGAGGGGAGGGGCTGCGAGTGGGAGGGGAGGGGCTGCGAGTGGGAGGGGAGGGGCTGCGAGTGGGAGGGGAGGGGCTGCGAGTGGGAGGGGAGGGGCTGCGAGTGGGAGGGGAGGGGCTGCGAGTGGGAGGGGAGGGGCTGCGAGTGGGAGGGGAGGGGCTGCGAGTGGGAGGGGAGGGGCTGCGAGTGGGAGGGGAGGGGCTCCGAGTGGGAGGGGAGGGGCTGCGAGTGGGAGGGGAGTGGCTGGGAGTGGGAGGGGGAGTGGCTGGGAGTGGGAGGGGAGTGGCTGGGAGTGGGAGGGGAGTGGCTGGGAGTGGGAGGGGAGTGGCTGGGAGTGGGAGGGGAGTGGCTGGGAGTGGGAGGGGAGTGGCTGGGAGTGGGAGGGGAGTGGCTGGGAGTGGGAGGGGAGTGGCTGGGAGTGGGAGGGGAGTGGCTGGGAGTGGGAGGGGAGTGGCTGGGAGTGGGAGGGGAGTGGCTGGGAGTGGGAGGGGAGTGGCTGGGAGTGGGAGGGGAGTGGCTGGGAGTGGGAGGGGAGTGGCTGGGAGTGGGAGGGGGAGTGGCTGGGAGTGGGAGGGGAGTGGCTGGGAGTGGGAGGGGAGTGGCTGGGAGTGGGAGGGGAGTGGCTGGGAGTGGGAGGGGAGTGGCTGGGAGTGGGAGGGGAGTGGCTGGGAGTGGGAGGGGAGTGGCTGGGAGTGGGAGGGGAGTGGCTGGGAGTGGGAGGGGAGTGGCTGGGAGTGGGAGGGGAGTGGCTGGGAGTGGGAGGGGAGTGGCTGGGAGTGGGAGGGGAGTGGCTGGGAGTGGGAGGGGAGTGGCTGCGAGTGGTAGGGGAGTGGCTGCGAGTGGGAGGAGAGTGACTGCAAGTGGGAGGAGAGGGGAGGCGAGCGAGTGAAGTGGAGAGGGGAGGGCGAGCGAGTGAAGTGGAGAGGGGAGGCGAGCGAGTGAAGTGGAGAGGGGAGGCGAGCGAGTGGAGGGGGGAAGGGTGGAGAGGTGAGTGAGAGGGAAGGGAAGAGAAGGGGGAAGGGAGGGGAGGCATGTGGGAGGAGGAGCGAGCGGGTGGATAGAGAACCATCTATAAAGAAAGTGACGTGTATAATCTGCCCTCTCTTTTCACCTAACCTCTCTTCTCTCACCCCCCCATCTTCCCCCCCCCCCCAATCCTCTGTCGTGGACATGAGTTCCCTTGGCTTCCCGTGGCCCTCGGCGCTGACAACCTGGCGGCCATTCGCCAGCGTCCGCCGCCTTTCTCCGCCCCGCCCCTCCCCTCCACTCCCCCCGGAGCCCAAGCGTCCCCGACCTGCCGTGCTCCGCGCCGCGCCGCCCGGGGCCGCTGTTTTTGTTAACGGGACGCGGAGCTGTGCATCGGGCGAAGCCAATTGCGCGCTGCGCTCCCCAGGGGAGCCTCCGCCGCGGCGCGGCGCCTTCGCTCGCGCTGCGCAAATCTCTCTTTGCAGGCCGCTTGGTGTCGCCAACCCCGGCCCGATCTTACCTGTTATCACGCAGGCCACATCTATGACCCTCGGCGACTTTTTGATGTGAAAACCGTGATCACATGGAAGGAGATCGTAGTTGACCCCAAACTTAATCTACATTTTTTATTTTCATTAATGTTTTTTTAGGTTGCAGTTTAACAACTTAGTCATGTAGCGACCACTGTGTTGCTTTAATTGTAGGGGGAACTGTAGGAAGGACACGTAAGGACTACACAAACATATACAAGCATCCATACCCTAGGCCGAATTCGAACCCGCGACTCTTCGACACGAGGCAGCTATGTCCATGCAGCCTTAGCGACATCGGCTATCCAGGCGAGCATTAATATTTTTGTGATGTGTATTTCCTCAGAGAAAGATCTTTGGATTATTTGTGAGGTAACATGAAAGTAAATTATATATATATATATATATATATATATATATATATATATATATATATATATATAATCTCAGGAAGCAGGATCTTTGGGGTACGAGAAAGGTCTGAACCCTTGACACAATAAAAAGTCACACAAATCACACATAAACGAGCATATAATTCACTCAAAATTCTGTGGCATGAATTGATAACAACGGAAAACAAATCACACATAGAATTACACTTCCAAAAAAATGATCAAATGAACATAAATAAGCAACTTTTATAGCCTATTCAACAAATGAACACTTAATTTTGTTCAGAACTAATTTTCTGAAGTAATTTCTTTATCCAGTACTGGGGAATTCCCTTTGAAAATTCACTACGTCTAAATTTAAATTATTCTAATTACAATTGCATGTGAAACTAAACCTAATTTACAATCTCTTGCCTTTTCGAAATTTTACATACAATAATTAACCTGTGGGCAAGCGCACTACTCTCAATTTATCTTTAAATTATAAGTGCTGGTAACAGAATAATGGCTGCTACAATAGAATGGTTAAAGGCAAGCAATAACGCATTAAATCTCCCACTCCCAAGCTACAAATTATTAACATCCGTGTCCTCAATTTTTAACACTTCTGAAACTATTCTTTCCCTGCCGACGTGAACTTGACCTAATTTCGTTCTACAGGTTACCTCGAAACTGTCCGTCTTTCCGACCTTGAAACAGCGTGCTGCGTTCCGCACCGCGTTGCTCGATTTCGAAGTTCTGCGTTGCCTTCGCCGTCCTCTTGCGTCCTTTTCTCAGCCGTCGTCTTCTTCCCGGTCGCCTCGCGTATTCTTCCGTCTCCACTAATCGATTTCTTCTCCTCCCACGGCTGCTACCGCCTCCGATTACGCCCAATTTGCAGAAAATGTCCCTTGCACTTCCCTAACTGCCAGTGCAAGTACTTCGCTCGTTCCTAACTTTTATTCTGTTAATCAAGAACTTTCAGAGCTTTCCTGAGAACGGGCACACTTTTACTTCCCGCATTAGTTAATAGAAGAATATTTCGCTAATTCCTGACTACTGCGCGGATGACTAGCTAGACGTTTCTCAACGCCGTACACTCCTATTCTAAACAGTCGTTGCGGCAATTTCTAACTAATCTAACGCTCTGATAAAATCTGCACACTTGCCAAGCGGTGCCTTACATGAAGAACTGCTGACCCGACGCGTGCTAGCAGAAGAGATGTTGACTCCAGGCGAGATGGCGAGAAAAGAGGGCTCTCGCGTCCGCGTTTGCGTATTTATTGGCGTTCGCCTGGGGAAATTCGGCGTGGTGGGGATTATTTCTCCTACTTGTGCCTTCCACCAGCAAAAACGTGGCTTGATAGTTCGCGGCGACTAGTACGAGCAACGGATACCAGGCTGCGCGTTTTGCTACTATTGTTTTCGGCCGCTCTTCTCGCTGCTTGTAAACGTTTATGCCGGCGAAACTGTGGTGTTATGGGGTTGTATAATCCCATTTCGCCACAATATATATATATATATATATATATATATATATATATATATATATATATATATATATTCTAGTTTCATAGAATATTAACATATGTGGTATTTATTTTATTTTTTGATCGTCCGTTACAAGTACCTTACGTTGTTATTATTGAAATACCAGAAAGAGTTGATATTCGAATAAGGGAGTTTATAATAACTGCCAATGGAGCGTTTGCCGTACCATTTTCTCCATACAATTTCTTTCAAACATTTTCAGTAATTGCCTTGTTTGACTTCATGCTGATACGGATCCCCGCACTCAAAAAAAAAACAACAACTGCGTCAAAGTATTAAAAACATTTTTAAACCCGCTCGCTCGTTTGCCCTCGCAAATCGCCCTGCAGAGCCACGCATAAAACCTAAAACTAGCACCAGCAAAAAAAAACAGCACAAGTGGGGGGAGCAGCATGTTCTCTTAGATGAATGTAATTGTTCTGCATATTTGACAGTGCGCGCAGCGGCAGCGAGCGGCGTCGCGTGTCCGGTGTCGCATTTTAACTTTTATCTCGCACTCCGCCGAGCTTTCCGCGCTGCCATCGCATCCCCCCCCCCACTCCTCCCTGTCCCCCCTCCCCCCTCCCCCGTCCCCGGCGACGCGGCGCGGGGCATAATTTCATTTAGGCGCAATATTTTTAAAAGCGCTTTCACGCGCGTTGGCACAAAATAAAACACGACTTTCATTAGCCCGGCGCACGCTTGTCGGTCGGTCTCGGCGGCGGCCGCGGCGCCGCCGGTCGCTGGACGCGGGCGACGCGAGCGCGATCTGGGATGCGCCTCTATTGATGTATTTATTCCGGGCGGCGCCGGCGGAGCGAGAAATGCTGCGCTCCGGTGGTGGGGATGGTGGCTCGTTCGAGTAGCTGACGCGTTATGAGCCGCGCTTGTTTCCGGATGTTAAGAATTTCTGGAAATGCAGCGTTTGATTTGTTTGGGTTTCTGTTTACTTTTCTGTGCGTTACGAGCTGATACGGAGAGGAAGTTAATGAAGTAAATCCATGAGGATATTTAGTATCAAGTGAAAAGTGTTCGGAAACGTAGGAAATGTCTTCAATTCCATTCCCTCTTATCTTCCAAACGTTTGAAGAAGATTTTGCTTTGTTTTTGAACGTTTATGCTGGTATTTTAGGTATTCTTAAGGTTATTATTTCTTAAATACAAATACTTCCTGATAATTGAATAAATTATGTTTTATCCATATTTCCAGATCTACTTAAGATTTTGTTGGATATGTTTATAAATAAATAAATACGCATCGGCTGCCAACGGTGACTAACATGAATCGACGATTTTGTTGAGGTAGATTTTGTTGAGGTAATTTGTAATGGCATTGTAATTAAATGGATGGAAAGAACTGCAATGGGACGGAAGAATCTCTACTACACATAACGCAAAGCCATTTCCAACTCGCAGGAACCGTTTGGGTTATGAGATTCAAAGGGCAGCGGTATAACGCTCTCTTACCCCTTAAACTACCCATCGCTCCCGCAGAGCAGATGCAGCAGAAAGCGCGGAGTGAGGGAAGCTGCGCTGGTAAAAACCCGGGGGTGGTCGCGCGGCGCGGGCGGTGGGGCGTCTGCCTTCGCCCAGGGGGGGGGGTGAGCGGTGCGGGCGACGCGGAGCGCTCCCTGCGGCGACAACTCTTACCCGCCTCGCCCCGCGCGGGGACGGCGCGCGTGTCCATCAAGTGGATAATGGCGGACAGGGAGCGCCCTGCGCACGCGGTGGGGCGGCGGTGGAGTGAGGATGGAGTGGGGAGGCAGAGGGGCCGGCGGGGGAGGGGGCGGGGGCCGTTTCCACGTGTGCGCGCCGGCGGCGCCGGAAAGGAAGCCGTAAAAGGCGGCACGACGAGCCCCCGGGCGCGGATACTGCGCTATGAAACAGATCACTGCAGCGGATGGGGCGCGAGGGGGGGCGGGGTAGAGTAGTGCGAGGAGTGGTGGGAAGGGACAGGAACGGACGAGAAGGGGCGGGGCGGGACGGGACGGGGCGGGAAGGTACCGGGACGGAACGGGACGAGACGGGACGCGGCGAAGCGGGGCGAAAAGGGACAGGAACGGGCGAGAAGGGGCGGGCGGGACGGGAAGGGTGGGAACTGACAAGAAGGGGCGTAACGGAGCGGGGCGAAAGGGTCAGCAACGGGTGAGAAGGGACGGGGCGGGACGGGACGGGACGGGACGGGGCGGGGATAGGAACGGACAAGAAGGGGCGGGGCGGGGCGGGGCGAGGCGGGGCGGGCGCCCCGGAGGACGCGGAAGCGCGGGTCGAGGGCCATTTGCATTTGCATTGCAAGCGACGCGCGGGCGTCAACCCACGGCCCCGCCGGGGAGGAGGGCGCGCCGCTGAAGCGGGGCGCTGATGGCGGCGGACAAGCCGGTTGGGGCGGCTGGAGAGCATGCGTCCCTCGGCAGGGCAGCGCATTAACATAGGCGGACGGCGCGTGGAATTCGCTGTCGTCAGGTATGAACACGCTCACCACCTCCTGTTTTCATCACAAATGTACTGATTTAGCAAATACCTCCATTAGAGTTTGAGAAATAGAATAATATAATGCAGAATATCTCAGAATAAATGTTACAATCTTCTAGTGTATGTAGTGCTCGAAGATAATGACATCTTGCCGTTATGGCATAATCAAAGAGATTTGTGTAGCTGGTAAACAGTGGTTTAGGATGTATTGCCAGTGACTAATGGCTCTTGTGTCATTTGCTTGAATGAAATTTCCCTGTTTATTGGCGAAAAGTGATAATCTTCGACCTCCACGTGCACTACAAGTTTGTAAGATTCATTCTGAGCATCTGTTCTTTATAATACTCTTATTAGATTTGTTTTGAAACACATAGCGCAATTTTCTTCATCAATGGTAGTCATGATTACTCTTATGTAGGTAGTTGGAACGAAGCGCCGGAAGAAAAAAATACAACCATCAATTAACCATTTTTGACGATTAACCATTGACCAAAATTTTGAAACCAATAATTGATTTTTATAATCGATCATGACTTTGACGATTAATCAAAGTTAATTTTCAAGATAGTTCGTTAGATTCTTCTTGTTTCGCGATGATTGTATTCTGAGATCAATTAGAAAGACCTCGTGTGGTGTAACAATACATCAAAAGAATACTGCTCAACGTGACGTTGGCGCTCTCTTAATGTTGCAAGAATTACCATTCGAAACCAAGACTCCCACAACGAAGTTCTGCCACGCGCAACTGCGGTGCTCATTGACTGTTGCCGCGAGTGCCGCTGCGGAGTGGGATTGAGTCGCAAGTATCTCTCCTCGACAGCAAACGAAATAATGAACACGCTGCCCCGGAACGAGAAGTATGTCTGAACAAGCGAGGCTCGACGAACCAGGCCGGCCGAGGGAAGGATTTGCGAACAGCCACTCGGGGCGCTGCAGTGGCCGTTGCCATGGGGACGGGCGCGGGGAGAGTTTGCGCCCAGGGACAGCGAAGGCGTCCGGGGAAGTGGCACCCCACGCGGAAGACAGTGGGCGGGGGAGGGGCGGGTGGCGGGGGCGGGGGGTGAGCGAGGGACCTGAGGGAAAAGTCAGCGAAGGCTTCGGAGAAAGTGGCGCCCGGCGCGGAAGGCGGGTTTGATGGGGTAGTGGTGGGGAGAGGGGCGACGCGAGGGCGTGGCTTTGTGTGTGGTGCGGGGCGAAGGCTGAAAGACAGCTAAGGCTTCGGGGAAGGCGAGGGATGAGCGGTGGGTGGCGATGGGCGAAGAGGTAAAGCGTAGGGCAGAGGTGAGGAGAGGGGCGCGGAGCAAGGTTGAGGGGCGTGTGGGGATGGGAAAGGGGAGTAGCAAACCACAGGGGTTGGAGCGGGGCCGGGGCGAGGGCGGGGCCGGGGCGTGAGTATTGAAGGGCGGAGGCGAGGTTGAGAGACGGCATTAGAGGCGGGAGCAAGGGTTGAGGGGCTAGGACAAGGTTTGAGGGGCGGGTCGATGGTTGAGGGGCGGGGTCGATGGTTGAGGGGCGGGGTCGATGGTTGAGGGGCGGGGTCGATGGTTGAGGGGCGGGGTCGATGGTTGAGGGGCGGGGTCGATGGTTGAGGGGCGGGGGTCGATGGTTAAGGGGCGGGGTCGATGGTTGAGGGGCGGGGTCGATGGTTGAGGGGCGGGGTCGATGGTTGAGGGGCGGGTCGATGGTTGAGGGGCGGGGTCCATGGTTGAGGGGCGGGATCGATGTTGAGGGGCGGGATCGATGTTGAGGGGCGGGATCGATGTTGAGGGCGGGATCGATGTTGAGGGGCGGGGTCGATGTTGAGGGGCGGGGTCGATGGTTGAGGGGCGGGGTCGACGGTTGAGGGGCGGGGTCGACGGTTGAGGGGCGGGATCGATGGTTGAGGGGCGGGGTCGACGTTTGAGGGGCGGTGTCGATGGTTGAGAGGCGGGGTCGATGGTTGAGAGGCGGGGTCGAGGCTTGAGGGACGGGTGAGGGTTGAGGGTCGAGGGTCGAGACCAGGGTTGGGGGATGAGGGCGAGGGTTGAGGGATGGGGGCGAGGTGTGGGAGGCGGGGGCGAAGGCTGCGGGGCGGCAGGGTGCGTTGGGGAGTGAGCGGCGATTGCGCCGCTGGGAGACGCAGGGGTCGACGCTCGTGACTCGCCGCCTTTTCTTTGAAGTGCGTGGCTTCGCCTCTGCCATGATGGAGGTAGCGAGCAGGTTGATCGGTTACGTACTTCCTGTAAAACTAGGGTTCAGAATCTGAAATCTCTAGAAGCCACACAAAAAATTGGAAGGCTCTTTAATTTCAGACCTTGACCTAAATAGGAAAACGTAACGTATTCCAATTCTGGGAAACCTAATTTACAACTTCTAGTTTCTTTTAAATACACAGTAACATTCCGACATCCATAAGTAGCTGATATATACCAAATCTTTGGAATATGAAGCTAATTTTGTGAATCGCAAACTTTAGTTTCGGATATCAATTCCATAAATCGAAGCCCTTGAACCTTGAACCTCAGAGATACAAATACGGAATGCTTTTGCAATATTTAATACTATGCAATTTGCACACCATTCAATTCCATTCAATAATGCAATGGATCTCAAAGAATGTACTATTGAGAAATGAGCAAAAAAGGTTTCTTATTTCATTGATTTATTTTATTGAATTATTTTATAAAACAATACACATTGTAATGAAAAGGGAGATGATTAAAATGTGCACATTCTCACATGTGTACCTGTAAATTAATAAAAGTACATTTTAGCTTTAAAATGAGATTATAAGAAAAATGTTATAAAATTATTTTTGAAATGTGTAGATAATTGACATTGTAAAATAAATTTACTGTAAAACCATAAACACTATTACAAATATTGTATTGCTTGATTTTATGGTGGAATATTGAGCTGTGGTTGTGCTTGGCAATCACATAATCATAAATAAGAGTAGTACTTGAATTGTAGGTGCCAACCAAGCGACAACGTAAGGGTGATGCTGTGAGAAAGCAGCTGGTACTCAAGGCGCGCCAACGGAGGAGTAGGAAGAAACAAGGTCCCAGAGCTAGAGCGCAGACGCCTGCGGTGGTGCTCGGCCTTCAAAAGGCGAGAAGCCGCGGAGCGACGGCTGTCGGGGCTGGACGAAGCGGGGCCGGCGCGGTGGCGCGGGGCCGGCGCGGTGGCGCGGGGCGCGGCGGGGCGCGGCGGTGCGGGGCGGCGCGGTGCGGGGCGGCGCGGTGCGGGGCGGCGCGGTGCGGGGCGGAGCGCAGCGGTGCGGGGCGGAGCGGTGCGGGGCGGAGCGGGGCGGGGCGGAGCAGGACGGGACGGGACGGGACGGAACGGGCGGGGACAGGCGAGACGGGACGGGCGGGGACGGGCGAGACGGTTCAGGGTGGGGAGGGGAGGGGGAGGTGTGGGAAGAGGCGGAGAGGGAAGGAAAGACTTGGGGCGGGGTGGGGCGCCCATGCAAAGAAACTGCGGACGCGAGCAGCGCCGCCGCCATTCCAGGGGGGTAGTGAAGGGGGAGGGAGGGGGCAGGGGGGGGCAGGGGGGGCGCCCGCTGGAGAGGCGTCGCGGGCAGACGCGCGTCGCCGCCGTCGCGACGACAGGGCGCGGGGGTGCGGGTGGGGGCGGGGCGCGTCTGTCCCGGTGTCCGGCGCAGCTGCGCTCGCTGGACCTGCTGACACAGCGCCGCTCCCCCTCCGGGCCCCGCCCCCGCCCTCGGCGCCCCTGGGCGGCCGCGGTCGCGGTCGCCCCCGCTGGTAATTGGCCGGCAATAAGCCATGCTTTGCTGCGCCGCCCCTCACGCTCACCGCCAAGTATTCTTCCAGCAGGAAAAAAGGATGGAATGGCTCGGGGACAACGTTGTGACGAGTGGCCCTAGAGTTTGAGAACTGACGGTGCTGGGTTTTAGTACTTGTTACATTCCTTGTCGGAATTCAGCCACCTTCTAGAGGAGAATTCTAACGGCCGACCTCTCTGAATGTCTAGTTTTATTTGGTATCTAAATCAATACCATGTGAATACTGGGGCAGTACCGTATTAAACGTAGTAACGGAACATGCACGATCTTTCCTTCCTTATCCTTGTCCCCTATCATCCGTTACAATCACATACACACTTACGCGCTCTATAGTACCAGACTTCTCGGTATAGCAATCTGGAGCTTAGAGGTTTTCCGGTCGGGGCGTGGCTGGGGTCGGGGCGTGGCTGGATCAGGTGTGTGGCTGGGTCCCGGCTGGGACCAGGAACCCACATTACAACGGAGGAAGACCACTTCTCTTCCCAGCATGCAAGGCCACTCACTGGCTGTATCATGCAACACACTCGGTTGTCCAATGACCAAAGAGGTTGAGTCGCCTAGAATCACTAAACACTAACTCTAACGACACTTTGAGTATATTTTCTAATCATTTGCCTGAAATAGAAAAATGCGTTATTGATAGATCGGAAATTATGCATGTATTAATTGCAAAAATGTGCACTTATCATTTATGAAATGGAATTTGTATGTGCAATTCTAACGGAAGTCGAAACACATCGAATTACTTTTCAAATCACTCCATTACAAAAAACCTACTGTAGTTTATGTAAACTCCATGTACACAAAGTAAATTGCAGCGTTTACTTGAACATATTTTGTGAAAAGTAGCATGTTTTAATACTTTCTGTATTTAAATGATTGTATGTTTGTATTTGGCATATTTGATCGTTCGACTTTGCCGGCTAGCTAAAGGTGTCCCCATTGCCTGGGCCTAGTTGTTTCCTTCGCTCGGGGGGGGGGGGGGTTACAGAGACAAATGACGGACATGTATTCCCTTCACCGTAACTAGATAATTCCAGCTGCCTCTACTTTTCTTCGTCACACAGCTACAGCAACTGGGACGATTTGAAAGCAAAGCTACAATTTTATTTTTGACCAACCTGGAAACTAACCCACGATTGCCCCGACAGGAACCTAGTATGCAGCCTATGAACCAGCTGAGGGGTTGAAACGATTGAATATCTCTTATTTCTAAATTACACACATTAAATTGTATCTTTTTTGGGGAAAACATATTTCCAACGTATCCAATACTTTTCTTTCAGAGGAAGTAATATTTGAAGTCTGGAAAAAGAAATATTCTTCACACGTGAACAAGTTGCTAAAGATTTTTTTTCTTCAGAAATCACTACTCATTTCCTGCTCCACAACAAAGAACTGTTCTCGTAGAATTCCGCTCTTGATTTATGGAGTGGTGATTGAGTCGTGCGACGCGGCGTGTGGCCGCAGCGGTTCGCTTCACTTGCGGCTCCTTTATTATTAACGAGTTTTTCATCGACTGGCGGAATCAATATTCGTTTCCGCCAGAGTGGACATTAAGTTTGTTTGTCTTCCATCGGCGGCGGCGGCGGTGCGCGCGGGGCTTCCGCGAGCGACGCGAGAGCGCTCTGGCGGCTCGCCGAGAAGCTCCTTTCAGGCTGCGTGCGCGACACGACACGACGCTCAATGCCCCGTCGCTGAAGGTATCGGACACGCCTCTCGTAGCGCGTGGTCTCACAAGTGTCGCTCTTGAAATCACGAGTGAGACGAGCTTAAAACATTCATATAGCCGGTGTAAGAAGTGGAGTAGGGGAGGGGTAAATTGTCCTATATTGCATTTTATTAACACACTTTTCGACTAGTGGATGGCTTCCTCTTTACAGGCTTGTGCAAGGAAAAAACTTCTGGGAATATAATAATGATTACGCTCGATGTGTCTAACGAGTTACTTTTTCATAATTCCCGAATAAAAATCATAAGAAAATTATCAAATTTTGAGAAATCTAGAAAAAGGAATATGTACGTCAAATAATTTACTTGTTCTCAAAATTCGTGATATCTCTTGTTTAGTTATGTCGATAGCAGAATATCCATTTTGAAAACAATCCTACTTGCGTGTTAAAAATTAAATTTGTTCACAACAAAACTGAGGTTTTGGGAAAACCATCATAAATAAGAAGATACCTTAAAACCTGCGCCAGTCCCGGCATTCCGGTAGAAAAAAAAACTTTGTTAAGCATTTCAAGTGAAATATACATACTTATTAGTGATGCATATGTTTCCTACAAAATAAAAAAACAGTTATGTTTAAAGTCCGGTTTTTAATTCTAAACAATCTTATATAGTCGAATGTGAGAAAAATATTGACGAGTATCATAGAAAGGTAAAGTAACGAACAGAAAAAAAATCGTTGTAATGTGCGACACAGAAAATGTAAAATGTATATTCCCAAACATGGAAAACCGAACAAAAAAACTTGAATTGCAAAAAGGCAATTCACGTGTCACCCCGCCACCTATTATACAACACATTCCACGCGTGTTTCATTTATCCTTTGTTTTTAGCTGTTTGTCAAAACTATTACCTGCAGCTCGCGCCCACCCCCTGCGGCAGATGGGGTGGAGTGGAGTACAGTGGAGGGGAGTGGAGGGGAGGGAAGGGGTGCGCGGATCTGAATGCGGCAGCGGTCTCTCCTTATTTGCATCTTAATGAAGCGCATCTCCTCTCTTCACGCGCGCTGTTTTTCCGATACGAATCGCGCCCCCCTCCGCTCTGCCATCCACTCGCCTCCGGCTGACGAATCTCCGATGAAGCTAACGGCACTTCGACACATCTAGGTGCCTGCTCGATATCTGTGAAATTTCCTGTTGTACGGATCTACGTAGGTCGTTGTTGGATAGATTGTTTGATTTAATATTTCGCGTTTCCGGGCGTGCCAGCTACCAAGGCGGTTAGTGGAGTACATGTTTTACTTAGGAGGTGGCGGTAAACATCCCTTCTGGATGGTAGGATCTGACGATAACCTTCATTCGGCTAGCAGGGTTTTCCCCAACCAGGTATCTCACATCAGCGGGTCAAGCTCTAAGCTCCCGACTGGTCTCCTGAGAGTGGAGTGCTTGCAAGTGTAAGTGTGTAAAGAGTGAGCATAGAGGAAGGAAGAAGAAGGAAAAAGCTCTCGCGGTCCGTGGCCCGTTTGTTAAGGTACTGCTCCTGCATTCGCCTGGTGTTGAGCGGAGAAATAATAGCAAACTATCGATCCGAGCAGCCAATCGCTAAAATTCTCCTCCACACAGCTGCTGAGTTCGACCTAGCTACGTAATTAGAAAACCCTGTCACAATCGGTACTAGAACCTTAGAACCTCCCTGTCAGTGTATATACTTCGTGACCTTGGCGTTTAGTACAGCTGGCGTGCACTGAAGCGTATATTTTGAGAGTTTTGTCCCTTCTCTTTTGTCCCCGAAAACAGAGTTTTGTCCGTTCTCTAGTCTCGCTAGTCGCGCGCATCCAGTATGCAAAACTACGGTCTCTCGTGTTTACAGTTTAGTGCAATGAGGGAACTCGACAGAACAGTGTTCCAGTTTAAGCGACGGGAAAACGTGAATTTGTGCCAGATGTTAGACAAATAAGCTTGGGGAACATTTCAAATGATTGGAATTGGATTCCAGGGCCGTGTGTAACATAAACGTAATGCACAGAGAAGGTGAAGTTTGGATAATGATGAGTGTGCATTGAGCACAATCAATGTATAAGAAAATCTTGCCAAGTTGGCGTTTTATACTTCAAACTAATTGGTATAAAAATCATAACATCGGTATGGATTAGTCATTACAAATTCTATAAAAATGTTTGATAAATTAAACATGTCACAACGTATCTCAGTTTGTGTTTCCGCATTTTCTGCGAGAAAATAATATTTTGTGGCGACAAAATGTTTGTTGTGTTGATTAGCATTGAGAAAGTTCCACTTGATATTGTCAAAACCACTGATAACACGCTTACTTTCTAACTAAAAAAATGCTTTTATATCTCGAAATCACCATCATTCCACGAAGTAAAAAAATATGATAGAACTGCTAGAAGGTTTCACCTGCTTTTGACTCGTCACTAACTACCACGACAATGACTCGTGATCTTTAAGAATATCCTTTTCCATTTTCACAATCGAATTGGTCATAAGTGCCCAATGCTTTTCGACGTAAAGATATTTTTATTTATTATTTATTTAATAGGTAATTATTACAAACAAATTAGCTTACTTGATCCTATGTGGCTAGGCCGAAGGCCTTTAAGCCATTACAATACCTACATCCTTTCGCGTTCTAATCTTCCGAATTCTGGTGTTCACCCCAAATGGTCTCTCCATCGCATCAAAGCCGCGGAAAAGAGACTATAAGGTACGGCTCAGGAAAAAACCCTGAGGGGGAAAAACCTGCCGTCAGAAGCCGAGTACATACTAATCTATCCGACGTTTATTTTAACTATTTATTATAGACGTAAAGATATTTCTACGTTGCCCCGCTCGTACAAATGGGTATTTTCTTGTGCAAGGCACGTTTTGCTAGAACACACTGAACGGGGCTGGTACCGTGCGATTTCTTTGTCTTTATCCTGTGGAAAGAAAGTGTTTGTAGGGTAGATTTCAATCCACGTAGATATGTTCTGTCTAAAGAGTAGGTGTACTAGTCGTTGCAAATATCTTTGTTATATTTTCTGCTTCGCTCCGAGGAAGGTCCTATCATCAACTCTTATTTGCCAACCAAGATATTTCTGGCAATTGTCGTCGATCCGGTAAACTGCTGAATCCCTAGTCTTGTGGTGGGATGACAGGAATGAGAGCAATATATTTCCTGGAGCACTGTCGACGTTGATGGACATGCATGTAGAGACCAACGATGACTATTCTCAAGGAGAATGTGAACTTGTTTAAGTATCTACGGAGAAAACTGTACAATCAAAATATAATCTTTGTACCAATGACTGTTGTGATATTTACCATTTGTTTCAAATGTTAGGAACTGACACGATCACTTCAAAGAAAGAAATGATTTTAAAACATTAGCAGTCTTACTATTGCGGGTTATTATTGAAACTAAAGCGCTGAAGATTCTATTGAGAAAGGAAAAAAAACATTCCCTTAAAGTATTTTATTTGTAAAATGAAGGTCTACATTTTTATTTGTGGGTTAAGAAGACATTCCTCTCTGAAGACACTTATCAATTGAATATTATATGGATTTTGTTTTTCGAATACATTTCTTAATTAATGGAGGATTCTTCGTATTTCATAATTAAATATTATCACTTTCGTATTAACCTTAACAATATATCCAAAAAAATGTTTGTTATATCAAGGTAAATCTTGCATATTACCAAGTTCACTGTCAGTCATTTTAGATGAAGGGAAATAATAATAAATTTTGTACACAAAGGCATCTTGCATTTAATGTATTATACACCCTATCAAATTATCTTCCCAACTTCCACAATCGTTTTTATTTCATTGACGGTGAAAAGTACTTGATTGATTATTATAATCCTTACGTGTAACACATAAATATTAGATTCAGTTTGCACAGTAATTAAACTTATAATCCGGTTTGCGTTTACTTAATGAAATTCTAAAATAACTCTGGGCTAAATTCATTCGACGAAGAGCTCTGGATTACAACATACTTCTTAAATAGGAAAAGCGCCGCCGGGAGAAAAGAAGAGAGGGAGTTGTCTCCACAACTGCTGCCTCAACATGCACTATCTCTCTCTCTTTCTTTCTCGCTCTGTCTCTCTCTCTCTCTCTCTCTCTCTCTCTCTCTCTCTCTCTCTCTTTCTGTATCTCCTTTTCTACCGCAGAGTGCCGCCCGGGAGAGGCCAGGCGAATTAGCCGGCGCTGGGTAAGCGGCAGACGGCGCTGGAAATTGGCCGGAAAGGAAGTGCGCTGGGCGCTGAATCTGCCTGGAGCGCCGGTCTGGCCGCCGTCTGCCCGTGCGCCTGGCTGTGGGAGTAGACGCGGGGAAGAGGGAATTGGCGTAAGCGAAGCTGGCGAACATGGCGCGTTGATCAGGAGAAGAGTCGGGTACGCGTGAGTGTGGGAGATGTGTGAAAGAGCAGAAACGAGACGTGGCAAAGGTGGTGATTGGTGAGAATTGGACAGAAGGATTGGTAGATTGTTTACTTTCAGCTTCTAGGCAGGCAATGGTTGTGTCCCGTGTGTGTAGTGCATGTTATATGTCAGGAGATGGCGGTTTTCCTCCTGTCTGGGACGTGAGATTTAGTGTCGACCTGCACGTCCGCTCCAAGTGTGTTGTCCTGTTGTCATTAACTGGCTGCAACTAACAGAAAATTTCTAACTTTTCGACTGGTTTTCCGACGAATCTGATAGTGTAGTATATGTAAGAATAGATGTGTGAAGTAAGTACGAATTGCGGACAGCACAGGGAAAAGGAAAATTCGCGCGTGCTATGTCCCGTTTGTTAAACTACTGCTGAGGCATTTGCCTTGAATGGGCCTGGAGGAGATGGGTTGCAGTAAAAGGGACCGGTTTGTGGATGATGTCGGTGGCCATTGAGTACGTGAGAGCGATGGTGAGCAGAGTGAATGGGCCATAGGCGAGGCAATTGAGGCTGGCGAAGGACAGGGGCAGAGGGCAGCAACCTGGGCTGGGGGTCAGCGTGGTGAGGAGCAGATCGCTACCTGTCTCTCCTCCCATCACCTTGTTCCTCTCCCTCTTCTGCCCTCCCTTTCCCGCCATCCTTCCCCTCCCCTCTCCTTCCTCTTCCATCGTCCACGACAACTCGACAACTCTCTTCCGTTCCCCTCCTCATTCCCTCCTACCTCTTCTTCCTTTCCTTTCCTTCCCTCCCTCATTATCCCTCCCGTCCCTCTTCTCCCCTCCCCCTTCACCCCTCCCCTTCTCCCCTCCCTCTTCTCCCCTTTCTCTTCTCACATCCCCTACTCTTCTCCCCTCCTCTTCTCCCCTCCCTCTCCCCTTTCCTCTGACTCCCCTCCCTCTCCTGTCCTCCCTCCTCTCCTCCCTCCCTCCTCCTCCCCTCCTCTCTGTCCTCCCTCCCTCTCCCTGTCCTCCCCTCCCTCTCCATGTCCTCCCCTCCCTCTCCCTGCCCTCCCACTCCCTGCCCTCCCCTCCCTCCCCCTGCCCTCCCCTCCATCTCCCTGCCCTCCCTCTCCCTCTCATCCCCTCCCTCTCCCTATCATCCCCTCCCTCTCCCTCTCATCCCTCCCTCTCCCTCTCATCCCCTCCCTCTCCCTCTCATCCCCTCCCTCTCCCTCTCATCCCCTCCCTCTCCCTCTCATCCCCTCCCTCTCCCTCTCCTTCCCCCTTTCCACCATGGCGACCATCTCTTCCCATCCCGTCCTCCCCTGCATCCTTCCCCACCAACCCTTCTCTCCTCCCCTCCTTCCTTCTCACTTTCCTCCATCCCCCTCCCCCTCGCTCCGCTCCGCATCGCATCGCATCGCATCCCAGGCAGCGCGCAGGGCGCCGCGTCGCGCGGGGCGCTGGTTTACGCCGCCATTTTTCAGGCTCTCCAGTTCGCCCGCAGGATTTACGGGAGCGCCCAACTTCCGCGCGCCGCCGGGCGGGAGGGGAGGGGACATGCGCCACGGGCTGAGTTATGGAGTAGGAGAGGAAAGCGCCGCGCCCACGGGGAGGGTCCGTAGTAGTACACGCTAGGCCCAGGGAAGTGCCGTTTAAGAGAGTAACTTCTTCCTTTGTATGTCTTTCCGCTATATTTTTTTAACGAGCAGTTTTCTCAATTATTCCATTCGATACAGACATTGTCTATTTTACGATTTTGAAACCCCAATTATCAAAGTTGAAAATATGAAATAGAAAATATTCTGTTGAATCCTCCCTTAGGTACGGTATTGGGTGTAATAATGACAGAAGTAGGCCCTTTGGCCAGAAGTAGGCTCTTTGGCCCTTTGGCCCTTTCGCCCAGCGCTCGTCGATTGCAGAAGTAGTAAGGGCTTCGAGGCGGACGTCGCTTCTCCAGACCAATCGCTTCTCCAGATCAATCGCCTCGCACGCCCTTCAGTTCGTTCCCCCACACGCAGGTCAATTTGCCCTTCTGAGACACTACCGCAAAGCTGTCCCTACGTTCTGCAGGATCCACAAACACGGTCTACCATTGATGTTCGCTGTAAGTAACGGAAATCGAAGAAGAAGGGTTCGCGACGCAATCTAATGCAAATAAAAAGCAAACAAGGCTCTTTCAAATCGTGATGGCCGAGATCACTAGGGAGGAGTGACAGAGCGATCTCGAACCGAAATATTGCGGGTTTGAGTCCCACCTCGGGCATGGATGTATTTGTGTTCGTCCTTTCACCCTATATCATCACCATATCACGTTATCGTCACAGTTACCATACCGTTAAACGCAATAGTGAACGCTAATGACCTAGAAGTGGATGCGACCATAAAGAACAAAAAATGGCTCTTTCATCGTTCCAGCAAGCCAAGAATAAAATCGCAAATATGATGGAATAAGTTGTTCTTGATGATTTGACTGCATACACTATTAATTTATTATTTGGCAACGTTATTGATGCGTTTCTTTCCTAGAGTAATGAAATTTACCAATTCATTTGATAAATGTATTAAATATTTAAATAAATATATTTCTCTAAAACATGGGTAATGGATAAAATACAATCAGCAGATATTAAAGTTATTTAAAATTTATATTATTTTAATTGTGCATGAAATAAAATCAAATACGAATTTATACAGCACGTATGGAAGACCAGGTTTTAATAAACTTGTATGTCCATTTTAATTCATTATAAATTAATTCCATAACGGATATCGAAAGGGCGTTATGTATTTCATTACCTTACATTTAATCCGTAAAAGCGGCTCGATGTTTTTGCAACGTTTGATTTCATGTATTTTTCTTTTCTCAGGAAGATAGAGTATTTAATATTTAAATGATTTTATTTAATATATAAATGATTACACTCCCAAATACTGTATACTTATGAAGAAAATACAGAGATTTCTTAAACAGCTGTTTAGTGTGACTTTTTTTATCCCGTATGTTTACAGAAAACATTCTAAATTTTTGTGTGCACTTTCTTTTTGTTTGTGTGTGCTTCATTTTCCTCGGTATTCTCTTGCTCATTCCCAATTCCGTCGCAAAATGTTTCGTACCGTCAGCGTTGCCCCATCCCTCCCAAATTTCTGTTTCTTTAAAACTTTAGATTGGGTTTCATGCATATTTATGTGTGGATTTTTGTCGGATAAAAGACGGCCGCTTTCTGATGGCGGGCGGTATGCAAAGGTTATAAATTCATTAAACATTCGTGAACTTGGCGAATTATAAGCATTGCTGCCTTCGAATATGTTCGGCGTTGTACAGAGATTCCCATGTAACTTGTAAGTTATGGGAGGAATAAAAAGTTATTTAGCTTCCTCTTTATCATTCATGACTCCTGCAAGATAGTATGTTATTTAAGGCTAAATGCACAGAACTTTGTTTGCTATATTTTGAAGTAAATATTCGTGTTGACACCTCGATAGAAAAACTGTCACTAGATGTTTTTCGGGAGTAACATTTGATTGAGTATGTTTTCTTTCACGAGTCAGTCAATACGGCGTTTTAAAAGGAAAAAAATACAAAGTACACAACACACGCTAATGACGTATTTGTAGTTGTCGTAGATTATTAGAAACATTTTTTTAAAAACAATTTTCTCTACTTATACTGACCTACTCTTTGACAAAATAACCTCAATTACGTTAAAAAAATAAAAATTTATTGACTTGCTTTCGACCACGATACGTCCACTGGTTATTATAAGTACTTACAGATTGGCAAAGGTCACAAACAGTACTTTTTTGTGTTATTTAAGGTCGCATCAACTTCTATGCCCGAGGTCGGACTCGAACCCACGATCCTTCGGTCCGAGATCGCTACAGCACTACTGCCTTAATGATCTCGGTCATTCGGCCGGATTGAAACAGCCTAGTTTGCTTTTTATTTGCATTAGATTGCGTCGCGTTCCCTTCTTGTTCGATTTGCCACTGACAGCAAACATCAGTGGTAGATGTGTTTGTGGATCCTGCAGGACGGAGGGACATCTTTGCAGTGCTGTTGCGGAAGGCAAATAGACCTGCGTGTGGGGAACGAAGTGAAGGGCGTGCAATCGGACCGGCAGTAAATACTTTATAAATGCGTTATAAATAAGTCACAAATGCATTCACCCGTGTCGCCTGGCGGTTTGTAGATCGATTCGCAGGGATCGACTTCATCGGCAGTTGGCCAGGGCTTGGGCTGCGCGCTTTGCGTCCGCAGGGAGACGCGGGAAACGGTATTTGTGGGGGGCGGAGATGGCGCGCGCCGCGTGAGTCGTTTGTCTGGGAAGTCGAACGCCCGCCCGCCCCCCCCCCCCGGGAGGGTCGCGGGTCACGTGGCTGCGAGTTTAATTAAAACAAATCTGGTCGCCTCCTCGGGCGTCGCTCCTGGGTGCCGCGCGGCTCGTTAAGTGTGTGGACGTGACTAACTTGGCGCCGCGACGCTAAATCGCGGCAGCTCCCGGTCGCACGTACTCGGACGAGGGGGGGAGGGGGGCGTCGGGCAACTTCTGGCCGTTCGGGAAGGCGGAGGGGAGGGGGCAACCGATGGTCGCGATCCTTTCGGGTGGCGAGATATTTGCGAACGGCGCCGCCGAAAGAACGACTGCGTCGGCTGGGCGGCGCGCGCACGATTCTCGCTCCCCGTTCAACCATTCAGCGGGGTCTCGTGTTTTTGGGAAGAATGTTTACGAATGTTATTCTACCATCATTAATATGTTAATCATTATTACTATTCTTACTATTATTATTATTATTATTATTATTATTATTATTATTATTATTGTTTTAAGAAATGCTTTAAAATGCTTGCGCTAAAATTTCAGTTAGTTGAAAATATAATTCAGGTGACAAATTAATTTATTGATAAATGCGGCAGTAAAATTGTGATTAACCACAAAATTTAATTTTAAGCGTACTTCTGGAAGAGCGATATTTCTCTAAAGCCAAATTCTCATTAGGTTTTTAATTTTACATTTCTGGACCAATGAACTTAGGATTTCTAGACCAAGGGAAAGTAAGATACACTGAAGGTGAACAACGAAGCTCCTCATCGCTTCCGGCGAGCGACTCATAAATTTCCATGGCGGGCAAGTCGCTATCTTGGCAGCCCGGTGCCCTGAGTGCCCGTCGCCTTCCTCGCCGAGGGCGCCTGACAACCAGCCTGCAACCTTCCTGGCAAGCAGCTGCCGGCGCCACATCCAGCCTCGATCCACCTCCAGTCGCCGACCCTGCCCCGCTCCACACCGTTCCGCCTCTCCCCGCGTCACCCCTCCTCCCCCTCATCTCTCCCCGCCTAGTCCCGCCTGGCCTCACCGAACCTGGCCTCGCCCCGCCTGCCTGGCTCCGCTTTACCCCGCTTCTTCCCGCCTTGCCCCGCCGCCCATCGACACCTCACCCCTCCTCCCCTCATCCCTCCCCGCCTCACCCCTCCTCCCCTCATCTCTCCCCGCCTCGTCCCGCCTGGCCTCACCGAACCTGTCTCTCGCCCCGCCTGCCTGGCTCCGCTTCACCCCGCTTCTTCCCGCCTTGCCCCGGCCGCCCATCGACGCCTCACTCCTCCTCCCCTCATCCCTCCCCGCCTCACCCCTCCTCCCTCATCTCTCCCCGCCTCGTCCCGCCTGGCCTCACCGAACCTGGTCTCGCCCCGCCTGCCTGGCTCCGCTTCACTCCGCTTCTTCCCGCCTTGCCCCGGCGCCCATCGACGCCTCACCCTCCTCCCCTCATCCCTCCCCGCCTCACCCCTCCTCCCCTCATCTCTCCCCGCCTCGTCCCGCCTGGCCTCGTCCCGCCTGCCTGGCTCCGCTTCACCCCGCTTCACCCCGCTTCACCCCGCTTCTTCCCGCCTTGCCCCGGCCGCCCATCGACGCCTCACCCCTCCTCCCCTCATCTCTCCCCGCCTCGTCTCGCCTGGCCTCACCGAACCTGGCCTCGCCCCGCCTGCCTGGCTCCGCTTCACCCCGCTTCTTCCCGCCTTGCCCCGGCCGCCCATCGACGCCTCGCGATGCATCGCTGCGGGCGCCGCCGACGGCGCCACGAATCCCGAAACAGCAACTCGCGTTGTTCCCGAAGTCGGCGGCGAAGGCGCTATCTCTTCCCCGGTGCTCGCGCAGCCTTTCTTTCGCACGCCCTCCCGCCGTCCGCGCCCCCAGGAGCGAAGAGAGTGCGGACCAGGGTGGAGAGGACACCGGAGCTCAGAGGTAACTACGGTGATGTGCGGGTTGAGGTAGTGTCCCCGCTCGTGAGGGAAGGGCGCTGATGGAGGAGGCGCAGTGATAGAGTCCGAGCGAAGGGGAAACCATGAATTGAATTGAATTGAATTGAAGCCTTATTTTACGTGGCGAGACTCAGGCCATTAGGCCTGCTCTTCCGTCTGACCACGTAAATTTCGCTACGCTCCTTTCACCAACTAGCAGAGAAAGGAGGTATTTCTTGGGCGAGGAACAGGCGATTTGAATTTAGCTCAGAGGCGTCATTTAGGCTTGAGGATCTTTTACATGCAAGTAAATCTACTAACATGGGACAACCGGCTTTACTTCCCCTCCGAAGGAAGGCGTACGAAGGAGTTTTTCGCCCTGATGAAGAGGCAAAGGCTCGAGTTCCGGAATGATGGCGCTGCAGGGGGTTAGCGTGTCACGTAGAGGAGAACGGTACATGGCACCGGAGGGTAGCGCGGAGTGTAAAGAGAGAGACGAAGGAGGGAGAATGGGAAAAATAGTGTGAGCGGGGAGGATGGTGCGGAGTGTAAAGAGAGAGACGAAGAAGGGAGAATGGGCAAAATAGTGTGCGCGGGGAGGATGGTGCGGAGTGCTGAGGGTAGTGATTGTTGATGACTGTTTGTGATTCCTGTCGCGTCAACGGTTATGGTCATTAGTCCCGTACGTGTAGTGCATGCGTGTAAGTAAGTATTGCGGATAGGACAAGCAAGAAGAAAGACAGATCGAGCTCGTTCCATGATCCGTTTGTTAGGGTACTGCTCCGGCATTCGCTTGGTGTTGATCAGAGAAACCTCGGAACACTACCTATCAGAGAAACCGGCCATTAGAATTCTCCAGACAGTGGCTGGATTTGACATAGCTATCTGGCTAGTGTCGGAAATCCTACCACCGTCGGGAGTCGAACCTAGGACCTCCCGGCCAGAGGCACTGCCTAGGGAGGGTAGTGCGGGGTGGGGAAGATATTGAGTTTTGGGCTGGCTGGTGCTGGGCGAGGAGCATGCTGCTGGGCTGTGAGGAGAATTGGCGTCTGGACTGTGTGGAGTCTGTGCTGGGGACCCCACAACGGAGAGGCGAATGAGGATGGAGAGTGCGAGCCGCACTGGGAGGGGCTTGCTCAGGCGGAGGTTCGCTGTGCAGCCGCCTCCCCCCCCCTCTTAGCTTTTTTTAATTATTATTTTCATTCAGAAGTACGTAGTTCAGTTGCATCACTTTTTCATATGCATTGTATGACTTACAATTATTCTTAGTACCTATCTAAAAACTACCTCTAGCTACAGGAAGGGGTAGGTAGCTACAATCTGCGCCTACTATTCACAATTGTTGGAGAATATGTTCAGGAAGGCATTTAAAGGGTAACGGTTTTTTATTCGTGTTGGAGTATAGTCTGTTGAGGCGAAGTTGTGGTGGCTGACGTGTGGTATAGAATTGATGTTTGAATAAAAGATGGGCTATGTGTTTGATGATGGATTTTATATTGAATTATTTTTGTAATTGTTTATTGGATATAAACCATGGTGCGTGAGTTGCTAAACGGATAAATCTGTTTTGTATTATTTGCAGTTTATTTATGGTTGTGGCTGATGCGTTTGTCCATACGGGGCATGCGTATAACATTAATGGTCTGGTTATTGATTTATATATTGTAGCATTGTCTATTGATAGGCAGCTTTTGGAGTTTATCAGAGGTTTTAATTGGGCTATTTTGCATTTTGATTGTTGAGTTTTGATTGTAATATAGGAGTTCCAGTTCAGTTTTGTATCTAAGTTTAGCCCAAGGTATTTGACTGTTTGACAGTGAAGAGTCGATGGAATTGTGTTGTTGTTGATTGTAAAGGGAGAGGATGTGTAAAAGTGCTTCAGCGAGAGTATTTTGGCAGTGGATTTTCTTGGGTTTATTTCAATTTTCCATATTGTTAACCCCCACCCCTCAGCCTGAGGCTGATTTGTTTTTCGAAGGCTGATCAACAAATGCGATGGCAGAAGATTTTTCGACTAGTTGCAGGATAACCACTCCAAAAGTATACCAAACGAATTTGAAACAACGAACCGGTGTGTTTTATATTCATTTTATTTACTAAGTTATTTATTATTTTATTATTTATTATTAAACTTCATACTTTTAATATAAAATAGGTAGTGTTGGAAGACATTTACTACGAATTACATCCATGGAATTCCATTTCCTCATGTCAAGAAATCTCATTTTGACCTACCGAAAGGGTAAAATGAGAATGTATTGGGTAATGTTGAAAAAAATATTTGTTTGGAATATCATATCCCGAAGTACTCCTATTCTTATATGTTTCATCTTATACATAATTTCTAAAGTTCGCACCGTACAAGGTGCCTCACTATAATCGTTGCAAACACCGAGAGCTCATTTTTCGGCAAATGATGCGATGTGAAATGCCATGCAAGGAAATGAAACATTCCATTTGCCCCTTCTTTGTAGGCAACCAGTTATACTTGGTTTTTCGGGCGTTTGAAGTGCATTTACTGCAAAAGAACAGCGCATGTCTGATTGTCTACCTGTATTCTCACGTGCGACGTTTACTCAACACACTTCACGAATACAACATCAAAACTCTGCCGAAACTTGCTCATGGCTGGCAATGCCAAAAAGTCGTGATAGTCCAAGCCAACAACGCCCTGATTTGGTTGCACACGCGTTTCCGTCACCGCATACGAGTACAACGCACACGTGTAGTCGTTCGCTTACACGCTTTCGTAAATTGTAATACCTCGAATACCTGGTCCCACAACCACTCCATTTTATAACTCTCTCGAGTACAATATTACAACGTACGATAGTAAAGTCATAAATGTCAGTCCTTATGTAAAGTGCAAAAGTGACGTGAAACGTTAAAATGAAATAGAAAAACAAGACACTGTAACAGCATGTTTTTCTTATGTTAAATAAATATGATGTGCCACGTTTATCTTGATCGAGTTCGTTCTGAAGTTTCCAGTGTCGACAACTCGAGCCAGTAATTCAGAGAAAGCATAACATTGGAAAGGAAGATAAGTGTTCGCTACGAATTTTCTTTTAGGTTAATTTGATATTGTGAATTAGCTTTTTAGATAACCAAGCTTTCGTTTCTCAATCGTCTTTCTCATTTTGTATGTTCATGTGTAATAATTCACATTTTTTTGCATTAATACGTTCGTGACAGAAGAGAAGTCAGAAAAATTTATTTTGGTTGATTTCAGTATGGTTAGAAAACTTTATTACATGGGAAAATAAATTATAAAATGAATATTATTAATAGTATTATTATTAACATTATTATTAATATTGTTATAAGTATTATTATTTCTAAAATGTATGGATAAAATCTTATTTTTGATATCTGTATTCCTAATTACTTTGTATTAAAATTACAGTTATGCTGTAAAAAGTAGTATTGCAGCATCAGCACATACAGTATTTTCTCGCATAATTTATAACTTTCCAAATTTTCGAAAATTCAGAGACTTAACAAAACTGAGACCTGCGACATTCTTTTAAGCAACTTTTATCGTATCTGAGAACAAAGTTCAAACGAAAATTTTGAAACCATTTTCGAGAAAATTTTGAAAATGTAATTGAGGCTTCATGTCAAGATCCCGGAAAATTAAAATACCCGTTTCAAACTCGCCGGGACTCGTGTTCCCCTAAATGGACTGAGAAATATCGATTTTAGAGTGAATCGGCTAAATGGTTTAGTCGCTTGCGCTCACCACGGACAGACATATGGACATACCCAGAAAAAGGCAGACGAGCAAACAGGGACGGAGAGAGGAAGAGACAAGCGGACAGACAAACGTTTTGTTATTAATAGATTTTCCTGCATCACGGACTCACAAAACACGGCTTCAGTCTTCACAATGTGATAGAAGTATATAAGAATTCGATTTATCCACTTTCCCGTTACCGGGGCGCGACAATAAGCGATTTTCTGTCAAAAATTCGCCGTTTTCCAGCCTACATTTCAATACTTTCTCTTCGTACTAAGCGAGGGCGAGGAAGTAAAAGCTGCCATATTAATCTTCGAAAGTCTGAAGAAAATGTACGGTAAATAGTGACTCATAAAGCATGTCCTGAATGGAATTCGAATCTGCGATCAGGTTGTTCGATGGCCATTTGGTTGCAGTTCAATCAAAATAGTGAAGCCTCTCTTACCTGACAGGGTCGATGGCTGTCCCCAGGTGCTCCTGTCAGCTTACCTCTTGAAGGCGCTCGTGAACAGGTCCTCCCCCACCACGAGCGCCTTTACCGACCTCTGGCGTAGAATCTCTGGCCTCCATTCAGCCGCGCTCATTAATCTCCAGAATTTTAATATTGCTTTTCGCATAATGCTGGCGCGAATATATCAGCGCGCGTCAGGGAAACATGAAGCTTAAATGAGCGGGCGCATTAGAGGGCGGCGCGCATCGCTGTTGCCCTCCTTTCTCTTGCTCTTTGCCGTCTGTCCTCTGCCCTCTGCTCTCTGCTCTCTGCCTCTGCCCTCGCTCGTTATCCCTCCTTCCCCTGGCCTCCCTCCTCCTCCACTGTCCTCCCTCTGCCTTCCTCCTTTTGCCCACTTTTCTCTGCCTTCCACTCTCTGCCATCCCTTCTCTACCTTGTTCCCCTTGCCTTCCTCCCTCTGCCCACCTACCTCTTCCCACCTCCCTCTGCACTTCACGCTTTGCTCTCTAGCCTCTGCTCTCTAGCCTCTGCTCTCTAGCCTCTGCTCTCTATCCTCTGCTCTCTAGCCTCTGCTCTCTAGCCTCTGCTCTCTAGCCTCTGCTCTCTAGCCTCTGCTCTCTAGCCTCTGCTCTCTAGCCTCTGCTCTCTAGCCTCTGCTCTCTAGCCTCTGCTCTCTAGCCTCTGCTCTCTAGCCTCTGCTCTCTAGCCTCTGCTCTCTAGCCTCTGCTCTCTAGCCTCTGCTCTCTAGCCTCTGCTCTCTAGCCTCTGCTCTCTAGCCTCTGCTCTCTAGCCTCTGCTCTCTAGCCTCTGCTCTCTAGCCTCTGCTCTCTAGCCTCTGCTCTCTAGCCTCTGCTCTCTAGCCTCTGCTCTCTAGCCTCTGCTCTCTAGCCTCTGCTCTCTAGCCTCTGCTCTTCGTCCCATTCTCTCTGCTTTGCCCTAACTGCACTTTCCTTTCCCTACGTACTCCAGTCCTCCGATGTCCGTCCTTTACTCCGCATTTCGCTCTGTGCTCTTCGCTCTGTCCTTCCGCACCCCCTCAGACAGCGGCGGTGGAGGCGACGAGACCAGAGAACAGGTGCGACCGAATGCGTTGGGAAAACTACCACCGGTGGGGACGCTAGTAGTGTTCCCTGGGAGGCGCCGTCGTGGCATCAGTATCGACAGTGGCAACGAGGGTGAAGGCGGTGTTGTGAATTTTGCTCGGGGGAGACGTCAGATGGAAGGTGTGGACTACAGGAAATCGCAATGTAACATCTCAGTTTGCTGAAAGGTACCTGTTATGTGTGGAATCGCTTCGTAGAAGGAAAGTGGAGATAGTAGTTCTTAGAATTCCTCACTGTCTACCCGAGCCAGCGAAATGGTACAAACATGAATTGTGCTGAACCATTGCTTGCATTGGCGTGCGTGTCAGATATATATTAAAATTAAAAGTAGAGAGCTTTCACGAATAGTATTCTTCCTTATTCAATAAATTATATTGTGAAAAATATATTTACTGACTGTCTGAGAGAAATGTTAGTACCAAAAATTTGAGACCATTATCTCGAAAGTGAATTCTTCAAACGATCTGAATGAACTCGAGATCCTGGGAGTCAGAAACGGATATTTTGATTTTGGGATTACTTTACCTAGAGCCACAATATTTTCAATTTTTTCTAAAAAAATGCTCTAATTTTTTTATTATAGTTCTTTTCAGTTATGGCAAAGAACGTTTATAAAAGACGCAGACCTTACTTTCTTTGAATTCTTTGAAATTTGTAAATTTGAAAAAGTTCAAATTTCTTTTGGTATTTTCCTACAAATATAATATTTAAGAAAGATAGTTTTCAATTTAATAACATTTTTTCAAAAATATATCGTTAAATAACATTTTCGAAGTTATGAGTATTCGCGTAATTCTTCATGATTTATAGCCAACAATTGTTTCTCGTAGGTCAAAACCTCGTAGGACATGACAATCTAAAGCTTAAAAATGGGCGAATGTGTCATTTTCGGAAGACTCTAAAATTGCAAAGATAATATTAACATCGCAAAACTATAATATTGATGATACAGAATTTTTCATTAGAGAAGTCCGTTTTTTAAAATAGATCCTGAAATAACGTAAATGATTGTATTCTTAAACGTGAATGTATTATGAATGAAAAGTTCTGAACTTTTTATAATTACAAATGTATAATATTTCTTTAAACTGCCAGGAAGGTTGAGTTTAGCTGCGAGGCTGGTGGTGTAGGAGTACGAATTCCAGCGACGAGAAAAACAAATTTGCTGGTCGAAACTTGCTGTTGTAGAAACACTAATTGAACTTAGTTCATGAAAATACGTACCATTGGGTGGCATGATACAAAAGTAATATGTGATCACTTCCATTTACAAACTTTCCTTTTATGATAATTGTCCTTATGCTGAGGAGGGGGGGAAGTGGAGAAAGGAGCATCAACTTTTTTCATGTCACGCAAGCGTGGTTTTTGATCGTGTTCTTGTGAAAGCTTTCCCCGTATTTCCACTGTTTTCCGACGAATGTCGAAAGTGTCACATGTGTAAATGGACCTTTCGTCTTGTAATTTGCCACACGTTTCTTTTCACATGTCTGCGCTTTAGAACAGCATGCAGGTCTGAAGAAGTTTCTTCGCTCTTCCCCTTACTTGAGCGGTATTCCATTCAACCTGGCAAGCTGTAGGGTCTACAATTTTAGAGGTAGTGCGGTCGTCAATGTGTTAAATCGCATGGTCAGGTTAATACAGATAATTGTTGTTACTATATGACTATTTTTTACATTTTATGTCTCAAAATTCGATGTAGATTGAATATTAATTAATACATACTTTAAGAGTATTTTAGTGATGTATAATGCTTACTTTATTTGAGTATTTTAGTGATGAATAATGCATACTTTAATTTGTGAATTACTTTAGTTCGAGTATTTCCGTCGTAGAATTTTGTTTTGATCTGAAAACTTGTACAAAGCCAGAAGAGTTTCGTGGGAGATTCGAATCATTTCGAATCGTTTATCGAAAAAATGTGACACAGAATCCAATCAATCCAAGAATTACAGTGAAGAGTACAATCAGCAGAGCTCTTCAAGTAAATGATTGTGGGAGATAGAGTAGAAAAAGATAGTGTTCAGGAATCATACTAGTACGATGACTGCATATATTCTGGATTTTATGGCCTTACAAAAAGATTTAGAAGCGATATTTTCTGCTCGGGAGAGTGATTTGGTTTACTTTCAGAATCCATTTAAATAAATTTGGTTTACAATTTATTCAATGTGATGAATGTAATTCAATTATTTCAAATATGACAGTCTGATTCTTAGTTGTTAATTAGCCATTAAATGCAGTAACAATACCACCACAAACGTTTTAGCGATTATTTTTAATTTATCGTTCTTTTTATTTTTATTTTAAATGTCTGATAAACTCAGTGAAACGTTTACCACAATTTTTAAGCCGCGTAGCTTCTTAATGTGAAGTTAACAGAAAATCATATCTTCCCAAGTAGTTTGTTAGATGAGGGTCATATATCTTTCCCTTGAACAGCGTTGAGTCAAAACTCATTTTTTACAAAATTTAACTTACATTTATGCCACCTAACGTCTTAAATAATACGCCCATCAAATTTATGTATTCTAAGTCAATAATGAAGACTTTTATATGGCATGGTGTAATGTCAAGAATAATGTGATTCAATTCGTCCATACTCGACCACATACTAATGTGTACTGCGCCATCATGATTTATTTATTTTGGAGCAAGCCCAATTTACTTACTTTGTTTGGAGGGTCGATACAATTAAATTTTGTTGTCAATTAATGTCCTTGCAAAAAATTGTTCTTCCAGTTTTCCCAACTTTTCAACAATAGAGTTCTAATCTTGTATAATAAATATTTTCTGTCATTATTTATATATGCTGCTTTTATTGATATATCGGACAGAGATATTTCTGATAAATAAACCTGATCCGAGAAAACGTTTCATTTAAATCCCAGATAAACTTGCAATTGTTGCAGAAACTGCTTCTAAGGTTACAGGCAGCGTACACATTTTTATACAATTAACATAATCCCTCTCTTCTGATTACTTAATCAGTTTCCGTCTAAACTAAACTTGTATTTATATTAATGAAAATCGTTATATTACTACGAAACGAATATCTTTATAAAATGAAAAGTTGTATTGTACCAGAGAAAATCTTATGAAGGTAAATTCATGTGATTTTTTCCTTTTATAATCCAATGAGAAGCCAATAGGTATAATTTGTTGTGGTCTTCTGTGTCTGTTCTTAGTTGATGCGTTGATTGATTTAAAAGCCCCTAAAATACCATATGAAAGGTTTTCTTAGGATCCATTTAGATTTTAGTTGTCTTAGACAGTGTTTCTCATTAAAGAAATTATTCCCATATACTGAAGTTGATGGATGACAGATAAGAAATTTACTTTGCGAGTTTTGTTTAATATAAGATTCCGACACTTATTTAGTCCTGAGGGGCCAAATCGTTTGAAGTGCTAACCCGGAGGAATTCGTACACTGCACGATATGAAATTCTTTTATTTCATATTATGGGTCTAAACATTTAAATATATTTGCCTTCATATTAAAAAACAAATGTCAAAGAATAAAGGCGTATATTTCAAAACCGGCTACCTTCATCGTGAGGATGCCTTGAAGGCTTTAACTCACTTTATTGGCTTAAATGAGAGCAAAGTAAAAGTTTCACATAATTAGGGAAAACAGAGAGACGTTAATTCTGGAATTAATAAACGAGCAATTATTTGCTGCCTCGTTATCGTTTCTTGTTACTTAAACATGATGTCCACCCAAGGGAAAAAACAAGATTCTTTAAAAAGTGAGAAATTTTGCAAAAGCGTATACTGGCTTTAGTTGATACGCAGATAGTCCTTTTGTCTAGTTAACAAACATATAATACTCATTAATTGCCGTTGCAATGTTGGGGATATGTTACTTCACATCTACTTTAACGCGCAAGGCTTTTGTAGGATGTATTGATTGATTATCTCGCGCTTTTGGGCGAGTCAACTGCTGCAGTGTAGTGTGTGTTTTTATCACAGGAGGTATTCTTCCCCCGCTAGATGGCGCATTCCGACGGCGACTCACAGGTCGGCTTCCCAAGGTTTTCCCATCCAGGTATCTCCCAGCAGCGATGCACTATCCCAATCGGGGTAACCTTTAAGCTCCCAACGTGTGTAGTTGCGTATTGCTGTAAATGTATGTGGGTGTAGGTAAGTGATTGGAATAGAACCAGAAAGGGGAAGGAAAGATCGCGCACGGCCTTTAGATTGTTAGGGTACATCTTCGGCTTTCGTCTGGTGGTAATCGGAGAAACCCCGGAAAACGGCGAGCGGAGTAACTGGCCTCTAGAATTCTCCTCCAGACAGAGGTTGAATACGATCTACAATTCTAGCTACAGTCGAAAACTCTGCCCTCGTCGAGACTCGAACCGTAGCTCCATCCGGTCAGAGGATTGTAGAGGAAGTTTAAGTTAGAGAAGCTTCGGGAACTGTTTTATTCACGTCGTGTCTATCAAGATGACACTGTGAAGGATACTCGCGAGACATTTCAATGGCGGCTCGTAAACTGTCATCACGCCGTGACATCGACACGGCCAAAGAAGCTCCTTTGAAAACATAACTGGCCGGCTGATATCTCAGGTAATTTTCCTGCGTTTGAAATATCACGCTATAGTTTAAAAGATTGAATATACTAACGATATGAGAATAATGGAGGGGTAATTCGGGTAAACTGAGAAGCCTTTTAGTTTATACACCTCTTACTTTATACACCCTACAGAAAAAAAATTGATCTTATCATATCCCGATCATCTCCCATCCAGAGGTGATCCTTTGCTTTTATTACTGGTATATAAAAGTAAATCATCAATGTAATTTTTTTCAATTTCTGACTTTTAATGAAGGTGTTTCCCCATTTACCCCCACCTCCAGATTTAGCCGATTTCCCCCTTCTACTTCAGTACTTTTCTTTATATTTGGTGAGAATCATTCACCTCAGCTTGGATTCATTCCAATTGTTTTCCATTTTTACACCCAGTGTAAAATAGATTAAGAGTCCCCAGAAAACGTTTATAAATGACGAGGCAAGGCCGAGAGATACTTTGAGTTCAAGCAAAATTGATAGACGCATGTCGATAAAAGAACTGATGACTTGTTAATGATCAACACTAATGACTTCATGCTTACCTCCTGAAAATCAAAGGAGCATTAATTGGTATTCATGATTAGAAGTTAATTAGCATGTTTTTAAATGTTTAATGGATTTATTCGCTAAAACTACATTTCAGTTTATCGCGGACATATTTCTAGTTTTTTCGTTACATGACATATGCGGGGCTGAGAAATTTAATGTCAATTGAAAAACGTATTTCGGCCTGAAGATTTTCGCATTGTCGGAATATAAAATAAAAAAATATTTGATATGCTAGTGACTTTTAAGATTAATGTATTTGAGCCATCGGCACTCGTTAAAATTCAAATCTGTTTAAAAATCCATGCCTAACAGTTGGATGAATATGAAGAGCAAAATGTACAACAATATTAAGAGTATAAAATGGTGACATATTGCCTATCCTTTATTATTTTAGGTCAGATTTTGAATAAAATTAGTTCGCAAATAACCGAAAAAGAGAGTTGAAAAAGAGCTCGAGACAGAAGACAAACCTTTAGCGGTGGCTTTGGTGTAACGGGTAGCGTATCGTTATACCCAAGTTAGCGGGTTCAAACCCGATCGAAGCCGTGGATTTTGAAGGGCGAAAAGAATCCTTCGGAGGGGAAGTAAAGACGGCTGTCCCATGTAGTAGATTTACTTGCATGTGAAATATTCTCAAGCCTAAATGACGCCTCTGAGCTAAATTCCACTCGCCTCTTTCATCGCCCAAGAAATACCTCCTTTCTGCGCTAGTGGGTGAAAGGCGCGTAGCGACATTTGCGTGGTCAGACGGAAGAGCAGGCCCCATTATTTGGGTCTTGCCATGTAAAAGTAAGGCTTGAATTCAATTCAAATCAATTCAATTCAAACCTCTGCCCGCCCCTCAATGGTAGCGTTGTGTCTAGTGGACAATCGATATTCAGCGAGATTTCCAATCGCCGGAGTATCTAAATTCGTTACAACTCTCGCGTTTTATGCTATCCTTTGAAGTGGGCGCTGTCCCAGTATTTGATAATGGCGGTTTTACAGCTGTTTCTTTTATTTTATTGTGATATATTTATTTATACAAAGTTTAAACATTTTATGATAGGAAGACACAGTCATTTGTTGCGTATTACCAAAGACCGGGTCTGCATTTCGTATTCAGACTTTGCCAATTGACCTCTTTCGGCGTAGTCGCTCATGCTTCTTGTCAATTCCATTTCATACATCCCACTATTGTGGTATGACAATGTGTATTTTTAATACCCTGTTATGCCTAACGTTAAATTTCGTACCATCTCCCTAGGCAGTTAAATACTAGAGTGGGCAATAGAGCAGTATCATAATCTATAAGTTACGGCGTGATGCTGAAATATGGCTAATTCGCGCATTACCGAGACAATATGTGTAAACTTGTGTGAATGACTTGTACGACACTTGTATAATAAACTTATATTACGAAGGGATCATTCCGCAGAGCATTCAGCTTATTTTCGTATTAGTCACAGGGCTGGAGCTAAAGAACTGTCATTATCCGAGCGTGAGGTGTGTTATGTCTTTGCAAGAAGTGTTTTGGAAAGTATGCTAAGTCTTGATTTAATGAGAAGCGAAGCGTTTACTCAGGTTAGAGGTTAAGTTAAGCGGTATCGTGTAAATACAGCGGTAGCAGTATCGTTTAATCATAATCTGAACATACATAAAGTTTACTATTATAGAATTTATTTTTAGATTAGATTAAACAGTGTAATTTGATCTTCTACACTTACAATATTACGGAAAGAATGAAAGAAATACGTAAATGAACGAACTCATTCGTACAATTTAAGGGAACGAATTAAAGGGAATTGAAGTCACAGAAAGTAAAAAGAAACGACCGGAAGAGGTAGCTCAGAGAAGTAGGTGATGTCAATGCAGTGCCTCTGGCAGGGAGGTGGTAGGTTTGAGTCCCGACGGTGTCAGGATTTTCGACACTATCTTGACCGATAGGTCGAGTTCGTGCCCACGTCGCCTCCTCAGGATAAACTCGTTCCTTGCACTTGCAGCGTGCGTGCAAGTGCGCCGCTGACCAAGGGCCCGCCCGCCCGCCCACGAGCCGAGCCGAGGCGCCCATGCCAACCGAGCCATCCAAGTCAATCAAGTCAACCAAGCCAACCAAGCCAACCAAGCCAACCAACCCAACCTAACCAAGCCAATAACCAGAGGGATAACGCATTTAATTCATATGGTCGAATGAATTTAATATCGTATTATTGGAAATTGGTAAACTAATGCAATCAAAACCCTTCAGTGTGACATTTTTCTTGAGGCCCACACCGCCTCCTCGGGATAAACTCGTTCCTAGTAGTACAGCGTGCGTGCGAGTGCGCCGCTGACCAAGGGCCCCGCTCGCCCGCGAGCCGAGGCTCCCAAGCCAACGAAGCCAACCACCCACCCACCCACCCGACCGACCGACCAAGTCGACCAACCCAACCAACCCAACCAACCCAACCAACCCAACCAACCCAACCAACCCAACCAACCCAACCAACCCAACCAACCCAACCAACCCAACCAACCCAACCAACCCAACCAACCCAACCAACCCAACCAACCCAACCAACCCAACCAACCCAACCAACCCAACCAACCCAACCAACCCAACCAACCCAACCAACCCAACCAACCCAACCAACCCAACCAACCCAACCAACCCAACCAACGCAACCAACCCAACCAACCCAACCAACCCAACCAACGCAACCAACCCAACCAACCCAACCAACCCAACCAACCCAACCAACCCAACCAACCCAACCAACCCAACCAACCCAACCAACCCAACCAACCCAACCAACCCAACCAACCCAACCAACCCAACCAACCCAACCAACCCAACCAACCCAACCAACCCAACCAACCCAACCAACCCAACCAACCCAACCAACCCAACCAACCCAACCAACCCAACCAACCCAACCAACCCAACCAACCCAACCAACCCAACTAACCCAACCAACCCAACTACAGGGATAACTCATTTAATTCATTGGGTCGAGTGAAGTTAATATCGTATCCTTCGAAATTGGTAAATTCAGGATAAGCTCGTTCGTTCCAGTTGCTTGGCAGCGTGCGTGCGAGTGCGCCGCTGACCAAGGGCCCGAGCCGCGGCGCGCCGCGCCGCGTGGGGCGGGGGCCGTGGCCGGGGCGGGGCCGGGCAGAGGGCGGCGCGGCGGGGATCGATGCGCCGAGGCGCTGACCGAGTTTCGGCGCGCAATCGAGCAGCCCCCGGCGCGGCCGCGGCCGGGGACAAGCGCGGCCCGTCGCCGCAGAACGCGCGCCGACACGTGTTGGCCACGCCCCCATCCGCACCACCCTCCATATCTCGGCCGCCCACCAGTGGCTCTTCCAGTCGTTTGTTTTGACTTTCTACGGGTTCAATTCCCTTTAATTCGTTCCTTTAAATTGAACGGATGAGTTCGTTCATTTACATACCACTTTCATTCGATTCGTAATATTGTAAGTGTAAAAGGTCAAACTACACAGATTAATCTAACATAAGAATAAATTCTGTAAGAGTGAACTTGATATATTTGTAGAATATGATTACTTAGTCATTTAGACTGTAATGTTTCCATTATCCAAAATCGGGCTCGTGTTGGCCACGCCCCCTCACCCTTTCGCTTCACTCCCCTCTACCCCTCGCTCGCCCACGACCACCAGAGGCTCTTCCAGTCGTTTGTCTGCCCCTCTTCCAGTCGATGGTTTTGACTTTCCCTTTAATTTGTTCCCTTAAATTGAACGGATGAGTTCGTTCTTTTACATATTACTTTCATTTGTTCCACGTTGTAGTAACTGTAAAAGGTCAAACTTCACAGATTAATCTAACCTAAGAATAAATTCTGTAAAAGTGAACTTCATATATGTTCAGATTATGATTACTTTGCCATTTAACCTGTAATTCTTGCATTATGTAAAATGGTCACGTGTTGGCCACGCCCTCCCCCATCCGTTCGTTTCACCCCCCTTCTCCTCTCGGCCGCCCACCACCACCACCAGCGGCTCTTCTTTATTTCTCATTCTTCCGGATGCTTTTACCAGCGTTAAGGGATACCGGTTTTAGAGTATCCGCGTCGGGTACCTACTATGTCCCTCATGGGGACGCATGTTCAGCTTTACACTAGACTAGGCTTGTCCCACTGGCGGCCCGCGGTGCTATTTATTGCGGCCCGCGAAGGGTTATTAATTAAAAGTGAAAGTTCCTTGCATCTATGTCGGTGGGGAGAGAGATTTGCATGATACAACCTGTTATAACGGTTCCACCCACCCACTCACCCACCCACCCTCCTCCTCTGTTTCAGAACAGCCGGGCAAACTTCCGAGATCAATAAAGATAGATCAAACTTCCGAGATCAAACGGTATGAGGAAGTCAAATGTGGATCCCCCTAAGTAATGTACATTTGGTCCGCAACCATACTAAAGATTTTACCTTTGGCCCTTGAGGCCCTGCATGTCGGATAGCTCTGCATTAGACACTGACACTCATGCGGAATCCTCGGTCTGTGGTTAGCAGACTAACAAGTCTTTCGGCGACAACAAACATGCATGAAAGACAAGGGGGCGAGAAACCATGTCCTTGGCGGGACTCGAACCCGCGGCCCCGGATCCAGGTCGGCACCATGGGCTCTTCTTCATCTAATTAAATAACAGAACGTTTGGTAATCTGTACTGTCATGATTTCATTTGGAGTGCTGCTTTCGACAGCTAAGTAGAGTGGAATGTTGGGAATGTCAGTATGTCTTTAGACGTGCCCCGCATCTCGAGAGATTATGAGGATGAAGTCCCTTCCACTCACATTTTTACTCCTAATCCCGAGAGATTTTTCCAGATAATCCAGAGAGGTTATGAAGACTGATATTTTTGTCTTAAAAACTATTCTAGAAGTAGGATGTTTTAAAAATATCGAGTACAATTGTTTAAAAAGGCAGTTTTCGCCCAATTTCCGCTTGTGGGTAATGCAAATTATAAAAAAATTCAAAACCACTTCCCATCTTTTTCTTTAATTTTTTTCCATGAATGGAACATGGTACGCTTAAAAGAATAGTGCAGATTATTCGTTGAATCTCAGGATTTTCGAAAATTGCAATTTTCAATAAATTGTCAATATTACTTAAAAACCTGTCATTAATGACTTGAAAAGGCACGAGTAGGATTATTCAATTAATTTGAAGAAAATAACTGTTTATACTAAAACATTCGTGTAAACAAAACTAAAAAACTAACTAATAAAACTATTTTATTTCAAACAATAAAATATTTGTAACCCTGCAGTTATTTTAAGTACTGGATTAGTATTAATGTATTGATTTAGAAGAACTGATAAGAAGAGAGTATCTGAACCTTCTTTTGATGAGAGCAAGTGTATCCACCCGGACAAATTCTGCGCAAAGGGTTAAATTAAACTTACCAAGTTAATTAAGGATTCGAAAACGTGAAATTATACCAAACTCTGTGTGAAGGTACTATTTCATGACGTATTTACTTATGGTAATCGTAAAGCCCAATGGTTTGGGAGAAAAATCTCGCGCGAACGGCCGATCTCTTTATTCATGATCTTGTCAAATGCTTCCACGTGACATTCAGAACCGAATGGAATTCTAATTTGCAAACAAGAACATCTCTAAACCTGAGTGTATTTATAGAAAATCAGCCATATTTTGTATAACAATAACGGTTTACCTCAAGATTTTCGTGAGAGAATTGATACTATTTTGGAATTCGTGATTTCTCTTTTTTTCTTAGTTTCTTAATGTAGGTTAAATGGGCCGAGAAATTAATGATTGTTACTTCAGCAATATCCAATCCGGACATAGGATGAGACAAGGTTCAAAGGAAACAGGCGCGATAATTTCTTCTGTTTCATTTCCATTGTATTTGCGTCAATTTAGTATTTAAATAGTGGAATTTTTAAGCACTTCAATGAACTCAGTTACGTTCTACCTGTCCCTTTGTGCAAGGAAATAGGAAAATGAATTCATTAAAAATTTTCCTTTCATTATCAATTATCAAAACCAAAAAAAAAGTATAAATGCCATTTGTGCATATTTTCAGCAAAGAAGTAGTGCGAGGAGGAATAGTATTTTGGCCAAATAAATATTGTATTCTGCGAAACCGTCTTTCATGTTAGAAGAACAAAACTGACGCGAAATATATTAAATAAAAATAAAAAAGCCGTTGCTGTTGGAGTTATCAACTTTTGAAAGGCACAGTGTCTTTTGACTTATTATGTTCGCTATGAATACCAATTTAAAATATTTGGTTATGTTACGAGAAATTTAATTCGTAAAGGCTTTTTCAAAAATACCCTGCCACCGTCGGGACGCGATCATAGAACCTCCCGGACAGAAACACTGCAGTGCCATCAGTTGATGCCCTGAGATACCTCTCCCGGCGCAACGTTTCAATTTGATGTCCAGACAGTAAACGGTTTTTACCCGTCCGAATGGGTCCGGGACACAGAGCGGCACCAAATTGCACCGAAACACCCGCCGACGGGCACCGGTGGCCAACACGCCGGGAGCGCGACATTAACCGCACCTCCTCCTCCTATAACGGGCGGCTCGTAATCGCGGAGTCGCAGTTTGCAGCGTCACGTGACAAAGTGGCGCCGCGGCTCGTTTCCTCGACCTATGCGACTCCGTATCCGCGAGTAACCGCACGTGCCGTAAACACGCGCTCCGCCGCCGATTTAATGCGGCGCTGCGGACGGCGGCGCGAAGATGAAGCGGGCAGCACGGCTTGGGCGGGACGGGTGGGGGGCGGGGGTGGTGGGTCGGCGGCCAGGTGGAGGGGGGGGTGTATGACAGCCTGGGAGGTGGAACGGCTGCCTGGGAGGGGCGGGTAGGTGGTGGGGGGAGGTAGGATGGCTGCCTGGGAGGGGCGGGTAGGTGGAGGGGGGAGGGGGACGGCGGCCTGGGCGGGGCGGGTAGGTGGAGGAGGGGAGGTGGGACGGAGGCTCGGGGTGGGGCGGGTAGGTTGAGGGGGAGAGGGAACGGTAGCTTGGGCGGGGTGGAGGGGGGAGGAGGGACGGCGGCCTGGGCGGGGCGGGGCGGTTAGGTGGAGGAGGGGAGGTGGGACGGAGGCCCGGGCGGGGCGGGTAGGTGGAGGGAGGTGGGACGGCGGCCTGGGCGTGGCGGGAGGTTGGAGGGGGAGGGGGGACGGTGAGGCAGGCGACCGGACATTCTATGCGCGCCGCTTCCATTGCAGTAGTGACATGGGCGAGACGCTGCGCAGCTTCTCCGGTTTTAGGCAATGAGCTTCGTCCACCAGGTTGCATCGCTATGTTAGCGGCAATTTTAAATGTAACCAAAACCAAAACAGTTGCCACCTTTAAAATTACTTTCCGGGCTGAACTACACGCTTTGATGCAATTATATTTGTTAAACGCTGCGCAGCCTATCCGGTTTCTGGCAATGAGCTTCGGGAACCAGTTTGGCGTCCCAATATTATTGTGAATTTTAAAAGTAGCCAGCTACCAAAACAATTGCCACATTTAAAATTACTTTCCGCGCTGCACTACACGCTTTGATACAATGATATGGATGAGACTTGCGCGGCCTGTCGAGCTTCAGTCAATAAGCTTCGTACACCAGTTTTACGTTGCGATGTTATCGGGAATTTTAAAAGTAGGCAGCTACTAAACAATTACCGCATTTAAAATTACTTTCCTGGCTGCGCTACGCGCTTTGGCGCAATGATATGACTGAGCTACGGCCCGGCCTGTCCGGCTACACCTGCCAGATACCAAAACCATTACTACCTTTAAAATTACTTTTGGGACTAGATGGCCGTGATTTTTCGGATTTTCTGGGCCCAAACGTTTCGTCTGCTACTGTGGCAGACATCATCAGTGGCTAATGGGTAAACGCAGTCTCCTTTCAGAGGGCTGACTGGTAATAGGCAAACGTTTCTTCTTTGTTTTCGACGCTAGGTCACTTAATATCCAGCCGCGTGAGCCTACATTGCTTTACTATTACCATTTTTTTTGAAAGTCATTGAAAGAGTTTTTCAACTGCACCTTCATTGGGTTATTTTTCGTTGAAAATTGTCAGTAAAGTCACTTTCAAAATGTTTCTCAAAACGTCTCCCTTGTAATACAGCATGGTTGCCAGCGTTTTGCCTGGCTATTCAAACAGTGTCTGTGTTGTGGTCACGTGATTCGTGGCGTAGCTACTATACGCGCACTTTTTCAGGGGGGATGCGGGGAGAGGCGGATTCTGTTACGGCAATGTAGTGCTGTGAACGCCATCTACAGAAAACCCAGCATAATAGCGCGTCTTTAGCTAGATAATAGCTTGCCCGCCCGCTCGCCCGCCCGCCCGCCCGCTTGCCCGCCCGCCCGCTTGCCCGCCCGCCCGCTTGCCCGCCCGCTTGCCCGCCCGCTTGCCCGCCCGCTTGCCCGCCCGCTTGCCCGCCCGCCCGCCCGCCCGCCCGCCCGCCCGCTTGCCCGCCCGCTTGCCCGCCCGCCCGCTGGCCCGCCCGCCCGCTGGCCCGTCCGCCCGCTTGCCCGCCCGCCTTGACGTATGCGCGCAGGGGCGTAATGCCTCTTACTTCGTTACCTTAACACGTCGCCGCCCCCGCTTCGCCCAGCCCGGCCCACCTGCCCGCGCACGCCCCGCCCCCCTCCCCGCCCGCGCCGTTTGGCGTTATCGCGGACGGCTGAGAGGCGAGTGCCGACATTACAGGCGCGTGCGAGGGCGGGGAGCGAGCAGACGTAAGTGCGCACTAACAAGGCTGTCGCGGTGCTCGTTTAGCATAAAGTTAGAGAAGCGGCGCGGCGCCGCGCCGCGGGAGCCGAACGTAAGTACAGCCAGCGTCGGCAGCGGGCGGGGTGGAGCGGTGGGGGCAGGGATGTACAAAGTAGTCGTGAGCGCAGCACGAGGGGCGAGCGGTGCAGTGCCAGTGGAGAGCGGGGGAGTCAAGGCGGGGTTGGGGCGTGGGGTGGCGACAGTAGGCGTAGGGGTGGGCGTGGCTGGGCGAGAGTAGGCGGGAGCGGGACGCGATTGAAGTGCCATGGGAGAGGTGCAAGGAGGCTGAGAGTGCGGGAAGGAGGAGGGCGAGAGCGGCTGGAGGCGGGGCGCGTAGTCCGGGCTGGATTTGGGGGAGATGATAGATTGAGGAGGAGTAGAGTGGAGTGGCGGGTGGGTCATGAGTGCAGTGCGACGGCTGAGACGGTACAGCGTGGGTGGTGAGAGGAATCAAGGAGGAGTCGTGGAGTGGGCGATGGTGGGCGTGGCGATGGGCGTGGCTGGGCTATAGCAGGACGCGAGTGAAGCGCCGTGGGGGTACATGTACGTACAAGGAGGCTGAGCGTGTGGGCGAGAGCGGCTGGAGGCGGGACGCGAACCTGGGCGGGATATAGGGAAGAGGGTAGGGCGAGGTGGAATAGAATGGAGTAGTGGGCGTATGAAGGGGCGCGAGAGGTGGCTGGTGCAACGCGGCTGGAGGGAGGAGGAGTCGAGGAGGGTGCGAGGCAGACAGGGGTGGGTGGGTCGACGCAGCTCGGAGTAGGAAGTTCAGGGAGGCAGCGGCGGGGGCTGGCGAAGGCGGGCGTGGGTGGTTGGAGGCGGGTAATATATGAGGAGAGGATGGTGCGATTCAGAATGGAGTAGAATGGTGGGCGTGGGTGAGGTGAGTGGGGACGAGCGGGTCGGCGTGGGTGGATATTAGGAGGTAGAAAGGGGTGGGGGGGCTGCAGTAGAGATATTCAGGGAGGCGGTGACGGGAGAAGGCGGGGCGGCGCGAGTCGTGGTAGCCAGGTTCAAGCGAGTGGGGGGAGCACGTTGGCGCGGGTGGCGACAGTGAGGTGGAAGGGGGCGGGAGTGGCGGGCGGTTCAGCGCGTGGACGGGCGGTTTGGCGGGGCTGGGGCAGAAAGGTTCAAGGAAGCAGGAGTGGGGCGTGGCGGGTGGTGCAGCACGAGGGCGGGCGGGTTGGCGGGGCTGGGGCAGAGAGGTTTAGCGAGGCGGTGACGGGGGTGGGCGGCGCGGGGCAGTGGGGGTTCAAGGAGGCGGAGGCGGCGGCGGGGGCGTGGCAACCGTAAGGAGACGGCGCGAGGCGAGGCGCGGCGCAGTGCGCTGCGAGCGCGGCTAATCTTGCCGTTTCCCGGGCCGCGAGTGCGCCTTGCGAGTTGTGCCGAGAGCTCCCCGCCCCGCCCCGCCCCGCCCCGCCTGGCGCCTGTGATCAAGCCAAGTGCCGGCCGGCTGCTCTCCGCCTCGCTCCTGGGAGGTTTACGCGCGCGCGCGGCTCTTAAGCCACCTGCTGAGGACGGCGCTGCGTCGCCCGCGCCGCCTTTGATGTGACGGATGGAACGCATTTCAGCGCAGATTTCTCGCGCTTTGTTCGCATTCGTGTGTAAAATGGGAATTAGTGGATTCTAAAAAAAAAGAAGTTTTAAATTTCTGGTTGGTGTAATGACCATGTGCGTAGTTGCTCACAATTTGATAAGAGTGATATAAATTGGAAAATGAAATTGCTTTTGTTTTATTAGAAGACAAAGTAGAAATTTCTGGAGAGGGTATTTGTAAAATATTTTGAAAATTAACAAATAATATAAGAGGTCTTTGAACATTAACAAACTAATGTTCAAAGAAGTTTCATTTTCATAGTTTATGTAACGTCATTCCTGCAGGTTTATTGTTCACTGCTTGTATTGTGAGAGATGTGTTCATGTTTCTATTTCCTACAAAAACTGTAGAGATATGGTTTTTCAGCTATGCTTTTCATTTGTTTTGAGATGTGCTGTACTCAAAATGCCCAGCAGTTTCACCGTTTTAAGTCGGTAATCATATTGGAAACTAGTGCACCGGGGTCCCTGTTTAATATTAGCCTTGCAAACAATAAAGCATAATCATCGATGAAACTTACAATATCGGTGTAGTCAATTAATATGAGCCACATGTACAATCCCTGAGAAGGCTGTTTATTTCAAGATCATTCTCGTAGTTCGCGTACTCTAAGTTATCAATTGTTTATAGGTTTGGTTTTGAAATTAAACTATGGCTACGTTTCCGGACTTTATTTTTTATTCTAAAGAAACATTTTGTACTATAGCATTGTTCATAGAAATTAGTTTGTAGATAAACACAGAAATTTTACATTAATAAATGTTTTTGTAATATATACAGAAAATGAAAGTACAAGATGTTTACATGCTTTCGTGTGAGGGAAGTCAATTTCTCTGCAAGTTTAAAGTTGGCAGAATAGTTTCTCATAAGTACGAGTATACTTCTTGCATTTTGTCACACGACGGAAGTAGCTAACAACATTTAGCGAACGTTCATTCTCTTGACTCTGCCCTGACGAGCGTCAGACACACCCAATTAGGGAGAGAAAAGGCTCGTCGGCGAGGAAGGCATAAGGTAATGACTCCACATGAAGAGCTCCTTGGAGCTTCTCGCGGCAGAGAAGCCTTCACCTACTCCCCCCTCCCTTGTCTTCGCGCCTCCGGGACCCCCTCCCCTTCCCTTCCCCCTCCCCTAAACCAACCTCCCCTACCCTTAACCAACCTCCCCCTCCCCTCCCCAAATGCCCCTCCCCAAATGCCCCTCCCCAACCTCCCCTCCCCAACCTCCCCCTCCCCAACCCCCTCCCCTCCCCCAACCTCCCCCACCCAACCCCCTCCCCTCCCCCAACCTCCCCCTCCCCAACCCCCTCCCCTCCCCCAACCTCCCCTCCCCTCCCCAACCGCCCCTCCCCTTCCAAACCTCCCCTCCCCTCCCCAAACCCCTCCTCTCCCCCAACCCCTTTTCCCCTCCCCCAATCTCCACATCCCCTCCCGCAACCTCCTCCTCCTCCCCTGCCCTCGCCCTCCCCTCCCCTCCCCCACCCCTCCTTCCACCGGTGCGACCCGTGCGGAATCCCGGCTGCCGGCAGCGGCGGCGGCGGCGGCGCCGACGTTGACGTATTGTATTATGCTACAAGTTGCGACAGCTGACGACGTCGTGTGTCTTGTGCATCTGGGTGCCTGTCTGCTCCCACTCGACGGTGCGTCGCGACGCCGCGCCGGGCGTTGCGGGGGGAGGGAGGCGCGAGGCGACGCGCTCTGTTCCTTCTCGGAAGGGGGGAGGAGGGTAAGGAGGCCAGGCGTTTGCGCCCCCGGAGACGCACCTCTGCTCGAGACAGGCCGGCGCGGGCCGCCTAACCCACTGCCGGTTGAACCGACGGGTTGGTGCAGGCGAAGATGTCATCACCCACTTCTAATGTCACATAGGAACGTTCATTTTGTGTTCCTTCAATTAAAGCTCCATATTTTATACCTAACCATCAATTTCACAGCGAAGTCCAAATATATACCTTTCTAGAACACACAAACAAAGTAGCAAATAATTTCTATTTTTCCCTCCACTCATCTCGTTCCACCCATAAATTCCATATACACCGAACAGCAAACAAGACGAATCAAATCCAAATTTCCCAAGGAAATGCTTAAACATCCCTAAACTAATAATTTCTTGCAGAACCATTCCCTTTTCCCTTCTTATTGCTTGACAGAACAATCTGGAGAGTTTATTGACAAAATTCAGATTTAGTAGCGTCTAAAACAAAACTATTAATAAAATGTGCCAGAGTAATTTTACTTCAATTTATTAAGGAATGCCCAAATCCAAAAAAGTTAGTATTTAAAAGTAAAATACCCCAAAAGAAGTTGATCGTCAAGAAATAAAGTTTAAAAAAAATGTGCCTCTAGGACAATGCAGCAAAAAAGATTCTTCTTTTTAAACTTGCAATTAAATACAACATAAATAAATTCTTTAACCCAGGAAGTAATTGAAGAGATTATTTGTAAAGTGACTATGAAACGCACTTGTTCATAATAGAAAAGTATTCACATTGACCCTTGTAGTTGAAAATAGGGTCCAATAGTTTTAGGATACCTTATTTTTCACTTTCACTTGACATGTTTGTGTTGGTACATACGTGTAGTAATAAAATTACTTTGCAAGACCTCATAAGTGGTATGGTAACGTCGAAACTTCGTTTGCAATATCAATATGCTGATCCCTTCAGGCAGTTCTAGAAACAAACTCGAGAGAGCTCCTGACTCGTAATTCTGGTGACCATAGAATCCTGGTCTCTTCTACTCTTTCGTTGTTTTAAGCTTTTCTTGTCCATAATGTAATAAAACAATCATCAGTGTGATGAAAGCGTCTCTGCACAATTCGCTGCTCTTAATATTTCGTTCCTGCAAAGTTTGGCAACTGAAACGTATCAGTTTTCGAAACATATTTTATCATTGTTTCACTGTTCCATTGTAAAACTATATTTCGGAGCAAGAGTTTACATCTGGCCCTGTCAATACTACAGTTTACGTTCATTGAATTCGAAAACATATTCCAGGTGGTTCGTATAAAAAACTAGAGAACGGCAAAAACAACATTTTTGTACAACAAACCATTATACAAATACATATACAATAATATATAGACATAGTACAATAGTATTGATTGGCTTTGTCTGGAAATCGGTAGCCTATTCTCTCCCCCAGTTTTCGTCTCCTTCTTTCCCTCCCTCTCCCCCCCCCTCTCTCTCTCTCTCTCTCTCTCTCTCTCCCACACACAATTTCTCGGATGTAAAACTGCTTATATGTACTGCGGTAGTTCTAAATTTCCTGCTCTGACTGATCGACCCCCAGTCACAAGTGTCGAAGTGTACATGTCACGATGTCCATAATTCAAATTGTATTTTAAAAGAAATACATTTACATTTCGTATTTTTATCAATCACTCATTTTTGAAATATTTAGATGGCGAAAGCTTCATTCATTATCTTCCAATTTCTACTTTTGATTTGAATTTCTTTGATCGCGATTGTTGAATTAATAGAAGAAGGGGTAGAATATATTTCAAACTACTTTTCAAGAAGCTTAGTTTGTCAAGATCTCATTTCTTAATGTCAGCTTATAACTAAATTATAGTAATTACAGTCTTTTAGTTAATAGAAGAGGTGAAGTACTATTTTATGGCTTCTCGAGAATATATTTTACAATTTTGTTTTAGAAGATGTTTGCGGGTAATCTCGGTTAAAAATTTAATAATTTTTGTAGAATCCTGAGAGTGTTTACAAAATTTCTGTTATATTCTTGCCTAGTACGTACTTACTTACTAAAAAAATTTTATTCCTCTGTGAATATTGGAGATATTTCAACAGAGACACTCGGGGTCCGCAATAAATATGTTTTCTCTAATAGGTTGAGATGTCAGAATTCACCTTTTGTTAATGATTGGCATCATAAAAAAGGATACAGAAAATATTTCTCTGTTTATCCATCCGTCTGTGCGTCTATGGACAAGACTAGCATCTAAACCGCTAATAGAATTTTCTCCAAAACTGATAGTTCTCGATCGATCTGTCCAAACTCGAAGCCCTACAAATTTGAAACGGATATTTTCATTTCATGTTTTTTAATTATTTTTTTGTTGGATGGAAACTGCTCGCCATAACGTAAATGTTACACATACTACAAGAAAGTATATGCTGTTGTAGAACTAGATATTATGAAACACATAACTCTCCTTTAACTGCAAAGCTACCCGCTCTGTTTGACATGTTCATTTTTCTATATCCTGCGCAATCCATCCGCAACGTTCGCGGGGATGCCTGCAGGGGCGCTAGTGATTTGCTCCACTGTGGCGGCCATGCGACGCACCATTTCCGACGAACGCGTGCATCGTTATGGAACTCGATTTGGGAAGAGTCCGCCGAAAACTAGTCGCGCATTGATGTTCCGCTGAGCGCATTGGCTGTGTGTAATTGGCGGCCGCGGGGCGGATGTGGCGGCGCTGGCGGCGGTGAGGGTGGGCGTGGGCGGTGGCGAGGGAGGCGAGGACTTTGGCGACGACGGTTGTGACGGCGAGGGCCTTTTAGACTGGGGCGGGGGCAGAGGCGGAGGCGAGGATGGAAAAGCGAGAGCGGGGGCGGAGGTCAGGGTGGGGTCTAGGGTGGAGGGCAGGGCGGATGTGGCGACGAAGTCGGAGGCGAGGATAGGGGCGGCGGCGGTGGTGGGGCTGTGGTGTGGGTGAAAGCAGGGGTGAAAGTGAGGGCGGAGGCGGCGGCAAAAACGCGGGTGGGGAGCGACGGGGGTGGTGGCGGCAGTGATGGCGGTGGTGACTAGAGTTCTAATGGCGGAGGCGCAGACGGGGCTGGAGAAGCGGTGAATGCGGGTGCAGGGGACGGGGTGGGTCGAGTGTGTAGGTGGAGATGGCGACGTGTCTGAGGCGAGGGTGGGGCTGCTTGTGGGGTGGCTGTGAGAGCGGTGGCGGCGTGGGCGTGGGCGGTGGCGAGGGAGGCGACGACGGTGGTGACGATGAGGGCCTGGGGCGGGGGTAGAGATGGAGGCGAGGGTGGAAGAGCGGTGAGTGATGGCGCGGAGGCCAGGATGGGCTCGAATGTGAGGGAGGAGGTAACGGCGAAGGTGGAGGCTAGGATGGGGTTGTGGTGGGGATGGCAGCGGCGGTCAGAGCGGGGGCGAATGTGAGGGTGAGAGTGTGATGGGGACGGTATGACTGGCAGAGCGGGGACTAATGTGCGAGCGGAGGCGCAGGCGTAAACGGAGGGGAAATTTGTTGTTGTTGTTATTGTTGTTGTTGTTGGTGGTGGTGGTGGTGGTGGTGGGACTGCGACGAGAGGGTGAAGGCTGCGGTCAGGGCGGGGGCGAATGTGAAAGGAGGGACGGTAGCGAATGTACAGGAAAAGTGAGGGTGGGGCTGTGTGTGGGCGGGGTGGCGGCCAGGGTGGGATCGAATGTCAGCGGGGAGTTGACGTCGAACGTAGTGGCAATTGTGAGTCTGAGGTGAGGTTGGCGGCAGCGGTACGGGCGGGGGCGAGTGTGAGGAGATGGGTGAGGGTGGAAGTGCGGGTGGGGCTGTGTGTGGGCGGGGGCGAATGTGCGCGTGGAGGCGGGGGCGAAACGAAAGGTGAGGATGGGGGCGGAGTTGGTGGGGTAGCGGCGAGGACGGAGACAGCGGTCAGGGCTGGGGCGCGGGGGGAGGCGAAGATGGAGGCAAGGGTGAGAGTAGAAGTGAGATGGGTCAGTGGTGGCGGGCGTGTTGGGGGTAAGGAGGGAAGTCGAATGTGAGGGCGGATGTGACAGCGAAGGCGGAGGCAAGGGTTAGGGTGTGGGGAGACGGCGGTGGCGGCCAAGGCGAAGCCGAGGATGGGAGCAGCGGAGGGGGCGGTGTGACTAGCAGGGCGAATGTGAGAGTGGAGGCGGCGCCGAAAGCGGAAGTGAGGGCGGGCGCGGCGGCGAAAGCGAGTGCGGTGGTGACGGTGACGGCGAGGGCACCGGCAGTGGGGGCGGGGTCGTGCGGGCGTCGCGACGGGGCGTCCTGCGCACCCCGCGCTGTGCAGAACTCTCTCCGCCGCCGCCGGGCGCGCAATTCGCTCATCGGAGCGGAGCTGAACGCGCCGCTGCCCGCGCCCACTCGGACGATCTTGCAGGCGACGGCCGCTTTTATTCCTTATGGATTAATAGTAAAATGCCGATTGGTTTCCCAAAGTTAAAAAAAATGCGTCAATGCGCGGTAATCCAAACAAAAATCAAAAAATTTGATACGCCTGTGTGCATTTTATTTAATGGATTTTTACTTTGGTGCGGCACTTTTAAATTACATATCACTAAACACTAAAATGTTACTCTCTTTTTTCATTGACTCGGCCCAAATTGCTAGTCCGAACACACCCTTCAAATATTTCTTCTCAACAGGATTTTTCTTTTGATTTTGAGAAGTTCGCAAATGCTCAAACATTAAATCTGTGTGACATTAAAATTGTCGCTTCGATTAGCATATGTAGTGGGGTGTTTGTCACAAAAGCTTCGAAGACAGTTTGTAAATTATGGACCTAATCTCGACGGTAGAGAATGTAGACACGTAAGAAATAGCTGGCTCGAAGCCAACTTCTGAATCGATGAGACTTGGCCGGTTGACCGGTTGCTCGGATCAGTTGCTGACTAATGCCGGAGCAGTAACTATACAACGGGACACAGACTACTCGCGATCCTTTTTTTTTCCCATTCAGTCCACACGACCGACTTCATCCTCATGTGGTCCATGTGTTTGGTGGCGGGACAGCCAAAGAGTTAAATAAATAATTAAAACATTGACAAATATGGTTGTATTTTAATAATCATGAGCCGTGTTTTATTTTACAACAAATTCATTGCCTTTTTGTGTTTATGTTTATAAATAAATTATGAAATAATATAAATACAATGTTTTTATTTAGCTTTCCGTATTACAGGTAATAATTATAACAACGTTATCAATTATTACGATTTGTTTGAATATAGAATAAACAGTATAGATGTGCAATGCTTGTACAATTTTAACACCAATAACATATTGCTAATTGTAAATGTTTTGGTAATGATGTAATTTAGTTATATATTCCATTGAAAAACAAAGTTTACAACTTTACATCATAGTACAATTTGGAAGAACGTAGAAAATTCAGGTGTAACAAGAATAATGTTTGTTTGTTTGGTGTCGAAAACTAATGAGAACCGAAATACTTGAAAGTTTAATTCTTTAATAAAACTTCTCGTTTTAGTTGTGCCGACACGAAGAGTATTAATGAAATATAATTTTTATACAGTGTAATGCATAATTCTCTAATGCCAATTAATTTTATCTGTTAACTCAGACAATGATTTTAAGTTACCAGAAATACAGCGTTACACAACTCAAAAATCAAAGCGTTCCGTAACAATAGTTCTGCTCTTCCCGATTCTTGTAAAGTTGGATATAACGTGACTTCCCTCCTCCACGAGATATGCCCCTAATAATTAAAGATAATTATTCTCTGACAGTAATAACAAATTCGAGACTGTCAATAACTCATTTGCAGAAAATTCCTGTTGTGTGTAACGCTCATAAAACATTTCGTTTTTATTAATACAGATTTCAGGAAAGTGTTTTCATTAAAATAACTGATTCATTGAATAGGAAACAGATAAAGATACTTCGTCTTTACCTTACACCAGCTACATTAAGCCAGCTCAAATATTTTAATTTTCCGTAATTGATAACTTCCCAATCCCATTACACAACCTCAATGCCAAATGCCTCACACCATGTCAGGAATTTCCTGTTTGGAGTTTTAATTCAATAAAAACGAAGTATACTGTACTTCGTTACACATTTGAACTTTGAAAAACCTGATCTGAAACATTTTATTATAAATACGTTTGAATGAGACGCTAAATTATCATAATGCGATTAGCGTAATTTTAATTGAATGTTTTTTTTTCCAATTGTTGTCTGAGTACCACTCCATTATATTTTTTAAACTAAGCAACGCGAACCTGGACCGGGAGAGGTGTCTCAGGGTATCAACTGATGTCAATGCAGTGCCTTTGACCGGGGGTCCTAGGATCGAGTCCAGATGGTGGCAGGATTTTGGACACTAATTTGTCAGCTAGGTCGAATTCAGTCGCTGTCTGGAGGAGAATTCTAGCCGCCGGCTGCTCTGATAAGTAGATTTCCGAGGTTTATCCAATCAACACTTGGCGAATGCCGGAGCAGTACCCTAATAACGGGCCACGGACTCTATCTTCACCCCTTACTCACACACACTTACACTAACATGCATTCCACTAGCAGACATGCCGGGAGACCAATCGATAGCTTAGATATTGTTTGAGCTGCGGTAGTGATCTGCTGGTGGGAGATACCGGGTTGGGAAAACCTTGCTAGCCGACGCTAGGTCGGCGCCGGATCTCTCTACCTAGCGGGTGAAGACCACCGCTACCTAGAGAGAGAGAGAGAGAGAGAGAAAACATGCACTATACTTACGGAAATAATGGCCCTGGAAGTTGAAGCGCCTGAATCACTGACAATCAATCATTTTTCAACAGTTACTTCAGTACCAGGCAATAATTTTTATTTTGAAAAAAACAACAACAACAACAACAACCGAATGTGACTGAGCCATCCACAGAGGCGGAGTGCATGAAGAGGTTCACAACGTCGCGGCCAGCAGGAAGTACAACGCGCGCGCTCATTGTGGGCGCTCGCGTTCATTTGAGTGGGTCGTGGGGGAGGGGGGATGGCGTGGAGTAGAGGGGGCGGTCTCTCGGGGCTGGATTACGCGACCGCCTCTTAATATCTGCCCGCGGTCGGGGGTGGGGGTTGCGGGGTGGCAGGGGGCAGTGAGGGACGGTGGCGCGCTCCGTGGCCGGAAATTGAATCTGTCGCGAACGCGCATCGGCTTCGGCAGAAAAATTGCGGCCGTGGTGGGCGGGGGCGACGGCCGAGGCTTTAATACGCTGCCGATACCCACATTCCGCGTTGCTACGAAACGAAGTCATAGTAGTAGAAGTAGTAACAAAGAAGTAAACCTCATGAAACTGCTGTTTTGCGAATGCTTTATGTCTGGCGGATGTTTTCTTAACAATCGTAGGATTTTCTATTTGATTTTTGTGTCAGGTGACACGAAAATTTGAATTTTAATGTTGAGGAAATAAATTATAGTTATTTATGTACCAAGGGCGTTGGAAGGATTGTAATGATCGAGGGGCGACAAAATTTCCGACGTTTGGCGCGTGGGAGTTTGGTCGTCCGAGATCATTTGAACCAGTAAACGCCCATGGTACATAAATAATTATTTTGTTAGCTGATTTTAATGATTCAGGTTTACTTAACCTACAATTATACAAGAAGGTATATTGAAACGGTTTGTATTTTCATATTTCTACCTCATAATTCCCTCCATAAGAGAACATGTAGCATCATTCAACTGTTTTCATATTTCCCTCGTACGAGGATTTTTTTCGATCAAGGTACGTTATGCAGTGTATAACGAGCTCCGCATACAATACAATAACAAGCTCTAACGTATCAGTAAAAAATAAAAAAATATTAAATGCAAGAATGTTGTAAAACAAGCAATTTCACTGCAGATTTTATTATCGGATTGGAGAAGCGAGTTTTCCGATCGCTCGTGCAGTGTTAAGGAAATCTGCAAGGGAAAGAAGTAGCTAGTCTGCGTGTTTAAAACCCATAAAGCTAATTTCCAAGGCAATGCAGCTACCTGGGCCTTTTTACACCAGCCGTACAGCGCTAATTGCAAGGTGGTAATTGCGGTGAGGCCGAGATTTGTTTACTGGCTTTCTACAATGTGTGAATATTCGACACTGCCTTTATTACTGTGCCTCTGGAGGAAATTGAGTTGGATCATGGTAACTATAAGAGACCATATGAAATGCTGTGTGGATTTGTGCCATCTCGGACCCAGTATCTCCTTTCAATGGAAATGCGGGATTATGCCTCCCAGCCAGCGCATGAGGAAGTGCCATGCTCGGTTAATGTAGGCCGAAGTAGCTCTAACTTTCATTACGGATGACAATGGGTTATCCCTTGTTATTCGCGGTTTCGTTGTACTACCTTTGTTGAAAACGAAGAGGCGAAGTGTTGTGGCAAAAATGTAAATGCCGAGAAGACAATATAGCACTAGAAAAGCGTAAAATTTAAACTGCATTGAAATGTCTGACATAGAGATAATCAATGTGAAGGTGTATTGAAACCATCAGTTGTCAGTAATGTTTAAGGAGTGAGAAAAAGTGGTTAAAATATTTGTTTATAAAACAAATTTAATTTTTGTAGATAATAATTATTTCACTAAAAATGATGTGGAGATATCGTATTCAAAGCAAATGGTTTTCATAAAATTTCTTCTCATTCCAAAGTTACAATAATCTTGCTAAATGTTTGTTGTTTTTTCGTAGAAGTAATGCATTGTTTGTATTTATTTTAACGAATCGGCAGTTGCAGAAATTTGAACAATTTTGACTTTTATTCTGCTTCACAGCACAGTATATATTCACAGATATAAAAACAACCTATAGCATTCGACCGGAGTTTTCAAGCATTACCAAATAAATACGGAAATGTTTACGGAAATGTAAATTCCCTTAGGAATACACGAAAAACTGTATACAGAATGATGTCGTTTTATTTAGTTCATTTTGTTTCGTTTTTCCTTTCTATTTGCTCAAAATCGGGCCAGCATCTCGCATCGTTGGATCTCGAATCTTCACCTCATTACTTTAATAAGCATATCTTTAAAGCATTACAATTACAAAACGCAGGAGGACAGCAAGAGCGCTTGTGAACGCATGTAAAAATATAATCAACTTTTGCACCAAGCACGGAGGAGAATAATTTCATTTTTTGATGCATCGGTTCAAGGAGCCTATGAACCAGGGAAGAGAATTCCTACTCTGTTATGCGCATTACCAAATAGAAGCATGTCTACCTCATTTCATGATCTGCAAAGCAAATACCTATCTCCCTCTCCAGCCTCCAGTCAGAGGCCTACAAACACCAACAGACTGTCGACGGCAAACGCTGTCCATTCCACGTCCCACAGTGGGACGTAAGTATAGCGCGCGATTCCATCCACATGGGGCGGGTAGGGGGGAATGAAATTCCTCATTCAGGGGCCATCACATTATGAAGCGCGGCCGAGCGCGCTGGAGGCCGTCCCGTGTAGCGACGCGTCGCGTCGCGTCGAGGGCGGAGGTGTAGCGTCGGCGGCCGACAGCACCTCGGCGCCTCGCGTCAACCGCCCTCGTCAAAGGCAGAAGCGGGCGGGCGGGCGCGCGCGGGCGGGCGGGCGGGCGGGCGGGCGGGCGGGCGGGCGGGCGTCCCTTGCGGCCTTCCTCGTGCCTTTTTAGCTCCTCCTCGTTACCCCCCGCTAAGCTGCGCTCCCGTCCTCCATTTGCCCGACGTTGGCTCCGCCGCTACATTTGCCTCTACCCGTCCCCGTCTTTGTTTCTGCGCTCTTCGTCCACCGCATTCTCGGTTAGCTGCCCCGCGCTCTCGCCGCCGCCGCCGCCACAGCCACAAATTTCGCTGCCGCCCCCACTGCCACCGCAAACGCTGTCCTCGACCCTCCCACTCCCGCGACGCTGTCCCCGCCCCTCCCACTCCGCTTGCCGCTTCCCCCGTCCTTGCCGCTGTCCCCGCTCTTGCCGGTTTCACCCGCCCTTTAGGTTCCCCCGCCCTTGCCGGTTCCCCCGCCCCTGCCGGTTCCCCCGCCCTTACCGATTCCCCGCCCTTGCCGCTGTCCCCGCTCTTGCCGCTGTCCCCGCTCTTGCCGCTGTCCCCGCTCTTGCCGCTGTCCCCGCTCTTGCCGCTGTCCCCGCTCTTGCCGCTATCCCCGCTCTTGCCGCTGTCCCCGCTCTTGCGACTGTCCCCACCCTTGCCGCTGTCCCCACCCTTGCCGCTGTCGCCACCCGTGCCGCTGTCGCCACCCGTGCCGCTGTCGCCACCCGTGCCGCTGTCGCCACCCGTGCCGCTGTCGCCACCCGTGCCGCTGTCGCCACCCGTGCCGCTGTCGCCACCCGTGCCGCTGTCGCCACCCGTGCCGCTGTCGCCACCCGTGCCGCTGTCGCCACCCGTGCCGCTGTCGCCACCCGTGCCGCTGTCCCCACCCTTGCAACTGCCCCGCCCTTCCACTGCCCCCGCCCTTCCGCTGCCCCCGCCCTTCCGCTGCCCCCACCCTTCCCACTGCCCCCACTTTCGCTGACCCCCCACGTTTGCTGTCCCCGCCAGTTTCGCTGTCCCCGCAGTTTCCGCTTTCCTCGCCCTTTCCGCTGCCCTCTTACCGCTGTCCCGCGCCGCCCGCCTCTCCGCTCCCGTGCTTCCCGTGCGCGAGCGGGGCCGGCGGCGAGGGCGATGGTGAGGGCAGCGCCGGTGGCAGATGAAGCAGCGACCAGGCCGGACGAAGACAGCCCGTTCGCTCTCTGCTGTCGGGCCGCGCTCCGCGCCGTCGCTCCCTTGAGCGCCCTCGCAGGTGATGGACGACGCGCGGCGGTTGAGCGGGCGGGCGGGCGGGCGTGGACAGGCGGATGGACGAGCGGGCGGGCGGGGCGGGGACGAGCAGACGGGCAGGGGGCGGACGGGCCGGTGGACACGCGGGTGGATGAACTGGCGGGCGGACAGTCAGTTGATTGATTGATTGATTGATTTATTACTGATTCCGTGCGCGTGGACTGCTAAGGTTATTAGTCCCATAAGCGTAGTATACGTTTTCCCTCGGAAGGTAGTGGAGATCATCTCCCGCTGGTTAGTGAGGTCCGGCGCCGACCTACCGTCGGCTACCAGGCTTTTCCCAAACATTTACATCTTCATTTAATTGGCTATCCGGGTGACGTCACGTCCAT
>JAZDUA010001163.1:0-171827 GCA_038098605.1 Gryllus longicercus
TTATAATAATAATAATAATAATAATAATAATAATAATGATAACAGTAATAATAATATCAATACACAAAAATACAAGCCTAGAAAATCCTGATTAGAGGAACGGTCCCTGCAGACGTATATTTAATGTTCTTTCACAAACGATATGTATTTCTTCCACGGAATAGATAGTTAATTCAAGAAAACGCTCAACTCAACCTTGCAAAAACTACCTTCACATCCGTTGTCTTTACTTTGTATATATACTCTTTCGCCATTTATCATTTAATAAATTTTACCGTTTACCATTTTATTATGTATTATTTATCTTATAATCATCACCGTCTCGCAGTTGTTAGCATGTCAGATAAACGCTCCTTCATTCTCCCATGGAAGTATTCATTCATTTCTACGACTCCCCACGCTCATTTTCCCTGTTTCCGCCAACGCCAATGATAGTCAATTCAATAATTTCAAACCTCAGTTCCGTCAACGCTCAATTCTGCCCCCCCTCCCACGAAATGAGCACGACCAGCTTACCCTCCATTACTTCCAATTACTAAATCACGTCAATACTTTCTCTAGCACAAACTGCTGACACACTCAACAGGTTTTCTTACGAGCGCCCTTGCAAACCCCTAATAATAATGACGCCAGCTCTGGTTTCACCCTTTCCATCACTGTTTCATCTATGGATTATTGATTACCAGCGCATTTGCTGACCTTATTTGTTACCGTACTACGTCCTGCACTGCCATCGGTATTACTACCGAATCTATTATTCGATCACTCTACCATGTGCAACTCTAGAGCGAACTGGCGACGTCCTCAACAGCTTTGCTGTTAACAACCCTTTGGATCCTCCGTTCAGCGCTGTCAATGCTAAATCCTCATCCCCTGCATTCGCATTCTGCATCTATAGTCTCCGTCGTCCATTTCCAACTCCGTAGTTCTTCTTTTTTCACACCACTCGTAACATCACAGCCACCGTGATTCCCAGTCGTGATGGCGCCGCGCATTCTAGATTTCCACTGTTTTGCTTGGCAGACGTGGCGCAGTCCGTTCGTCAGAGTAACCGGCCGTTGATCGCCAGAGGAATCACGACAATATGTAAACACTATTTTCGGTTCCGTGAAACTCTATTCAACCTCCAAATATTAATTATTTCTAGCGCACCTCGATGTTGATGAGATCTTTCAATCCTTACTCTTTTCGTTCGACGAGTAACGACTTCATCTTCCTCTACAGTTACACATTGTATTGATACTGCGTAAACCATCACCACCACCAGTACAAACTGCCGAGATCCGCAACAACCTTCGTATCATCTCGATCTGTTTCGATGTTCCGCAACTGCACGTCAACGCCCTCTCTCCTTCTTTCTCCAAACCCCATCACACCTTTTCCCGCCACGTAATTCACCCTTGCGGTTTGGTGGAATAACGGGCGGCTGTACGCACGTTTGTGGGGTTCAAACCTCATAAAGCTATGGATATTAAGGGCAGAAAATATCTTTCGTACGCCTTCCTTCGGAAGAGAAGTAAAACCGACTGAACCATGTTGTAGATTTATCCCATTTAACAGATCCTCAAGCATAAAACAAGCCTAAGAGCTAATTCAAATCGCCTGTTTAGTCGCCCCGAGCGATACCTCCTTTCTCTGCTAGTGGGTGAAGGAGCGTAGAGAAATTTCCGTGGTCTGACGGAAGAGCGAGCACTTACAAAAAAAACTTGGACTACCCCTTGTGCTAATAACGGCGGAGGGGAAGCTTAGATGCTCAACTTCTCTACCTTGAGGAGCCACCGCCACCGCTGCCACCTCTCTCTGGGCGGGAGGGGAGGAGACAGTCAGGCCATGACGAACGTCCCCTAGAGTGTTGAAGGGTGAGAACTAAGTTGCAAGAGCAAATCAGTTATCGTTGGAGGCGGTCCTAGAGTGCAATTGAGCAGTGGGGGATGGTTTAGCCACTCCTCCAAAGGTAATCAATGCCATGATGTTTGTTTCTAAGTGGTCGAGCTATAACTTATTCACCCTTGCTCCACTGCCACCGCAATTCCCTCCCGAGCAAACTCGTCATCGTCATCATCGTCGTCATCATCAATGTCGTCATCGTCATCATCAATGTCGTCATCATCATCGTCATCGTCGTCGTCGGCGGCGGCGGCGGCGGCGGCGGAGCCCATTCTAGACGTCGGCTGTTTTGCTTGGGCGGCGCTGTCCGCTCGCCGAATTATCGGCCTTCGACCGCCGCGGAGCGATCGATGCCGCGCGCCCAATGGCGTTAGCTGCGAAACGAAGACCCAAATTGGGGCGCAATCAGATCTGCCCGGCTCCGCGCGCGCGACGCACTGCAACGCCCAGACACTGCACCTCGAATCCGGGCTAATTCCTAGGTAAAGCAGCGGCTCGTTCTCCTTGTTATTAATCATTCCGCATTCGCCCTGTGGTGGCACAAATTCGCCCTAATTGAAACACGCCGACTAATAATTGGGTTGCTAAAATGTTATGTCACTTTGGAGTTAAAAGTGGACGTTTATAGATCACAGTTAAAAATTCAAAATTTTATTTAATCCTGGGTATTTTGTGGCCTTTACAGAATGCCATCATAACTCTCTAAACATCACCCTCTTATTAGTAGGGAAAAAATGTGTTGTTTTACTACAAGTTTTTTATTTTCTCAGTTTTTGTGCAATTATTTAATTATACAATTTAAACATATATCAATTAACCAAATAAATCCATTTTACAAAATTTAAATGACACATTTTAAGTTGAATTTGTGAAATTAGTTTCTCATCGTTCTTAAATATGCATCAAAGAGGCCATTACGTATCATGAGTACTTATTTTTAATTGTATGATTTATTATCTCGGTTTTTATACACTCTCAACTATCTCTTAATATTATATTAACCATTCAATTTCTTCATGAGCGAACTAAATAAAGGATAATCGTCATCATACAGTGTCATCCACTAATCACCGCGCCCCATTTGTTTATACTCGATATTTTAAAAATAATTTATCCTAATTAGAACCCTCTCGTCAACTCCCTCCAGGCAGCATTTCGTTGTGCAACCTGACGTTTCACCTCGGGAGCAACGCGCCTCAAATGCTTTCCTAATTCGCACAGCCAGTCCATGCAAGCTCACGCGGAAGGAAACCCATCTGAATCTTGCACGGGGCATATATAACAAGTTCCACACGCTCGCTCTAGCGGAGAAGGCGACACGAGGAACGTTAATTTAAGGACTTTGACGGGCGTATCAAATACTTACGCGCTTCCCAGGCCGCCCGCGGCGCCCTTCGCAGTGCTGCCAACATCCCGCTCCCGTCACCGCACCGCACCGCACTGCATCGCTCCGCCCCGCCCCACCACGTCAGGCCACGCCACGCCACGCCTCGAACTGCACACGTTCCGCTCCCGAGCGTAGGAGAGCGGTAATATTTGATAACGCTTGATTCAATCTGGAATTATTGAGCGTTCATTTCCAAATGGCCTCCATGAGAGGCCGGAACCCCGCCCGCCTCCACCATCACCACCACCGTCGCCGCCGCCGCCGCTGCGGCTGCTACCGCCACAGCCCCCGCCGCCTCCGCCCCCGCTGCTGCTCTAACAAAAAGAGGGGTTCGCCCGGGGGCGCCGAGTGATGGTGCGCTCCTCCCCATCCCACCCCTCTCCCTCTCCCCCTTCCTCTATCCGGTTCTGCTTCCATCTCCCATCCCGTGAACGCGTACTCTCCCGCTCTGTGCGCAAGTTGTGGCGTCGAAGGCACGAGTAAGCAAACTGCGGTCCGCTGGTCGGATGCGGCGGCGAACCATGGAGGACAAGATGCGGAAGTAGTGGATTGCGAATTGTGTTTAGCCAGCGAGCGGTTACGTGAATAAATATGAATGCAATTCTTAACCCTGGCCTGAAAAATCATGAGCAAAACGGGCAAAGTACATTTTCAGTATCGGCTTTGGTTTTTGAAGAAGACAAAGTTTTTGATTTTACATAACAATTTTTGTTTTCATTTTCGACGGTAAAATAATTTGGAACTAAAACCATTTATTACGGTACTCTCATTACATAAATTGTTGTTCAATACATTTACTGCCGTTTATTTCCCTCAGCAATCAGCTTAATAATAAGATCCAGATTTCAGTAATATCATCGATTTATTAGTAATACTATTACAACCAACCTTAAAGGGAGAGTTTTAAAAGTGTTCTTATTTTTTTCATCAAAGACAAATCAAATCATTTCAGCTTTATTAGGGAATATACAAAATTATACAAAGGAAATCTATCTTAATTCTATCCGTTATTCAATTTTCAGTAGTGCACATACAGTGCTATTCTGTTGTAACTTTCCTGCAGCTCTTTGTTTTATGTGTTGTAATAGCAAGGGTTGGGCTAGTTAATTAATAAATTACAAAATATTACACCCAGAAAGTTTTTGTTTTTTCAATGCCAAATTCTAATATAATATTTTTCATTCCCTAGTTATTTTTTTTATTTTAGAATTGAAATATTGTCGTCTTACATTTCTATTTCCTTATTTATCTAGTTTATAGTATTTTCTGTTTATATTTTACTAATATAGGCATGTTTAAATGTTATTACTTATGTTTAAATGATGTAAGTTTTGCAAACATGCCAGTCAAATCTGACGCAAATAATAATGTACCGAATTCAACATGTTTGTTCAACTGAACTAGAGATTATTTTTAGTCATTCATCAAAACCCTCAGTCAAATAGTCAAATTAAGTTATTTCCCCTCCCTCATCCCCCTCGCTTCCCACCCCTCCCTCGCCATCCCTACCGCAATTGCCTGTCTACTCAGAGCCATCACCACCCCTCTCACCGCGCCCTCCTCCACCGTTGGCGCCCCCCCCCCTAGCCTTCCATCCTCCCTCACCACCATCGCTTCGTCCCTCCCACCCCCACCACCTTCTCCTCCCTTCCTGTCTTTGGCACGTCTTCTCTCACTGCCATCGCCTCCCTCCCTCATCATCCTCAGTTCCCCCTCTCCTTTACAGCCCTCGCCTTCGGACCTCCCTCATCACTCTGGTCACCCTCGTCTCTCATCACCCACGCCTCCGCCCTTCACCACCAGTTTTCGCCACTCCCTCTTCACCGCCCCCAACACCATCCCTCCCTCACCAGCCGCTCCCTCACGCCCTCGCCACCTCCTCCCCCTCCGCTCTCACCCTCCCACCAAACTCCAACGCACAACCTCTCCGCAGCACCCCTCCTCCTGTCCTACCCTCACTTCCCTCTTCTCCCCCGCCACCCTCGCAGCCGCCCTCGCGCCGCCGCGCGGGGAGCTAAAAGGCACCTCATTTTACACAATCATTTTGTTCCGTTCACGCACGAAGTGTTTGATAATTCCGACAAGCGCGCGGGAGCAGGCGCGGTGGGTGGGGGGAGTTTTGAGAAAGCAGCGCGGCGCGGAGGGTGGAAGGGAGGAGGGCAGGACCGGGGAGGAGGGAATCGGTGAAGCGGGGCCGGGGGAGGGCCCGGGCGGTGGCGCGAGGAACAGACGCAACTAGAGGTGTCGAGAAGGAGCAGAACGACGGGGAGGAAACGCCAGATGAAAGAGAGAGAGAGAGAGGGGGGGAGAGAAACCGTTGGGGCGAGAGCAGCAGAGCCAAGGAGCTGTACGGCACGGAGGCGAGGTGGCGAGGCAACGCATCTCAAGCGGCAAAATCGTGAACGGTGGAGGCTCCGCCAAACACTAGAGAGCGGCAGCAGCAGCAGCAGCAGCAGCAGAAGCAGTAGCGGCTGCAGCACATCTGCACTTTTGGAGGCAACGAGTATAAATATACCGTCGCTGGTAGATTACAGACTCGCGTGCTCGCCGCGGCGTACTAGAAGAGAGAGAACTCTGCATTCTAGTTAGCAAAGGGTAGTTTTGCGGCACTGGTTAATTTGCGGGGTCACGTTGAAGTCGGTGATGGAGAAGAATCGTTGAACTTCGTTATATGATCGTCAGCGCAGAGAATTGAAAAGACCCCTTCATCTGTGAAAATACTTGGAAGCGGTCGTTCAAAAATAGTTATGCTACACAGGTCACTCGAGCACCTCATCCAATTTCAAAGAAAGATCTTAATACTCGTATTTTCTAAAAAGTCAAATTGTATGTGGCCATGGTATTACCTACGTACGTTACCTACATCAGAAGTACTCTTCGTATGCCCATTCATGATATACTATATTCCGCGATTGACAACGATTTCGAATAAAATCCCTACATACTATTGGTCGAACAAAAACGAAAAATTATTTTTTTAGCGCAGAGAATATTACGCCAAATAAAACGTTTGCAGTGTTCTTTGATTGAAAATAATGATATATATTATATATTTAATCGATTATTCCCCTTCAGGAGGGCGATTGAACTTGAATTCATGATTTTATTTTCGGATGTTTTCCCTTCTCCTCCGCCAGAAACTCTTCATCCTCTCGGAATGTTCTCTCTTTCTTTCGTCTGTCCACTTTTTACTAAGTAGTTGCATTGTTCTTCACATTCATGATTTTACTCCTGCACTCGTTGCGGTCTGCGATTGATTATACATACAATGGAGTAAAGTGATATGATAAGAAAATAGAAAATACCTAAGGGCGACATTTACTATACTTCCTACGAAAATGTCGCATGTTGCACGAGAGCTTACTTTAGTTGTTAGGATGACCAGAAACGAAGAGAGAGATGTTCACTTGGGAAGCGAACGCCGAGAGCGAAAGGGAGGTGCGCAGGAATATTGAAGCTGCTGAGGGGCGATCGAGACTCGCAATCAAAGCCGCTGCCGGCGGCGGGAGGGGCGGCGGCGGCGGAGGCGGCGGGGAGGCGGGGGCAGGGGAAGCAGCGGCGGGACGGCGGCGGCGGGGGTAGCGGCGGGGTCGACGGCGGGGGGCGCGGTGGCGGGAGCGGCAGCGGCGCGGGCGGCGGCAGTGAGGGCGGGGGTGGCACCGGGGGTGGCAGCAGGGGTGGCAGCGGGAGTGGCAGCGGGAGTGGCGTCGGGGGTGGCGTCGGGGGTGGCGTCGGGGGTGGCGTCGGGGGTGGCGTCGGGGGTGGCGTCGGGGGTGGCGTCGGGGGTGGCGTCGGGGGTGGCGTCGGGGGTGGCGTCGGGGGTGGCGTCGGGGGTGGCGTCGGGGGTGGCGTCGGGGGTGGCGTCGGGGGTGGCGTCGGGGGTGGCGTCGGGGGTGGCGTCGGGGGTGGCGTCGGGGGTGGCGTCGGGGGTGGCGTCGGGGGTGGCGTCGGGGGTGGCGTCGGGGGGTGGCGTCGGGGGTGGCGTCAGGAGTGGCGTCGGGGGTGGCGTCGGGGGTGGCGTCGGGGGTGGCGTCGGGGGTGGCGTCGGGGGTGGCGTCGGGGGTGGCGTCGGGGGTGGCGTCGGGGGTGGCGTCGGGGGTGGCGTCGGGGGTGGCGTCGGGGGTGGCGTCGGGGGTGGCGTCGGGGGTGGCGTCGGGGGTGGCGTCGGGGGTGGCGTCGGGGGTGGCGTCGTGGGTGGCGTCGGGGGTGGCGTCGGGGGTGGCGTCGGGGGTGGCGTCGGGGGTGGCGTCGGGGGTGGCGTCGGGGGTGGCGTCGGGGGTGGCGTCGGGGGTGGCGTCGGGAGTGGCGTCGGGAGTGGCGTCGGGAGTGGCGTCGGGGGTGGCGTCGGGGGTGGCGTCGGGAGTGGCGTCGGGAGTGGCGTCGGGGGTGGCGTCGGGGACGGCGGTGGGGATAGCAGCGGGGGTGGCAGCTGGGGCGGCAGCGGGGACGACGGAGAGGGGGGTGGCAGAGCTTCTGCGCAAACCGCAAGGATCTGAAGGAGCGGCACAGCACAACGCAGAGCGGCCTTTCGCTGGCAGGCGCAGTACGGCGGCATGAAACATCAGGACGACGACGCCTCAAACGCAGCCTCTTAACGAAGCGGCGCGGCTCGCAGCAAGCGCAGCCCAACCCTCTAGGCGCCCGACAGATACCCCGACATGTAAGAAAGTGTAGTGCATGTGAGTGTCTATATGTGCAAAGGGGGAGGAGGGCTCTAAAAAGAGAATGGAGAGATAGCGCACGGTCCACACCTTTGCTTGTGAAAGTACTGCTCCGCCCTTCGCAAGGTATTGACAAACTACATAAAACTTCCGATCAGAGCAGCCGCCCGCTAGTATTCTCCTCCAGACAACAGTTCAATTCTACATACTCGGCATTCCGAAACAAGGCAATACCGATCAGCCGTGGTGTTCGACGAATGTTTGCTGCCGGCAGGGAGAACGCAAAATGATTGGCGCGCTAAAAAGCAAGCACCGCGAGAAGAGGCTCAGAGCGTAGGGCGCTGACCTCGCATTCGGGAGGCCCGGGGTCAATTCTCGTGCCGACCATCCTGAACGGGGTTTTCGTGGTTTCCCTCGGTCATCAAGGCGAATCATGGGATGGTTCTACTGAAATATCACGACCTCGAAACCGGCGTCGCTGGCCGAATACGGTAACTAAGTGAAATCACACAGGTTAAGTGAATTCGCGACGTCTCGAGTTCCTGGATGGGTGGCCGACAAGGAACCCTGGGATCTAACGGCGCCCAGGACCACTGCCCCTTACTGGACATGTGTGGAGACACCAGGACCGTCGGAACAGTGAACAAGAAAGATTCCCACGGTGAGAATTGCAGAACTGAACTACCTCTCGTTGCACTATGAAATGTATTGTCGACTTCATACATTCGTTTATTTTTGTTCTGTACTAAGCAGTTATATGGGAGACTCATGGTTTACCAAATATATCGCTCACCTTTCGCTTCGAAGGCCACGGTTCAAATCCAGGTAGAGACATGTAGAATTTGTGGTGGACGAAGAGAGTCAACGACATGCTTTCTTGGGTTTTTCCCTTCTCTCTCATTCCACTGTTTGCTCCGTTATTAATATCATATTTTTATAATTCTCTATTCAGCAAATCATTCACTCCTTGCAAAATGCTTACATATTGGCATCACAGTAAAGGACGTAGTACTTGTTACTTGCAAAACTAAACACAAAATTACATTAGAGTATACATAATCTGACGATAGACGTAAACCCAAATCAATTGGTAAATTAATTTGTGGTGTAAATAAATTAATGATGAATTTAAAATATAAAGCACATAAACCGAGAGAAGAGAAATGTGACTGTTTCCGTGCAGTCTTCACGCAGTTAGTAGACGTATGACGCGCATTTAATGAACTAATTCATCAAGAATATTACTAGGAATTATTTTCAAACAACTATTGAATGTATATTACCCCTGGTGAGTGGTGGTTTATTTTACATTCTATTACCTAACGTACACTGTTTGTATTTGAGATGCACTGTTCATTTTTTTAAATTATAAAGTTAAGTTGGAAATTGACCTTAATAGAATTTAGTGAAGGTATTAAGTATTAAAAAGAAATTAATTTAATGGAAACGTCATTAATCAAGAACACATAAATACTTACATGTAATACAAAAACATAATAATATACAAACCCCACCAAAAAATTTAGACGTAAATTAAGATATGTTTCTTTTAGAACTGATTTCGAACTTATGTAGTTAGAAAATGAGTAAAGTAGACCAGACGATAGGGGTTGAGACAAGGCAAGCGAGGCAAAAGTTGTCGTCTTGAGGGGTCCACAAATAGTCGTGAAGCAGATGACTCGGAATACGTATTGTCCACAAAACATTATTTGATTGAAGTAAATGAGTCCGGAGCCTTGAAATTAAGACAGTTTATCAAAAAACTTTCTTTTTAGAGTTATTGTACATTATTAGACATTGCAATTTAGTGTGTTTATTTCTCTTTTACTGTTTTCCCGTATTATTAAATCAATCATTGATTAAAGGAATTATTTTATAATTTATTACTGTGTTATGAAAAATCCAGTACTAAGTGATTACGGTAATTCAGAAAAAATAAAGTCACAGCTAAAGTTCATTAATTAAATGTTTCCATCTTATTGACACAGAAGAAATTTGTCTGTCTGTGGCAAAAACCAGCGTTACAAATAATAATGCAAATGTTGCTTGATAATGACTCAAACCTTACTGTAGAATTAACAGTTCGAGATGAATCGACATAAATCCTGTCAGAATCTGATATCGCGATATCGTGTTTCTTAGAAACACGAATATAGACAATTTCCTACGGTCATAAACCTTGGCTCTGGTATCTTTCATTTTGTTTAATTTGTACGCTTACTGAGTCTTCATAAATTTTGATCGTAATTTACATGAGCAACTACTTAATGTTGTACCATTTCCCAGCGCTACTTACTGTATGCATGTAAAAACAACTTGTTTTCTTAATACATTAACATCACACCAGACCAATGAATCTACTGACGTGAATGTGACGTTAAATTCCCTATAAAGGTGTCCAGGCAGCAAACGTCGAAACTTCATAAATAAGCTCTTAAAACAATTTTAAGCATATTTAGTCTAATAAAACACTCTATAAGCACTCACAAGTTTGCAAAAATGCTTTCTAGACAAAAATTGGCATTGCAAAAGCATAGAAACACTCCAGTAACATAAATTGTTTATTAATTACAAAATAAATTAATGTATTTCTTCAGAAAAGTTAACACAGCAACAAAAAAAGACCCAATTTACACACGTCAATTGCTTTTTTATTTCTCAGTTAACATTTCTTTCTGAACAAATATATTTATTCCTTGGAGAAAAAATTAGAAACAATTTTTATGTTTCTGGAGTTTTTGTATGCTTCAGCATTGCAAATTTTTGTCTATAACTATTTTTTCAAACAAATTTTTGAGTGCTTATTCAAGCATTCGGAATAAACAGTATATTAGAAAGATTACGCTTAAAATTGTTTTAAGAGTTTAAAGTTGCGACGATACTTCCGCAGATATTCTCTATATGGCGATATGACAAATTAGAAAAAATACACTTTTAAAAATACTAAAAATAGTGTTTAATATATTCCGTTTTCTGACTGTTACAGATGCTCAATACAATCATTGACCAGCACGTGAGGAAGAAAGCTGGAAAACATTTCTCTGATGAGGATAAAAGAGCCCCGTGGCAGGTGCTCGAAGCCGTGAAAGCGGCTATTTTTCACCCATCGAACGACTCCACCGTTGTCTTCAGGAATCTAAATAATGACAATCTCGTAACCAAGATCTTTCCTGCGAGCACTAAATACCTACCCGCTGATTCAAAACCTATTACAAGTACAAGGCATATACTTGGATACAGGATTCTCAACATTGGCAGTCAGTCTACTATGAATTCTCCGTCGACCATTCAGCATGCCTCCACAGGTACAGAACAAGTCACAACAAGGTTCGTTGATCAAGACATCAGGATACTCAACGGCAGTCAGGATACCACCGTCTCTCCACCGACCACAAAGTACGCTCCCGCTGTACCTGAATTTGTCACAAGTCAAATTAACAAAGAAATCAGAATTATCGACAACGGTAGTCAGGATGTCACCGAGTCCGACTTCACCGCTGAAGAAACCACAAAAAGGTTCCTAGATCAAGAATACAAAACATTCAACAACGGCAGTCATGATACAGACGCTTTGCCGTCGACCACTATGAATTCCACTGCCACTTCCGAAGCTAACACAAGCCAGCATCTTCACAAAGTATTCAAAATTCTCAAGTACGCCAATCAGGGTACTACTGCCTCGTCGCCGACCACAAATTTATCTCCCTCAGTTCCAGACTCTTTCACAAGAAGGATTGTATACCCACAATTCAGAAGTTTTGACAACGACAATCAGGTTTCTAATATATCGCAAACAACCACTGAACATTCTTCTTCTATTGCAGAAGCTGTAAATAGAAGGCACTTTGAGAAAGAAATCAACATTCTCAAAAACGCCAATCCGGGTATCACAAACTTGCCGACGTCCATTAAGAGTTCTCCCGATGTTCCTGGATCTGTCACAAACGGTTTCGTAGATCTAGCAATCAGGATTCTCTACAACGGCAGTCACAGTACCACAGTCCCTCCGTCGACCATTCAGGATGCCTCCACAGGTACAGAACAAGTCACAACAAGGTTGGTTGATCAAGAATTTAGGATTCTCAATAATGATAGTCAGACGACCACAGTCCCTCCGTCCACCATTCAGCATACCTCCATAGGTACAGAACAAGTCAGAACAGGGGTTGTTGATCAAGAAATCAGGATAGTCAACGGCAGTCAGGATACCACCGTCTCTCCACCGTCAACCAAGTACGATCCCGCTGTACCAAAATTTGTCACGAGTCAAATTAACAAAGAAGTCAGCGACATCGGCGGTCACGATGCCACCGAGCCCGACTCTACAGGTGAAGAAACAACAAAAAGGTTCCTAGATCAACAATATAGTATTTTCAACAACGGCAGTGATGCTACGATCTTTTCGCCGTCCACCACTATGCATTCCACCGTTACTTACGAAGCTGCCACAAGAAGGCATCTTTCCAAAGGATTCAAAATTTTCAAACGCGATAATCAGAGTACTTCTGTCTCGTCGTCGAACACAAAGGCTTCTCCCTCAGTTCCAGACTCTTTCACAAGGATTGCTGACCAACAATTCAGAATTGACAGTGCTAATCAGATTCCAAACGTATCGCAGCCGACTACTGAGTATTCCACTTCTATTTCAGGTGTGTCAAGTAGGCATTTTAACAAAGGATTTTACATACTCGAAAAAGGCAATCAGGGTACCACAAACTCGCCGATGTACATTAAGAATTCTCCAGATGTTCCAGTGACTGTCACGGCAAGATTCGTTGATCACGTACGCCGGATTCCCAACAACGGCAGTCAGACTACTACTGTACCTTCGTCGACCATTCATCAAGCCACCACAGGTACAGAAGAAGTCGCAACAAGGTTCGTTGATCACGAAATCAGGATATTCAACAACGGCAGTCAGGATAGCACTATCTCTCTACCGACTGCAAGCTACTCTCCCTCTTTTCCAGAATTTCTCACAAGGCAAATTAACAAAGAAATCAGAATATTCGACAAGCGCAGACGCTATGTCACCGAACCCCACTCCACCGTTGAAGAAACCACAAAAAGGTCCGTAGACAAAGAAAACAAAATTCTCAACAACGGCAGTGATGCTACGATCGTTTCGCCGTCGAACACTATGAAATTCACTGCTACGTCCGAAGCTGTCACAAGCAATTACCTTCACAAAGGATTCAAAAATCTCGAACACGGCAATCAGAGTACTACACTCTTGTCGCCGACCACAAAGTCTTCTACCTCACAATATTTCACAAGAAAGAACGTTGACTCAAGATTCAGAATTTTTGACAACGGCAATCAGGTTCCTAACGTATCACCGCGGTCCACTGAACATTCCTCATCTATTGCAGAAGCTGTCACAAGAAGGCTCTTTGACAAAGGATTCAACATTCTCAAAAAATGGAATCAAGATATCACAGTCTCACCGCCTGCCATGGAAAATTCTCCGGATGTTCCAGAAACTATCACCACAGGGAACGTTAACAAAGCATTCAGAATTATCAACAACGGCAACCAAGTTATCACCGACTCACCACCAACTACCGATCATGTCTCTACACTTGTGGATGTTCTCCCACTAAGTCCCCTTGACCAAAGATCCACGATTATCGACGACGGCTATCAGAAAACTATTGACCCTTCGCCAACTGCCAAGCACTTGTCCACATTTGTGGATGATGTCACAACGAAGCTCCTTGATGAAGAATTTAGGATTTTTATTAACGGTAGTGAGGATACCATCCTCTCGCCGCCGATCACTGAGTATGTTACTCCTATTTCAGAAGCTGTAAGGCGAAGACACATTGCCCAAGGATTCAAAATTTTCAACAATAGAAATCAGGATACAACCTTCTCTTCGACGAATTCTAAGCATGATTCCTCAGTTACAGACACCATCCCAAGTTTTCTTGACCAAGGAATTCACAAGATTTTTAAAGAAAATACCCCTGATGCAGTTGTAGCTACGCTGCTCCCCGTGAAGGAACGCTGTAATTTCGACTCCTCAATCTCATCTACAACTGATTGTACAGAGCACGAATCTCAGTCTAATTCCTACGACACTGTTGACATTACGCCGCCTGCTAACGTCACAGATTCGCCTGACCCCGTAGACAATAATACAATTCACAATACGTTCATACCCATGCTCGCATATAGGGTCTCCGTCGTAACCACTGCACACACACCTGAATCTCAAGAATCAAATGGTTCCATCGACTCACCAGACACCACCTCAATGTCCTCAGACACACATCGTGATGCTCGAAGCGATCCTGATTCCTACTATTCACTATCTACTTACTTACCTATAAACATTCTGCCTTCTCAAGACACTGCTTCATTTGTGTCATCAAGCATTCTCGACAAGTCTCCAAATGGCAACGTTGGTAACGCAAGGTTTCCCCGCACTTCCTCAGAGAGATTCTCTCCCAATTATTATTTCTTCGAACCAAAACGCGGAAACCACACTTCATTCCCTGGTACGGTTATGCGGCAGGCCGCCTACGCTGATGTCACTTCTCACATTCATGACACTTCAGACATTTCACCCATCAACATACCTGGCACATTGCAAGAACAGCCACACACTATTTCTAATTCGATGCAATTGCCCCACTATATTCAAGGATATTCCAATATGGCCTCTACATTTTCTCGTGAAATTCCAGATCCCAATTCTGATACCTTCAAAAGAACGTTCAGAAATTATGAACTTGCTCAAGATCGTCCTCATAACGCAATACGTGTTCTTTTGGGTAACCAATTACATCGTAATCGATTTTCGTATAAATCACATGAACCCGTTAATGGTACCATATTTCAAGCAATTCATTCCACAGAAAATTCATCTAGAAAAAAATCAAGAAGATTTAAGTCTCAAAGTAACAAATGACGAAGGAAATCATGATTATGGGAAACCTATAGGATCTAGGCACTTGCACACACAAGATTCACCTCAATATGCAAGTGTTTATTTAGAACTACCTCCATTATTCCACGAGATCCAGAAACCTTTGAATAAATTTGATCCATCCGCCCTCAAAACATCAGTCACTAATATACCAACCTTACGAAGAATGTTCGAGATACATGAAACTCCACAAAGATGGCCGACATCTAATATGGCATACGATTTTTCAAACAAACGCAGGTATGAGCAAGATATAAAATCATTTATTTTCGATGATTCCAATCAGAGTAAATTAGAAAACATCGATGAAACTGTAAGTGATTCTCATTATGTTCGCAAATTTTCCGGCTATGACGGCATCCCTGCCTTCATAGATTTCAGACCATTTAAAGCGCCTTCCAGTGCGCATTTAGAAGAGAATCCAATCATAATTGAGAAGGGTTACTTTGGCAAGTACCTTGCTTCGCCTCATGACTCTCGAAACCCCCATTTCGCTTCCACCAGAACAACTATTAATATTTACGCTGCTGACCACGCGAAAACCCCGTACGTCTTGTCTGCGAGTCGCCGGTCTGCCGACCCTTCGCCGATGTGGCGAGTAACGAACACACGCACATTGTATAGCACAAAGGCACCTCGAATGGCGAGAACTCCGGACGCCGTCGCCCGCTCTCTGCACGGGATTCTCAACAAGCCACATCCTGATACAAGATTCTCAAGAACTTTCGCATTGCGGGCTGAAGAACCTTCACCACAAGGACCGCCGATCGCGGTGAAAAATCATATCATTCTTCAACCACATGAAGCAAGCGTAGACATGTTTACTGCCAACGAAAATTCAAAGGGCAAATCGCATGACTCTCAAAAGAGTATTTTAGAACAACATCACGTACTAGGGGCTAGAAGGATAAATTTTGGCGCGATATCCTTTCGTATAAGTGGCAATGGCCCCCCATCTGATCATCGCACACCGAATAAGGTATATGTGCTCTACAAATCAACAACGCATCAGTAACTTCATAAATAACCAGAGAACTTACGATAAACGTGTTGCATTTTCACGTGAATCTCAAGATCATGACTCATGGAAAAGAATGACAGAGTAAAAGGCATATGCCATCATTGCTGGCGACAGAAATCGATAACCATTCTGACACACACCCTGATGTCGCTAGCAGACGTATCTCCTATGTACGTGTAACCAACATTCATCAGAGCACAAAATATAACATCACGTAAACAATCCAAGTCGCTATTAAATTATGTTCATGGGATTGTTTGGTGTCCCGATTTCCAACCCGTTACACCCAATGAATCTCCTGGCAAGGAGAAGCCTACTTTGAGAACTTTGGATGGAGAACTTCACGGAAAACTGAAATGGACTCACTTCAATTCACACGCTCAACTAGCACTTGCCTAACTCTTATATTGTTTCACACAACATAAACCAACCATCAGAGAGGTCAGTCCACAAAATGTACTCAATTGGAGCACCCACGCATAAATACTGAGTTCCACAACTTCATTTATTACGAAACATTTGTTTGCTAGTTGTTTTGTCAAAATGTTCGACGAACATTTTTCGCCACGACTATTTTCGATCAATTCATTTCATTCGTCATGTCTTTCATTAATAACACTGGCAAAAAAACTACAAAAGTGTGTATACTATATTTAGAAAAGTTTGTCAGTTTGAATTATTGGCTTGAATTATTACTTCAGATACTTCAATTATATTTGTAACTTCGTTTGTAAGTAAAGAAATAAAAATAACGGATACAATTTTAATCAAATTTTTTCATAACTTCTGTCAATACTTTAACGTAATGACACTTGTTACCAATAAATTAAGTTAAGAGAATTACACGAACAGAAATTACTGGTAAGAACTAATGAGAATACCTGAAATAAACACAAACTTCGATTTTTATTTAATAATGTGCATTAAGTTAATAACATATTCATAGTACAACGTATTCAAATGTTCTGAAGTAAATTATAATATCTGACATTTTGAAGAAATCGAGATTGGATTTAGAATGGAGTAGCTCTGGCTGCATTCCAAGTGATGACAATAATGAGAATCAACTGGAAGAGGCAATTCGCCCTACGATATAGTTTGGGCCTCTCTAACTTGAAAAGGCACAATGTTTGACACTGCACTTTCATACGAGACGTAAAAAGCCCGTTTGATTTAATTTTAGGCCAGATCGCCTCAATTAATACATTCAATTAAACATGTATTCTATCGTTTCATTGTTTTTATGAAGCACAATATATGGTCAGGAATAACGTGTAAAGAAATTATAGTGCACCGGTTACGCTTGTTACGGTAATAGTACCCAGTCCTGTTTTGCATACTTGTTTTTTGTTACTAAGAATTTTTGAAACTGGAAATCATAAACTCAAAATAGTTGGAAAATTTAGACAGACACTGGCAAAAGCGGATCTTTCAGAGCATAAGTAGCGTGCTAAAACTTCAATCTTTAGCACTATTTCTAAAGCAAATCGCTGCTCAAGTGTGCAGATAAAATTGATGTGAATGAAACAACGAAAACAAAATGCTTTCATCTAATAGCATCAACTACTACTACTAACCTCAAGGCAACATTTTAACGTTATTTGTGTACTTGAATAAAAATAAAATGAAGGTGAGTAAGGCTGTCTGAAAAAGAGTGTATACATGTGATATAAGTGATTTTATTTTACTCCTAAGATTCCTCAACACAGAATACTGGTTTCGTGACCCAACCTGTCCTACGCTCATTATAATATGTCACTTTTTCCACTCTTATCACAAATAACTATTTTTCTCACTACTTCGTTGGACTCATACTAGAAGTACTGATGCAACATTTGAATTTTAACCTTCATTAGTTGTTATTTATCAGAATATTCTGCAATCCAACAGAACAATAAAATATAATTATAAATTTATAATTATTTTTTCCAAACAATATATTTTCTAAACTTTTGTAATGGAGAATTTTCATTTTTTTGTTTGCAAGGTATATAATTAATTTATACCTTTACATCATAATCGCTTACAAAGATTATACGTAAGATACTAAATTGTCCTAGTAAGAGTCGTTTTCATCTTGCACGAGTTTTTTTTCACTGGCGTAACTATTTGAGGGTTGATAATCGAATATCTACAATTACTATTATTAATACTTTTCAAACAAAAACCAAACAAATTCAATAACAGACGCGGTATTTATAGTACGATATAATACCAATGACTAAAAGGTCGACCCGTTCAGTCAATGTCCTTAACGTAGGAGCGAATCAATTTCCTCTGCACGAAGGATCGTGGGTTCGAATTCCACCTCATAATTAATGTTACTCGTGTGTTGTGTGGTATGGTGGTGCTCCCCAGTCGGAGTGGATCGCCTGTGAACCCGCTTCCCTTCAATGCCCTCATTTCTTCCCCCGGACACTTCAGCTCACCAGAAGTTCATTAGTTATGGGACTTAGGGCTACAACGGAACTGATGGAGTTGTCTCCGCTGTCTCTAAAAGAATGAAAGTTCCGAGACAGACCCCAGAGCTACCTGAGAACCTATGGTAAGTGGCTGACCAAGAAGGGCAAAGGCTACATCGGAAACAGTCTGCGGAAGCAGGTGAGCATTCTTAGAGGGATGAGAGCGAATTTTTCGCGGCCGGAGCCAATAGCTGCTTGGCTGTCAAGGAGACGTCGTTTTTTTAGGAACAGGGGACAACGTTTCGGCCACAATTCTGCGGCCTTCCTCAGGGCGAAATTCCCTGAAGAAGCCACTGTGTTTAACCCTGAGGGAGGTCGCAGAATGTCGGCCGACACGTTGGCACCTGCGCCTAGGATGCAACGTCTCCCGGATAGCCAAACAGCTACTTATTGAAGGGATGTTTTCCGGGGAGGACGGTCCCGCAGGGTGTGCAGTGAAGTTTACTTCGGCGCCAATTGGGAGCACCGCAGAGAGAATAATGTGGATGATTCAATGAAGTGAATGTTTGTAAGATTGTGGATCACAAATATCGTCGTAAAGCTAAGCAATCTTAAAAAAACATTATTTTTGTTAAATCTATGACTGTATATCACTTCATTATAAACTTGCAACTGTCACTACGTGAAAATTATTTCTGAACCTACCATTCTTAATTGTAAATACAACATTCCTTCTATGATTAATATTTTTAAAATATAACAAGTTCATTGTTCTAATTGCATCAGAAGTACAAAACTAAACAAATCATCACAGAAAGGAGAAAATGTAAATGTTTACACGAGTTTTTAAATCACATCAGTATACATTAGATTATGAAACAAAAAAAACTGTTTCGCAAGATAAAACGAAGCCCAAATTATATTTACAGAAACGTAAAATAAGAATATAAAAAGAACACCCAAAAAGCCCACGTTTCTGAAAGCGCTCTCTATTTTACGGGCGGTGGGAGAAACAACCCAGGCAATGTCTATAAGAATCTTTCGTAAAATCTGCCGTGTTTGCTCGTCCAATACGCTGGAGAGTACTTTCGTGTTCTAGGAAGAAGACGAAACAATGTTCGCCTCTGCCACTGCGCTAAAATAAACACGAGCGGGCGCGCACGCGAAAGAGAAGCCGTTAGGACCATCGTAACGCACTCGCGAGCCACAGCAGCAGTGGCGCCAGGGGCAACGGTACCTGAAAAAAGCGCCTCGCCTAATGAGGGAATGGCATGACCATAATGTGGATTTTGATTGATTGATTGATTGATTGATTGATGATTATGGGAGGGTCAACTGCTAAGATCATTAGTGTAGGGCATGTTTTCAGCGCGGGAAGAAGCCGCCATCTTGCCCGCTGGCTGGCGAGATCCGTCGCCGACCTACCGTCGGCTTGCGGGAATTTTCCTCAACCAGGTATCTCCCACCAGCGAGGCACCGCACCAGCTTTAAGCTCCTTACCGGTCTCCCGGCATGTGTGGTAGTGTAGTGCCCGTAGATGTAAGTGGTGAGGACAGAAAAGGCGAGGGGAAGGAAAGATCCCGACGGTCCGTGGCCCGTTTTTTAGGGTACAGTTCCGGCATTCGACTGGACATTGATCGGAGAACTCACCAAAAACTACCGATCAGACCAGCCGGCCACTAGAATTCTCCAGAGAACAACTTAATTCGACCTAGCTAACTAGCTACTGTCGAAAACCTTAGTACCGCCAGTAACTCGATCCGTCAGGACTTCCCGGTCAGTAGCACTGCAGAGACATCACTTGATGCCCCGAGCCCCTCTCCCAGTCCGTACTGTAAAGTTTAGGGTATGTGCCATAGCGTATTCCGTAGAGCAGACATGTCAAGTTCGCGGGCAAGATAACAAGCTTATTATAGTTTCCAGATACTGCATTTAGAGCAACTAAGAGCGAGATTTAAAAGTAAGAGTTATACAAATTGCTCCACGATCTCAGTATGTAACTGGCTGTCTGGCCCCGTTACTCTCTTTTGGGGCTGCCAATTTACAGTTATTGTCCCAAATATAGCGACATGAATTCCCATTTCATCTACCAAAGCAAAGCAATTAACCATTATAATAAAATAATAATCAGATTTCAAATTGACAATTGATAGTAAAATTAATTAATATGAATCTACAGAATATTGTTTTAGTAATGTGTTTACTTACGACTCCAAAAATTGCGTGAACTTCCTACGTACAAGTTAGGAGGTTAAACACAAATTAATCTTGTCTATTAAAGGAGATCTGTCCGCCCGTAAGAAATAATTGTCAATTTATAGATACGTACTTTAATGTATTTCGCAGTATTGCTATATAAAAAGAAATAAAAAATCTTTTAATAAAACACAAAACGATAACAATCAAAGAGTTAGCGATTCAAACATATTCCTACCCTTGACAAAATGATGAAATACGAGATAAAAGTTAAAAAGAAAATAAACATGTAATACAGTAATAAAGTCATATACAAACACAATTCAAATCTCGGTTATTTGCTAGAAAATATTGGGCAAACATGTTTACATTTGGAGCAACCATTCATCGTGATATTTCCAGCGCATTTTCCTGTCGTCCCTACCAGATGAGCACTCATTAAGGCGTCATTTATTACCTGTTAGCACCCCCACATATTGTAGTCAGCGACGCTGCATTACGCGCGTGAACATCCCTTCATGGATTTGGAGGAGAAATGAGAGCGGAGTCAGAAAGAGTGACCCGTGCCCGCAGGAGCGCCGTGTACTTTCACTCTAAACAGCACAGTACACCTGCTACGATATGAAAGTGTATAATTTGTGTGACTTATATGAACTTGTACTGGGAAACAAGTGAGGGATGGAGCGTCGGGTATCATGGACGCGAGTAGTTGGTGAGAAAGAACACCTGAATGTAGGCCGGAAATATTATGGTGACATTCTGCTTTCAAAACCCAAGAAGTAGCGTCTTACGGATATCGTATTTTGGGAATACCTTGGGGAAGGTACTTCTGTTCATTCGGACTCTTTTGGTAACGGGAAAGATATCCGCGTAAGCGGAGAAATAACATTTGCCGATTGATTCTGGATTTATAATTTCATGAACAATGTATTTGCTTGTGATTGAACGTAAAGCTCTCTTATTTAAATTACCTCAAGAGAGAGGCCAACTGACGGCAACGTTTGGTGAGTGGCAATAGAGCTAAGTGGCAGTACAGCTGCAGCTGAATTTATTGGCATTCAAACGATTGCGGGCATTCAAGTGAGCACACGCTGTTGCGGGAACGTCCAGTTCAGTAGATTCGAAACAATGCCATTCTCTTGTATACACATAGCTAAGGGGGAAGTCTACATTATTACAGCCATTTATCTACGTTTAATTACAAAAATAGTCGTGTGCAGCGACTAGCTTGTGGGTTGAGTTCAGGTCCTTAAGCGTCACTGCTATCGTCACTCCACATTACAAACGACACATTGCATTCAACATTACAAACGAGATTTAATAGAAATTTTAGTTCATTACTTTTGCATCATATATTTCAATTAAAGTCGATTCTTCAACCTCGAAAAAAAATTATATAAAATAAATAAATTTAAAAAATATATTCCACAGGAATAAATATAGGTTTAAGAGCATGCTCTCTTCCGAACTTGCATTTCGTTCAAGTATGATCTTTCACTTCGAGAGGGAGATAACTGTCACAATACACATTAAAGGAGTAAATAGAAATAATTATTGAACCCAATTCCATCAATGTAATTTTAAAATGTAGATGTAAGATTTCCGAACTTCTAGCCCATTTTGACGACTATCTGATTTTCTTTTAAAAACGAAAATATATTTAAAATAGAACAAAATAAACTAAATTAAGGGCAAGGCTAGGACACTAAAGTCCTTTCCCTACAATCCAAAATGAAAAAATGTCCGGCTTAGTATTTTAGAAGAACTTCAAAATCTGCCCAGTTGATTTTCTGTTAAAATTGATTTTCTGTTAAAATTTAATTATTGGCACCTGTGTTCACACAACGTTACTCAGCATTTGTCTTCACCGAAAAACTACGCATATCTCGCTTAATATCCTTGCAAATATATTGCAAATTCAGTTTGGATTTCCATAAAGCGCATTACGTCGCAGGTTTCTGTCATGGAGCTGCACATAAGAAAGAATATTAGACTAGCAAAGAGGTTAAACGCAGGGGGATTACAAGTATTCGGTGTAGCTATTAAGAGCATTATGTGCTGGCATTTGTGCCAGTGTTATCCCTATTACTGGTGACAATTCTATTACATGATAATACATATACATTTTACAAAAGGTGTTACAAATTTATCAATATTTTGATTTTATATATATATATATATATATATATATATATATATATATATATATATATATATTAAAGTGCAATGGTTGTGATAAAAAATCGCATAATCTATTTAAATTTGTCAATATTTCAGTTGCAAGTAACGATTTCTTTGTATGTTAAGTAGATAGTGAAGGAATACTATACCACGATAAGAATAATATGTTAATAATAATAAACTAATAATAATAGTTTGAGTACAACTGAAATTCACTAATTAGTTTAAATCGTCTATAAATTGTCAAGCCAATATGGGTGTATGGAACAGAACCGCGGGTAATTCAAAGTGAACACAAGTTCTGAAAAGGATTCCAATCCAGATATGCAGATGGCTACAATAGCGACGTGCTCTGTCACGTCTGATGCGCACAGATCTGAAAATTCCGACCGTAGTAAGATAACTATATTTTTTAAGCTTATGATAATGTTAGCTATCGTAATAGAACGATGAATTGATACAAATTGTACCTCTGCGGTTGCATTTGTTAATTTGTAAATTTATACAGAATATATAAAAAAATTCTGAAGTACCTGCATTTGAAAATCTATGCTTACTGGCAAAGTAAGAAACAGTATCAAACATTACCTCTGAAGGCCGTTGAAATGCTGAGGAAACAAGCTATGAGTAATCCTCTTTGATATCCAGATTTGAAATGATAATCATTTGAAAATTACAACAAAGAGTATGATTCTAAAGTTACATGCACACGTCGTACTGAAGGAGTCAAAACTACGGCCAGGATAATATAATTCCCATACTAAACATTCATATAAATTATTTTTCAGTATTTTCATGTCCGTGAGTCAAGTGAGTGATACATGTTATTATGGATTGTGCGGATGATGTATTTAGTAGAGAAGTTTCGGTACGGTGGCCTCCCTTGCAATCCCTTGCACTCCTCGTTCTGAATATGCAAGTTTTCTTCTATTAGATGGCATCTACAGTTCAACTTGGCATAGAGAGAAGTTGGAGTTTAATTTCCTCCCAGACCGCAAACTCATTTCCTCATTCATTTACCCAAACGATGCCTCAAATTTTTGTAGCAGCGAAAACGTACGAGTCTCTCCTCCAGATTTTCACAGTCGTCAACCCGGCAGCATCACGAGTCTGTCACAAATTTATCCTCAGAGCAAATTACCTACACAAGGAGAAATTTGATTTGTTTAAACATAGACGCAAACTCAATATATTAAGACAATAATAGAATAAAGCGTGAAACAATATATTATTGTATTCTGTGTCATGAATAGTTGTGTTTCACTGCCAATTGTTGCAGTTACTAGTACAATTAGAATAAAACCACCTAAAATGTATTCTAAAAATGTTCTCTAAAAGATGCCTTCAGTGTCTTTAAACCAAATAAAATATTCAAAATGAAAGTAAAAAAACTGGACAAGAGCGCTGTTTTGAAACACAAAAATTGTAATATAAAGAAAGGCAGAGAGAAAGAGAGAGCGAGAGAGGGGATAGGGAGAGATGAGGAGGAGAGAGTGAGAGGGATAAAGAGAGAAAGGGGGAGAGGAAGAGAGAGAAAGGGGGAGAGGAAGAGAGAGAAAGGGGGAGAGGAAGAGAGAGAAAGGGGGAGAGGAAGAGAGAGAAAGGGGGAGAGGAAGAGAGAGAAAGGGGGAGAGGAAGAGAGAGAAAGGGGGAGAGGAAGAGAGAGAAAGGGGGAGAGGAAGAGAGAGAAAGGGGGAGAGGAAGAGAGAGAAAGGGGGAGAGGAAGAGAGAGAAAGGGGGAGAGGAAGAGAGAGAAAGGGGGAGAGGAAGAGAGAGAAAGGGGGAGAGGAAGAGAGAGAAAGGGGGAGAGGAAGAGAGAGAAAGGGGGAGAGGAAGAGAGAGAAAGGGGGAGAGGAAGAGAGAGAAAAGGGGAGAGGAAGAGAGAGAAAGGGGGAGAGGAAGAGAGAGAAAAGGGGAGAGGAAGAGAGAGAAAGGGGGAGAGGAAGAGAGAGAAAGGGGGAGAGGAAGAGAGAGAAAGGGGGAGAGGAAGAGAGAGAAAGGGGGAGAGGAAGAGAGAGAAAGGGGGAGAGGAAGAGAGAGAAAGGGGGAGAGGAAGAGAGAGAAAGGGGGAGAGGAAGAGAGAGAAAAGGGGAGAGGAAGAGAGAGAAAAGGGGAGAGGAAGAGAGAGAAAAGGGGAGAGGAAGAGAGAGAAAAGGGGAGAGGAAGAGAGAGAAAAGGGGAGAGGAAGAGAGAGAAAAGGGGAGAGGAAGAGAGAGAAAAGGGGAGAGGAAGAGAGAGAAAGGAGGAGAGGAAGAGAGAGAAAGGAGGAGAGGAAGAGAGAGAAAGGAGGAGAGGAAGAGAGAGAAAGGAGGAGAGGAAGAGAGAGAAAGGAGGAGAGGAAGAGAGAGAAAGGGGGAGAAGAATAGAGAGATGTGGGGAGGAAGAGAAGAAGAAAGAAAGAAAGAAAGAAAGAAAGAGAGAAAGAGAGAGAGAGAGAGAGAGAGAGAGAGAGAGAGAGAGAGAGAGAGAGAGAGAGAGAGGGGAAGAAATATAACAAGTTCGAGGGGGCAACGAACAGATCCGACTTGCTTAAGATAGGACACGACAACGCTTGACATGATATGAACGGACTCCTGTGGTAGAAGTTAAGGAATACACGGAAGTCAAATGTATTTATAGGAAAGGACAAGCAGAAAGATCAAAATAATCCAGAAAAGAATAATCGGATTTGGACGTCGCAAGCTTGAGCGCACGGAGTGAAACTAGGAAAAGGGATCCGCAGAGAAACGCAGAACACAGCACAGCCACAAAGTTGAGAGAGAACGCGGAAGAGGACCGAAGAACGCAGCTCACAAGAGTGCACAGCGCTGTAGAAAGATGTCATAGACCAGAAACCAAAAAGACGAAGGAACGAAGGAGGAGCGATTTGAGGAAAGTAAAGAACAGAGCACTTAAATCAAAGTAAGGAAAACCACGAAGGATCAGATTAGGATGCTACACGGCTAATTCAACGAACTGCCATGAGCTGATAGAGCTGAAGACACAGAAATGGGGCAGTGACGATGGTCAGGAGGGAGATATGCAGGACAGGGAAGGATCGGTTGATTATTTAGCGTTCGCGCGTAGAGAAACACCTCAGTAAAATATTATGGTCATTAGCACCGTAAACGTGGCGCGAGTTATATTCCAAAAGGTAGTGGTGTTCCTTCACTCCCTGGAACGTGATACGTCGCGGCGGCGACCTACGCGTCAACTTGGGAGGATTTCCTCCTTCAGGTATCTCCCCTCAGTGGGGCACCGCCCTAGCTATGAGAAGCTGTCTGTCCCCTACCGAACTCCCGGCATGTGTGATAACGGATTGCATGTAATTGTTGGTGTGTGTAAGAGAAAAGAGGTACAGAGATAAGGCAGAAAAGATCGCGCGCGGTCCGTGGCAGTTTGATAAGGTTTCGTTCCAGCTTTCACTTTTCTATGAGAAACAACGGTAAACCAACAATGAGAACACGAGACTGCTTGAATTCTTGTCCAACCACAGATCAAGGAAAAAGACGGAGAATGAGTAAAAAATAATATAATTAAAAATAATTAGGGACAAAGTATCGAAAATTCAGTAGTAGCATTTCAAAACTCAAGCAGCCAAACTGTGCGCATGGAAGTAAAACGTAGCAGCGTACTGACACGGAACAGATGCATGGAGGGTGACGCAGACGAGACAGAGGGGGAAAAAGGAACGAAGGAAGGAACGAAGGGAGGAACGAAGGGAGGAACGAAGGGAGGATCGAAGGGAGGAACGAAGGGAGGAACGAAGGGAGGAACGAAGGGAGAAAGGAAGGTACGTAGGTAGGCAGGAAGGAAGGAAGGAAGAAAGGAAAGAAGGTAGAAGGGTATTCAAGGAATAGGGTGAAAGAGAAATAAATCGCAACTAACTATAACCAAAAAATTATAAAGACACACGTTAGGGTCAGTCTAGAAGCCTCAATTTGATATAGTGCAATTTGGTAGAAGTCCCAATTTGGTGAATGAACAACACGACAGAAATAGAGTGCGTACGCCAAAAAGAAAGACGCACGATAAAAAAAGAGATTGAAATAGAATAATAGAGACAGGTAGAGCTGCCTGGAGCAGAAAGAGAAACGCGCTGTAAAACAGCGGGAATTGAATCATAGACGAGTAACGGCCGGGCCATTTACCGCAAAGTAAACAGTTGAAGAAGAATCGGTTCCGCGCGTCGCCCAGCTGAGCGCCCGGCGGCCAAACGTGGTCGAGCTCTCGGCAGTGAAGCATGGCACGGTACGGCCGCGAAACAGAGGACGGGGCGGGGCGGGGCGGAGTGGGGCGGAGCGGGGCGGAGCGGGGCGGAGCGGGGCGGAGCGGGGCGGGGCGGAGCGGAGCGGGGCGGAGCGGGGCGGAGCGGGGCGGAGCGAGGCGGAGCGGGGCGGAGCGGGCCGGAGCGGGCCGGAACGGGGCGGAACGGGGCGGAACGGGGCGGAACGGCGCGGAACGGCGCGGAACGGCGCGGAACGGCGCGGAACGGCGCGGAACGGCGCGGAACGGCGCGGAACGGCGCGGAACGGCGCGGAACGGCGCGGAACGGGGCGGAACGGGGCGGAGCGGGGCGGAGCGGGGCGGAGCGGGGCGGAGCGGGGCGGGGCGGGGAGCGCAGGTGACGGGCGCGGCGGTGGGGGCGGGCGGTGGGGGCGGGCGGCGCGGGACACATCTTGTTCGGGCGCATCCAGCGACAGCACTGGCCGGCGGTGGGGCGGAGCGGGGCGAGGCGCGCGACGCGCGTCGCCGGCCAGACACAAATCTCGCGCCGACAGCGCGCTAATACGATATGGTAATGTAATTAACCGGAGCCATCGCTCTCCCGGCGGGGGCGCGGGTCGAGTCCCGGCGGAGCCGCGCGGCCGCTCAGGCCGCCCTCCCGCGGCGCCGGGCGTCACCCGGGCGGGGCGGCGGGGCGGGGCGGGGCGGGACGCTCGCTTACGGCTTATTCCCGGTCGGCGCCGCCGCGCGGCAAAACCAACACGCGCCGCCGCCCCTTCCGCGCAAGTGCTGCGCTCGCTGGCGAAAGGGATCGGGCGACAACGCAGAACGCAATACGGGCGATACGCGAGCAAGTGTGTTTTAGCGAGCAACGGAACATTTAAGAAACGCGTGTAAACACTTTACACCAAATTTCTATATAACCGAAAACATCCACAAGCATAGACAATACTTGGTTTGTAATTGTTCTTTTTTTACAAAGAACAAACATTTATTTTAATTCATTTTCGACGTGTTAATTATATTAAAATTTTCTTTCTAAAACGACAAAAATAGAGCAATAATTACTCTATTTCATATTTTATCACACTACTTTAATTCACTTGAGGTTGTTTTTTTCACCTCATAATCCAAGTACATTAATAAACTTTCTCAACATCAAAAGAAAATACTACTTCCCGTAAGTTTCGTTATAAAACTCTTCCTGTAACGAAGAATTCTGCATGTATGGTGAAAGAACTGTTTTTTCTTAATTTTTAAATAATATTGTATACGGTAAAATCACTATTTTAATGATAGTTTCCGGCCATATTCTCTTTGTTTCGTTTTTGGTTAGTACGTATCAGCCTTTGTTTCCTGTTTCTGGGTGCGTCGTGCCGCTCGCTTAACAAGCTTTTCTGCCTTGAGATGAAGTTACAAATTCGCCTTCCCAACCTAGACGTCTACACAAATGTTCGCTTAGGAAAAACTATATAGCACAAACTCATAATAAATAATTAAACTAGCCGTTCAAATATTTTTATTAGCGCGGTGATTTCACGAAATGTATGAAATATCATTCAAAAAGGAAAAAAGGAAAACTCTTTCAGTAATAAATAAATGATAGATCTTATTAACAGCAATACTTTTTGTGATTTGTTATGGTAATTAATCTACATATTCCCTATTCATTGCATTATTAGTCATTTATGAATATATTGTTTCCTGTCTTTACACTGACTATGACACTGACCCCACACCTTCCGTTTCTATATTTATGTGCAGTAATTTTATTACATATGTAACGCAAGCCAATATTATGAGGAAAACATACTGGAACGTTGTGAGTCAACATGAAAAATGTAACTTAGTATTTACATGTCAACTGCATACAATTTTAAAAATTACCTAAATACTAAATATTTTAAATTTCGTAATAACCATATTGATATAAGAAAGTTACGGCAAAAAACATAATGTTTAATGAACCACAAAAAAGTAATGGGATAAAATAAATTTGTGAGTAACAAAGAAACAGTACAGCTACACTTAATACAAGATTCCCCGTTAAAGTAGACAAACCAACACGCAGCTCAGTATTGCATGTTGCCTACAATGCAGGCGTTCAGATATTCTGTTGAAGAGTACTTTGCAGAAAAAGTAATTGAAATGACCGAAAACCGAATTTAATATTTCAGTAATATTAGCAATATTGAGTATTAAAGGGATCAAACTAGACATAATTTAATAGTGATTTGCCACCTTGTATTCAATGGGCAGTTGCTGTAAATATAGTCGTTCTCCGGGGCGTGTTGTTTTCGAGACGAAAATCATTAAATACCAGTACATTTCAGACAATTTGTAAAATGTTTGAAAAGTACCATATTTTCACAGACACTATTGTAATGATGAATCAGATAAATAATTTTAAGAACGAAACATAAAAGAGAAATGTGTGTTCATTTTTAATGCTTGGTGATATCTAATGAAAGATAATTTCTGCACGTCTTTTCTGTTTTTAAACAAGAGACTCCACACAAATTAAATGAGTTTCACAAAAAGAGTTTATCAAAATTTAAGAATTTATATGGTTCCTTGTTCAAATAGGAAAACTAGTATATGAAAGAAAAATTATTTTCAATCTTCTTGAAAACATTTGCTTTCGTCGTGACAACAAACACCTTGAAAATACTACATAGTAAATCAAAGAATAATGAATGTCATGTTCCGAAAGCACTCTAAATAAAACATCATAACTATAAAAAATATTCTGTTTACAAATCTATTTCCTTAACCGTCAGAAAGAATAATTACTCTTTATTTATTCAGAAATTAAATAAAGTGATAAAATGTTCATTAAATGCTAACACAATAGCACTAATTACAAGTGTATTATTGTTGTACGAATTCTCTTTTATGAAATATTAATCTGCTCTGAGGACGAGTGTAAACCACAAAGAGAATCTAAACATTCCATTGTAATTGAAGATCATTCAGTGTTCCCGTGGAACTAGACAATTCCCAGGGCACTGGTTACCGGACTCCACTAACGGAAATCAATAACCAATAATAACCAATTGAACCAATAATGAGACGTAATGGATAAATGCAACGCGCAACTGTAAACCGATCTTTGTGGTTTCGGTCAACGTTTTAGCGTTAGTTTCTCTCTGAAAGGGTTTCACAAAGTGCTCCCGATCTAGGTATTGTCCGAATGTGTGTGGGATGTGGTTCCGGATAATACGATCAAGCGACGGTTGCAATCGAGTTCTCTCCGCCAAATATGTTCTTTCCGCATTCTCTAGTGGCATTCATTCATATTTGAACGACCTTTCAACTCTGTTTACAAAGCCAGAGAAAGGTTTAGGGTAACTTGTCAATATTTAAATATTCTGATGTTTTGAAGGATTTGGTGTGAATTCCTTTCCGTTCGAAATAACAAGAACAGACACATTCTATTACTTCTGACGTCATAATGCTGAAACAACTCTAAACTGAAAGTAGGCGAGTAAAAATGGAGTTCTTATATTTTTCTACAATCAATTTTTTGAGAGATTACATTAATTCAAGATTTGAAGACCTTCAAATAATAGAGGCTCAGTAATTACGATACCATTGAATAATAAATAATTTAAATAGTTTTGTTGGAATATAGCAATCAATTCCTTGCCAATAATCTATTAAAGTTCATTGTGAGTACCACATTTCTTTTTCAGAAGGATTTATTTTTTTAAATATTATTTTTATACCACCGATTTATTCAAAATATGTTGTGGATGAAGGAAAATGAAGACATGTAAACATTTACGTAAAAAGTATGCATTATGGTTAAACTAAAATTTATCAAGCACCGAAAGCTTCCAATTAAGTTTGAAGAAAATAATTCTGAGACGCTTCTAATTAGAGTCTTATTTTAAAAGCATACTTTCTGATCACACCTGGGGTGTGAAAGATAGTGCCGAATACTGAGTTTAAGAACGCTAGACAGTGACCTGAATAACTAATTTCTTAATTCAATTCTTTGTGTTAATTGCAAGCGAATTTTATTCAAGCAAAACCAAAATTGAACTAACCGTAAATACTACAGTATATTATGTTTTATCTAAAACCGCAATTTCGCCATTATTAGCCAAAAAGAAGATTTCTTAGAACATTTCAACAGAATGTGTACTTTCAGAAAAATACTTCAAATCAGACAATGACGACGTAAGAAAAAATACCCAATTATGAATTTATTCACTAGTTCCCCAACTTATTGCCGTTTTCACTAACAAGGTTTGCCAATGATGGTTTGTCGAAAAACATTTATTATTTTAGCAAAACCTTACAATAGCTAGCAAAAATATCGTAAGAAGTAAAGAGGCGGAATACGAAAAGGAGTGGGTTCAAATCCTACGAAAGCCGTGGACGATTTCGTCATGTGATTGAGGCATGGCTGACCCTTCACGTCACCATGCATCACATCTGAACAGTCGGATCATGCGTCATCATCATCATAATCAACATCATCCATCCTGCTAAATCGAAGTACTATGTAACCGAGAGGTGCATCGATACGGGTACGATTAAATAAGATGGACACGTGCGTGCTCGAGGGTATAGCAAGACTGCTAGACTGGAGGCTGGGATGAGGTTTGCTCAAGTTCACGACGGTGAGAAGAAAAAAAATATCGTCATGGAAAAAAAGACCACCAACTAATACCAAAATGTAGCAAAAGGCATCCAAATTTTATAGTTTCCCTCGTCGCAATTTAAAACGTCAACATAACGATCTTCTAGAAACATCCAATCGAACGCGATCTACAAAAAATAAACGGGTGCGTGAAAAAAAAGAGCACGACGGCGACTCGAGAATAAATACCGAGCACGGCTGCAGCCCGAAGAAAGCGGATATTCCTCTTTTCGCGGACACGCCGCAGAGCCGCGCCTCCCGCGGAGTTTAATCTCCGTTTATTTACCTCCTCGCGTCCCAATCGCAGCCCCTCCCCCGCCCACGCCTTCGCTCCGTCCGCTCCTCCGCGAACTTGACGGACTTCATTTGCGGAACGAGTTCCGCGTTCACCCGTGACCTTTGCCCCCTCCCCCCCACCGCCCCCACGCAGCCCGCGCCGCGCGTTCTCGAGGAGCGAAGTTCGAAACAGAAGAAGCGCCTCCGCCAACACAAGTGCATCCCCGACGAATTGCTTCTCCGTTTTGTTCGCGGTCGACTTCTCCGAATCTTCATGAATGCACCGTGCTTTCTTCTTCTTCATCACCATCATCTTCGTATTCTTCTTCTTCTTTTTCTTCTTCATCATCACCATCTTCTTCTTCTTCATCATCACCATCTTCTTCTTCTTCATCATCATCACCATCTTCTTCTTCTTCATCATCACCTTCTTCTTCTTCTTCTTCTTCATCATCACCATCTTCTTCTTCTTCTTCTTCATCATCATCATCACCATCTTCTTCTTCTTCTTCATCTTTTTCATCATCATCTTCATCTTCTTCTGGTTTTTACAACTAATCCCCGAGTTCGGTTGGATTGTCATGCATGGTGTTTTGTTACAGTTGGTTTTTCTGTTATCTTTTGTTAGGAAACTTTCATTTTTGTAACAGAACTTACAAAGAGTTGAAGGTATATTGAGTAAGGTAAACGGAGGTGTGAGTAATATACCGTTATATGAAGAATTGAGCAATAACAAGGTAGATGAATACATATTAGTGAATATGCAACGAAATACACATCGATTTAAAAAAAACGAATGACCATGAACACGAAGTGACCATGGGAATATTTCGTAGTCCGGTTGACTCGCCTCCGTGGTGTCTTTTTCCTGCGCTTATTTTATGTGATTTTGTTCATACCGAGAGCGTTTTTTATAGAAATGGATTTGAAAAGTGAGTTAAGGAGGTTGGGAAAGGACTTTTGAGTATCGGTATCTTATTATAGTGTATGGCGTAGGATAGGCTTGAATATTGAATATTCCACGGATAGATAATAGATTTTTAGATAAAGAATTATAGGAGTAATTATGTTTGTTTCTTGGGGGTATTTATTAATTTGGTCATTTGTTGTATACCAGGGAGTGTTTAGATTTCGACGTATGACTTTCTTTTGAATTATTTCAAGTTACAATAAAAGCAAATATATGTATCTCAACCCATACATATTTCATTTTTTCCTCTTTCAAGAATTCCTCAGATACTGCCTAGCATCCATCGTAGGCATTGTGAGTATTTCCTCTTGTCTGCTTCACCTTCATCAATTACTGTATTTTTAAAATTTTAAAAGAGAATGCTGCTTTCCCTGAAATGGATTTTTAACCGTGGCAAACATTAATTAGTGTGTTTTCGTTTTTCTAACGTAATGATGATATTTCAACAAAATCAAAACTGAAATACAGGTAAAATTTGTCCAGATAAATTAATTTTCTATTATTTTCTTTCAACATTCAGTTTTCCGATTGAACTAATTTTTGATGTGTGGGTAGAGAGATAAGGAGTGATCTACATCGCAAGGTCAGTTTAAAAAGCATGTAAAAGTCCTTAACGGCTTGAGTACGGTATTGTTTAAGATAAAACATTTTTAAAATGTTAAAAGTGTTTTTATATTTTTTTTCCATTTTAAAAGCAGCTAAACATATTTTTAACGGATTCATGTAGTTAAAGGTGGATATATTTCATCAATTCATACCCATACTGTACGCGAGAGAGGATAGCAAGTGACGAAAGACGGTATCGATTCACAATTCACCAACTACGTCGCGCGGCCATGTAATTTAATGTATTTGGAGATGATATCCCAGCGCTGGCTGCACCTTCATTCATTTGGGGCCCTCTGTGCACTCGGCAAAAACCCTCGCCCGTCCCTGCGGAACCCCTCCGCCGCTCTCCCAGCCCCGCCATTCCCATGACTTCTAGCCCCGAGCCATTCCAGCTCTCGTGCTCCAGCCAGCCCGAGTTCCAATAACGTTTCCCACCTCATCCCACCTCCCCGACGCCCCCAATTCCACAGACTCCTCCCGCTCAGCTACTCCCGTAATTTTTCCTACCGTATCACCGTCTCGATCGTCCTCCGCTGCAGGCCTCTGCCGCGTCCGCCGCCCCCAACCTACCCGCCTTCGCCCGCCCCCGCCCCCACGACGCCCCCCCGGAGGGCCGCTTCCGCGCCGATATCGAGATATCGGGAACGGATATCGGGCGGCGCGGTAGCGCCGCGCGCGCTAAGTCCCGCCGGCGCTACGTAATGCGGCGGCGGCAGCGGCGCTATTTTATTTCATTATTCGGCGCAGCGCGGCCAGCGCGCTTCCCCCATTTTTCCCAGATCCGCCTCGCCGCTCTCCCGCCCCCGCCCCGCCCCCTCCCTGCCCGGCGCTGTCGCTCGCGGCCGCCGGCGGGCTCGTACGTTAAAGCTGATAGCCCCCGCCGCCGCCGCCGCGGTCCCCGACCGCCAGCCCCTTGCGTCCGCTGTCCGAGATCGGGTCCACACTCGTTCGTCTACCCTTCGCTCTCTCCTATCTGCCCCTCCACCCCCACCCCCCACCGACCTCGCGCACTAGTTTCTCTCCGGCTCGCCTCCGCTGGCTCCATTGGCTCCGCTGGCTCCATACTCTGACACGTCGCTTCGTACCCGCCTCCACTCTTCGCTCCTCCTTCACCGAGTCATGACTTACCTCACTGCGACCCGCCTCGAGCCGACTCCCCCCACCCCACCCTGCCCCTGTCGCTCAGCGATGAGTTACCACCCCCTCCACGTTTCTCTTACTCCGGGGCATCCCTATATTTTAGCACGTACGCCTCGCAAGCGCGTGTCCATACACCCTACGCTTCTGACTGCTGTCTTCAGGGGAGTGAACGCCGATCTCAGCTAAACAAAGAAAGTTTGTCGTCTGGATGGCCGAGGTCGTTGAGGCAATGGTGCAGCAGCAATCTCGGACTGGAGGATTGCGGGTATGGGTCCCGCCTCGGGCTTGGTGGTTTCGTCCTTTCGCCCCCTATCATCACCACATCATGTCATCTTCATACAAATCATAAATTAAACTCAATAGTGGTTGCTAATGACCTATTTGTTCATACAACCGTACATCACAAAAAGGTTTATTAAGAGAAGTTTAAAGAGTATTATAAATTAAAACCTAATAGCAATTCAAATTAAAATTTGAAAAATATTTGCTTACAAATGTCTGTACTAATTTTCCTATGAATCTTTACAAATAAACATGTGAACAATCGAACATTTGCTCTGACTTGATAAAAAGAATAATCAGTATTACTAATATCGTGTGAGCGCAGATATTGAGAGAAAATTAAGCAAACTTACACACAGACAAATGAAGATGTAGGAGAATTAAACGTTTTGATTGTGTTATTATTATTATTATTATTATTATTATTATTATTATTATTATTACTATTATTATCATTATCATTATTATTAGCGAGATCATATAGTACTTGCACAGACTCGCTTTTTTAATCCAGGTATATTGATTACATGCATGTCCCTCAAATCAAAGATTCAAAATATAACCAATTCCGAATATTTTTAAAGAAGTTTTTTTTTATTCGTGCCGCGTTAGATCGAGGCGTTTTATGTGTCTTTCAGACGGAGACGTCAACAAACTATAAAAAAAATAACTACCGATCTAAAATTGTACAAAACACATTACAGGTATTTTAACGACCGATGCTTGACATACCACGTTCGTCTGTGAAGGCACAGCGTTACTCCCTATTTACACCCTTCCCCTCGACAGACGATTTCGGAGTTTGAGCGAAAGCGCGCTTGCGCACAGCGGCTTCGCCTGTCCCACAAGCTCTTGAGTGCACGAGCGCGTTCGCTCAAACTCCCGACATTGCTCGTCAAAGGAAGCGTGTACATCGGGCATTACAGTCTAGACTAGTACACTCGAATAAAAAAGTTTTTCTACGCTTGGCCCTCTAAATCCATACCTGCAATCTCACTTTATTTTGTGAAGGATTCATTCAGTACTCAAATGCAATTTTTTTCATTTATTCTGGCTTGGCCTGAATCCCTCAGCAGCCTAGTACGACTCTTGAGGGTACAATTATTTATATTAGCCTAGTTTAAATAACATTATTTACAGATGAATACATTGAGTACACATAAATTGAATGTGCGAAGCCATGTTGGGTACATGATGATCGGGGGGGGGGGAGGGCGAAGAACTGTCGCGGTAGTTTCTGCTTTAGTTTGTTGTGGTGAGGATTGTGTTTTCTGATTTTTAAATGTACGGCTGAGGGAATCTGGGGAATTTTAGGACAGAAGCGAGGAGATAGGAGGGAGAAATAGTCGGAGATCGGAGTGATGCAGAGTCCGTTATGAAACTGGGACCGTTAGGTACAAACCAGGGAGCTTTTGTAATGGTTGGGAGGAATTTATTTTGGAAAATCACTTACGTATTCTTACCATTAACTATAAATTTGTATAAGTTACATGTAATAGAAATGTTTATAAATAGCTATCAGATTTCATTTAATATTGCATTAACATCTTCAATTTTATATAGTTGTTGAGATACAGAAAACAATTCACATTATCCCCTAACCGTCATTGAAGCGTGACGTGTATGTAACGACATGCAGCATTTACATATTAATTTAAGCAAATATTGGAGTGAACTAATGAACAAGTAGGCATTTTAATTCCGCAACATGATAACTAATTATTGGTGAAAATAAATTTAAGTAATAAACGTTCAATGGAGGAAAAAGCCCGATGGAATACTTAAAGTGTAAAATATAGTTATTCCTTAGAAGGATTAAGGAATCAATCACCAATATTACGGCAATTAATTAGCAATTAAATCATTCTACGTGGTGGCATATTTGGTTTTGGAATATTCGATTCTGGTGGCACCGTACGTCTTTAGCTAGCTCATCATTAATTACACGGAAGTTTGAAGAATAATTAAAATGTTCTTTGCGTAATTAATTAGAAATTAAATCGTTCTACATGGCGGCATATTGATTTTTGTTGTAACCGACGGGATGGTGCCAGCATTATCTTAAGCCAGCTCATCAATAATTACACAAAACTTTAAAGGGCAATTAAATTAATTTTTGCATAATTTATTAACAATAAATAGTTCTAAATTGTGGCATATTTACTTTTATGGTGACCTATGTTTCTAATGACAGCTTCAGAGAGGTTAATAATGCAATAAGCGAACTGAATTATTTTACTTCTTACCAGGATGTGATAAAGACAGTGTATTCTTGAGGACTGAGTTTTAGTGATGGCGTCAGAAACAGAAGGGTATTTCTGCAAACATTCGAACTCACCTGAAACAAAAGTATGAAATTACATTAAAAATACGTTAATGAAAACCAACTATAATTTTTAAATTATAAATAAATTTAGCCACGAAAGTGACTTGTGTTTTAAATAAATCATAGGCATAGGATGAAAAAGACGAATGTCGAAATGACGAAAAATCAAAATGAATTGTAATTAATATTTTCAAGTTTTCAAAAGAGCCGTCAACGATATTCTGTGCAATACTTGCGAGCAAACACGCACACACACACACACACACACACGGGATTGTCTTGCACGACTAGTTCGATGATCACATTTTCTGTTGTAGTAGGTGTTCCTATTAATCAACCTTTTCGATCCAATCAAAACATGTTACAAACCTAATGCTAATATGATTATCCTAACGCTCATTGCATGCAGTAAATGCCAATACTGCATTTCAATTCATTGAAGGTTGTTCTTCCTAGTATTGTACGCAGAAGTACTGTTTCATGAAGCGGTTTGATGATGGACAATATATTTTTTTAAGAACGTTAATACTTGTAAAATAATAGCATTTATTTTAAGAAATCTCGAGACAGAGCTATTGAATATTCAGAGCAATTCACTTAGCTAAGTAATCAGACAGACGTTAAATATGAAAAGAGATGCACATCATACTCAATCATATATTATACAAGAAAGCATGATTTGAAAATAACGGTCAAATCAAAGTAGACTCGCTCATTAATTTGTATAAGTTTTTATGTTTCATATTGTGCATACCGATGACTATATTCGGACATATTAGACACATAATATGGCTACATATTTTTGTCTATTTAAACGTCTGCTGGTGAATTAATTAACTGTAATAATTCAACACATTACATAATTTTTGTAAAAAAAAATAGAATTAATGATTGAACAAAGTTCCCGAAATCGGAAGTCATATCTGTTCTGAAGGCTTCGTAAACATCTAATGAATGACTAAAGTTTTGGGTCACACCTGTGCTCTTCGTATCAAAGCGTGCGTGTCTTTACATTGATTGGAGTGCTCGGGGGGTGATGAGCTTCACTTGCGTGTGAAGACCACTGAAAACGAGATCTATTTTCACTATTTTCACATCGGAGTGTAAATGTGAATAATCGTTTATGTGAGGCCTCGTTGATTCTTCTTCTAAAGTACTACAAAATAACAGTTAATCAGTGGAGCATTCAAGAGGATGGGTGCTCTTGGAACTATAAACTCCACTCCCGAGCTATTGACACATATTATTCACAAATATACTGATTACTAATCTTCTTCTGCCGCGAAAATTATTCAATGTCTCAGTTGAAAGTGTTATAAAGTGATCTAAATCAATGAATAAAAATAAATTTCAAATAAATCATAAACAAAAAGTTCTTAAGACAGAAGCATGTCGACTGGACACTCCACGTATTATGCCTCCCTTAGAAAAATACTGATTGCGCCACTGATTTAAATCAACATGATGGATAATGTCGTGTTTCCGGGCTAGGCCACTGCTATGGCCATTAGTCCCATAAGTAATGTGAATTCTTTTTTATCGCGCCACGTCGGAACATGCTCTGAGATCCCGACATTTGTGGTTGCGAAGTGCGTGTGTGTGCGTGTGTGTGTGCGAGTGTGTGTGTGCGCGAGTGTGTGCGTGTGTGTGTGTGTGCGCGCGAGTGTGTGTGTGTGTGTGCGAGTGTGTGTGTGTGCGAGTGTGTGTGTGCGAGTGTGTGTGTGTGTGTGCGAGTGTGTGTGTGCGAGTGTGTGTGTGTGTGTGCGAGTGTGTGTGTGCGTGCGAGTGTGTGTGTGTGTGCGAGTGTGTGTGTGTGCGAGTGTGTGTGTGTGTGCGAGTGTGTGTGTGTGCGAGTGTGTGTGTGTGTGTGTGTGCGAGTGTGTGTGTGTGTGCGAGTGTGTGTGTGTGTGCGAGTGTGTGTGTGTGCGAGTGTGTGTGTGTGTGTGTGTGTGCGAGTGTGTGTGTGTGTGTGCGAGTGTGTGTGTGCGAGTGTGTGTGTGCGTGTGTGTGTGTGCGAGTGTGTGTGTGTGCGAGTGTGTGTGTGTGCGAGTGTGTGTGTGTGCGAGTGTGTGTGTGTGCGAGTGTGTGTGTGTGCGAGTGTGTGTGTGTGCGCGAGTGTGTGTGTGTGTGCGCGAGTGTGTGTGTGTGTGTGCGCGCGAGTGTGTGTGTGTGTGCGCGCGCGAGTGTGTGTGTGTGTGCGCGAGTGTGTGTGTGTGTGCGAGTGTGTGCGAGCGAGTGTGTGCGTGCGAGTGTGTGCGTGCGAGTGTGTGCGTGCGAGTGTGTGCGTGCGAGTGTGTGCGTGCGAGTGTGTGCGTGCGAGTGTGTGCGTGCGCGTGAGTGTGTGTAGGGTGAGGATAGGGCAAGGAAGAGGAAAGAAAGTTAGCGAATGGTCCGTGGCCCATTTGTTAGGATACTATTCCCGCATTCGCCTGGTGTTGATCGGAGAAATCATGGAAACCTAACGAACAGAGCAACCGGCCGCTACAGTTCTACATCGGGCAGCGGTTGGATTCGACTTGGCAATGTTACCAGTGTCCAAAATCCTGCCACCGTCGGGACTTGAACCCTAGAGCCTTCCGGTCAGAGGCAACATCAGTGACATCGTCCATGCGTTGCGCCATTCCAGCCGATACGTTAAATCATTAATCATCAGTAAGTGTCGTAATACATGTATTAATGTTTAAGTACCGGAATACGAATACTGCAAAAATTATTGTAGAATATGAAGTAGTATCTATTTGCCCTTGTGCTTACCTGAAAGTATTGTTTTCCCATTATTATTCTATCATTATTTTAGGACAAAGAAATATTTTCTTCAAAGCATATTATAATATTACTCAAGTCACATGTTCATTTTGACCCTTTTACAATAATACTGTATACGTAGATCGCAAAAACTCATTAGCATAGGAAGCATACCTTTAAAATCTGCGAGTTTTCCAAATACAAAGCACTGAATACCGAGAGTGTGAATACACAGTTTAGAAGTTCTTTTTCGAGAATTTAGCTCGCCCTCGTTTCTCTCAATGAACCTGAAAGTATATAAAGCCGCAGAAATATTCCTGTGTTCTTCATCGGATGTATTTTCATCAAAATTGAATTTGGGCTGAAGTTTTATTAAAAATTCTCAATATGACGTCCCAGTGAAATCCGTCGTGCGGTAAGCGAGTTGTTTCGTGCGTACAACCAGACAGAAGACGAACGGCGCCCGCCGGGCGGAGGCGGGCGGGCCCTGCTCAAAGAGAAAGGAAAAAAAGACGAGCAGCTTGCGGATAAGGCGACAGCGTAGGCGGAGATAACTGTGTAAACGCAGGAGGGCGGGGTGACGAGACACAGAGGCGCTTGTGGAATAGACAGAAGCAGTGAAAGTAGTGATCTTGGAAGAAATAATATCGAAGAAGGAAGAGCGTCTTCAATGGTGGATGTACTGATGGAACTGACAATGATGGTGTCAAGCTTTGCATTACATATATTATTCTAATATAAACTGCTTTTTATTTTAGAAAACAGTTTGAGGTGGTGGTGACGACGACGTTTGAGGTGGTGGTGGTGATGACGCCGCCGCTTGAGGTGGTGGTGGTGGTGACGACGTTTGAGGTGTTGGTGGTGACGACGACGTTTATGGTGGTGACGACGACGTTTGTGGTGGGGGTCATTTTGTAGTGGTGTCGCCATTTGTGGTGGTGACAAAGTTTGTACTAGTGAGGAATGCATTGATCCTTAGCCAGCCCTAGTCAGTTGTGTGGTGTGTCGCAGAAGACCCATCGCTCTGCAGGATCAGATACGAAAAGCCTCATAAACGTTCTAATGTTTAGAGAAGGGGGTCACAATATTATGAAGCTGGAGAGCCCAACATTTATGAAAACATCCCATGAAGGGCCGCAACGGCGATTCTCACGTCACGATTCTCAATTTATATCAAATGTTAAGCGAATTTTGAGTTTTCTCTTTTTAAACTTTTAGATTGGAACTGTAGAGCAGTTTAATGACAGCAATTGGAAAGAAAATTGAAGATCTGTCCACTTGTCGCAAAAAGTTCTGCGATCCTTAGCAACCTTGCTGTTTTTGTTAGATGCAAATTAACGGCACGGCACTGGCACGGACACCAAATAAATATCCCTCTTATTACTCTTCTACATATGTGGTTACTCTCACTCTCCATATAAATATCCTCCTTCAAAGCAATCGTCTGGTCTGACCTGAAATACAGGACCTACTAAGTAAGATATTAGCTGCTGATCACGATCGAGCATCATGCGAAACATTGCAGACACTCATGATCCAGTAGATCATCAACTAATAACAGGTTATTCAGAGGTCTCTGTGTTCACGTTTCTATCACATCGCCGCGTCAGATATTCTTAAACGTTCTCTGTAAAAATTGCAGAAGAGGCAATATTATCAGCTATAATACGAAGTGCGTTTAAATATTATATTTCTTTTGACAAGCCCAGATCACAGACAATACAACGACGGCCCGTGTATTCCGCATAATTGGTCTACTGTAGACATTTTGCCCCGAGAAAGGTCGCAGCAAGACGACCGAAATGTTAGCATCTGTTCGTGGTGCGCGGCGTGTTCCTTCAGCCAAGTAGAAACTGATATAGTTATTAACCGCAGTGTAGTGAATGCTCTATCGCGAGAGATGGCGGTGTTCTCCGCTTGATCGTGAGATTCGACGTCGACCTACACACCAGCTTGCGTGTAGGTCCCTCTAGTTATCTCCCACCAGCGAGATACCGCCTTAGCTTGAACAAGCTTACAGTGTGGTATGAAATGCAGAGTATGAAGGGTAGAGCTTAGGACAAAGAAGAGGAAGGCAAGATCGCACACTGTCCATGGCACGTTTTAGGGTATTTCTCCGGCGTTCACCTGGTATTGATCCGATCAAACCACGGAAATCTACGGATCAGAACAGATGGCAGCTAGAATTCTCCTCTAGACAGCAGTTGAATTTAACCTGACTACTTAGATAATTTAGCCTCGTGGCTTGGTCAATTTTCCGCTACACGGCCTTGGGTTTTATTTCCGATCAGGCAACATTATAGTGTTTTCTTTACAATGCCTCAGTATATGTTGCTGTGTGACGATGAGAAAATTCACTTCTCAAGTTGAGAAGATCGGAATACGGCGTGGGGATTCCTACGCGCTAACCACACGTACTCACTTAACCCATGGCTGCGAGGCATGGACGTCGCCGGTAGGCCTGAGCCCGTTCACGAGCTGTCGTACCAAGTACATACATAGACACATACACACGCGTACGCATACACAAACACACATATACACATACATACATACCATACATACATTACTTAGATAATAAAACTGCAGCCATCGGGGACTCGAACCCTAGGGCCTCCGGTCCTAGTTTCTTCAGAGACAATACTCCCGTGGCGGCTAGAGAATAACCGCGGCTTAGGCTAGAAAAGAAACCCAAGATCAACAAGAAATCCTCCGAATCAGCAGCTCTTTGCTTCCGCACTTCCCACACACTCGTGCGCGGTGGGAGTGCGTGACCATGCGGGAGGCGCGCCCTATCGACCCGCGACCCACAATCGATTGAAGGCAGCGGAGGCTGCGGCGAAGGCCTCCGCGACCGAGGACCAGCGAGTGAACGCCCCCGCATCTTGACACGCGGGCCCGTACTTCTCGTTGTCTCTCGCTTATTCTCCTTCCATCCCTTCTTTTGATTCTACCGATTCGATTCCGGAATCGATTCTTTTCTTTCGGTTCCTGTTTAATTGGTTTTCGATTCCATTGCGTCAGATTCTTGTTGAAATCGATTCCAAAAGGGCGGAATCGAATCAAATGAATACATGTGAATGTTTTAAAGTTATTCACTGGGGTCTGATGAAATATGAGTGCTTACACTGTATTTTCAAAGTTTTAAGGAAACATATTTGTTCCTCCTCTGCATTAAATTGGTCGTAACGTTGGTGTAGTGAAAAATTATGGAGAGGAGTTATTTTAGATGTTCAATTCCGACAACGATACTTGTTAGATGCTTTACTATATTGTTTGTATAAAGAAAAAAAGATTAATTTATATTTCGATTATTTTCCCATTCTATTTCTAGACCAATGCTTTCGTAGGATACTTTTTTTTCTGACATGAAAGTATGTATCATTATGTTAGAAAAGGTACTCATTTGAATACGATTCCTTTGCAAATACATTATTTTCATCCGATTAGAATTCAGTAACGATTCGAGAATCGTTTCCTTTATAGAAATAAAAAGACCCTGCGTTGCGTCTTACTCGCCGCAGCCGTCGCTGCCGCATCTCGACAGCAGCCGCGAGTACGCTATGCTCTCGCCATCTAGCGCGCCGCGCCAGCACTAGCAGGCTCACCCGGAATGCTCACGATTTGCAACTGCCGGACGACAGCATTCGCAAAAAGTGGCGATTTTCGTAGCCATTTGTAGGCAACGGGTGAAGTAGAGATGGGGAGTAGATGATGTCAACAGTTCAACGGCACGTGACACTTTCACAGGATATACAGGCTGTACTGTCCACTACACAATTAATCTATTCACCCCTAAATGCGTAACGAATTGTGCACATTGAGATACATTATTCACTATAATGTGCTTTAAAGTATTTTTTGTTAGCCGAAACCTAAACTTACTCTTATGGAAATTTAATGACAATTTATTCCACCCTCCAAGTCTAATTCAAGGGCTTACCTGAAAATACTGTAAAAATGCATATACGTTTATATCAATTAATAATGTAATAATGAGCATTCCCACAGAGACTTCATAATTTACCATTTCGTCTGTAGACTCTACACAGGTATACACAAATCAACATATTTGAAATATTTGTGAAAAACCATATTTTATTTGAAGAAAGATTTTCGTGACTTCTCAACTACGATCGACTAGTGTACACTCTTTGTTTTTATTTAAGACATTTTTAGAACCTCCCTAGTAGGTTATTCGCATTCGTAATGGCGTATTAATCCTAGATTACACAAAGGGTTCGTCTGTCAGACGACGCAACTAGTACCGAAAGTTTCCCCCCACCCCACCCCCTTCCCCTTACACCCCGTTTCTGAAACACTGTGTACCTTCGTTGTGAGACTAGCCAGTGAAATACACGTATCGTTGTGCGCCCGCCTATTTCCGGTATACACCATTTTAACACGCGTCGCCCATAGACCACGCCTTTGTAGTTACGTCAGTAATATTTTTGGTGCTTATTGTAAATAATGAATACACAATCCTTGTCTTGTAGCATTTAAATGTTGTCCTAAATATCTGGCAATCATAATGGTGTGCTACTTTTCGGAAAACCATTTTGTGCGGTTTTATTTCCCCGGGTTTTTGTTCCTGCTTGAATCTACAATTTACTCACCACCTACTGAAGTTTTTAAAAATTATTTTCTCTGAAACGTCGCGCAGCTATAATTATTGAGAAACACCGAGATGTAGAAGAGTGCATTCAACGTGGGAAACACACTAAGCATGGATACTCCTATGTCATCATTTTATGGAAAATCAAATATGACGGATGTATGTTGCATTCAGTAAATGCGAAGCATAGATGTTCCATTTTATGCTCATGGTCATTTGTTCTGAAATCTGACAACCAATTGCAAACGATGCAGAGAGAAATTCAAGAAATGCTATAGTTCGTATATGTTTCTTGCTGCTAGAAGAAAAGTGAAACAACTAAACAAAAAAAAACTTTGTTTCTTAAAAAACCTGTAATTAAACATTTATCGGATATTGCAATTAATAGTATCCTCTTTGAAGTTCCATATCAAAGGCAGTTTTAGAGATTTTTGTTTGGAAAAGAAGTTGAATGATTAGGAAAACTTTATTTTCATTCCGCGCACACAAAATGTATTTACAGATTGTGCATTACAGAACATTTATACGAATTTTATACAAACTTGTGGAACCGCAACAAATAATATTTTAATGTCTTAACTTATTTAAGATGTAAGGGAACTTTCATTTATTTGTTACATTTTAGAAAAGAATGACTAATACGTTGAAGCGATAACAATAATCAGCCAAGTTTAGTGACTTTGAGATACATAATTAGCTTCAAAAGAAGTGCTTTACAAATACAAGCAAGTGCTAATGATGAGTTTCAATGTAGTGTACCGAATAAAAAATGTAAATTAAGATTTTTTGTCCCAAAAATCAACGATGTTATATCATACATTAATTTTTAATTTATAAATAAAACCAGAGTTTTTAAAACGCTGTTAATTCATTAGACTAATATGAGAAAATGTATTATAATTAATTCCCGATGTTGCCGTGTACAAGGGTGTTTTGACAGTTATTTCACACGTCGACATCGAGTTAATGGACGCTCAAAGCGACACATAAAAACTGTTTGTGCATTCGCTTTAATTCTTTTGTGTTGACAAAATAGCCCTATTCAAAACCAGTACTGCCAATTTCAGCCAGGGAAACAAGAAACAAAAACGAAAACATGCAGCATGGAGGTCCCTCAAAGATTACCGTTACAGGGATTTTAAAATACACTTGTCAATGCTAATCTGCAAAATTACTTGTGTTTAGCATTCGTCATTTACAGTCAGAATTATTCAAGCATGAACACGAACTGAAGTTAATACCATAACGACATAATTTAATATTACTTTTGGATTTATTTAAAGTGCAATTGGTGAAACTCTTTACATGATTACAAAATATCCAAAATTTTAATAATAACAATAATAAAAATAGTATATTCGGAAAATATAAGGACTTAATAATAATAATATTAATAATTATTATTATTATTATTATCATAATTTGTAATCATATAACGAGGTTTACCTAATTGCAGTTATACATACATACATATATTAAATATATATATTATTAATAATATATATATATATATATATATATATATATATATATATATATATATATTATAATTATATATATATACACATACAGAAGGAAGTATTAACACGTACAAAAGGTATTAAAGGTCAGTGCTTTGGCATAACTGTTATTATAACCGCCCCAACGGGAATTAACAGTCTTCGAACGCGTGATGATAGCTGGAGCTAGACGCATGGGACACTCCAAGTCGTAAATCGTTAGGGAATCCAATATTCCGAGATCCACAGTGTCACGAGCGTTCTAATGAAATAATAATTATTAAATCATAAATTATAAAGAAATTAACAGTCGCACACAATCCGGGTTACCAGCTACGCTGTACCACACGTTGCCACACCCACAACCCGAAAATGGTGCGTCTTAAACTCTGAAAACCTTATTTTCCGGTCCCCGATTAATTTTTATGGTGTTAGAGAACACGTTTTTGGACTATCAATTGTATTTTTGGGATTTTTCTCGTCTAGGTACCTCATCTTTACGACCACTTGAATCACAAAATAACTAAAGTTCTAAATGTAAGTAAACCTGATTTTAAACACATAATTTAATCTAACAAATCTAACTTGATCTGTTTCATAATAAACGCTTAGAAGTATTAAAAACCACTCAAAGTGTCAGCTCTATATGAAATAACTCACGGCTCAGAGTCTGACGTTTCAAAGCTGGGTTATTTTCACTTTTAACAGGAATTGATGTTGCAAAGCCCCACAACAGTGCACTGCACAGTTCTGCACTAGTATCCACATCGCCTTTAACTGCAGACAAAACTTTTAATTGAATGACTTAAATTTAATTTAACTTCACATACATTTCTAGAATTTCTACATTTATTAAAGCAAAGTGTAGTAACTAGTTCCTAAAACTAATACACTGCCAGAAAGAGATTTGATAACTGTACAAGACAAACTGTATCAACCCCAAGTCGTATAAATTAAAATCTTCTCAAATTTCCTTTGATGAGGTATTCGTTCTTTATAAAAGTCTGTCACTTATTTTTTTTACGATTTCAAAAGAACAGTTTTGAATAAAAATCTGGGTGCAAACTTGGAAGAATACCGACAAACAAATGAAATATTTTGAAAATCCCATTTGAGTTTGCGAAATCCTTCCACTGTTTATTTTTCATTGATTTTTTTAAATAAACAAAAAGTCATAAAGCGGTCTAAAGTAACAAAAATCTCTGAAAATTCCAAATTTAAGGATTTATGTCCACTTTATCATTAACTTTGATGTAACAATTCAAAGGTAGCATCAAATATGTATACGTGTATAATCTAGTCCAGTAGAAAAGGAGACTTGGTGGCCTACCACTCGCCATTAGTAAATACATTATTATTAATGTTTTTATTAGTGTTTTACCGCCCACGTGTCGGCAGTCTAAAATATATAGAAAATAGGTATGCGTTAATGATCTAAAAAAACTATAAGAATAAGACTGAAAATCTGACGTAACAAAATATTAATTGTCATATTTCTTCTGGAAACTGTCGATGGAAGGAAAGGTTTCTGAATAATAAAGTGAGCGCAAACGACGATTTAGGTAAAGAGGTTACGTTTTTCATTACAATTAATTATTAATTCATTACAATTAATTGCATTATATCATGTGGTAGGTTACAGCACTCTTATCAACTGCACAGTAGAGATGTCATATCCACGACGAAGGAAAAAGCATGATTTCAAAATGAAATAAAAAGTGATAAATATGACCTAAAAGTGTAACAAATGTCAGGAATATGTCAAAATACTGCGACCCACGCGATATGCGATCCATTAAAACGACGATATTTGAATACAAATATCTAAAACATTTAGATTTTACGTTTGCACGGCAAATAAGGGAAAGAAAAATAGTAATGTATTATTCAACTATTATTATTGATATTGTTTTCATTATATTATTTTGTTATTATTATCATATTATTATTTACTAATATTTTCATTATTATCTTTTGTACTCTCATTAATATCGTCTATCTATAAGTAAGTAAAAGGGAATGTGCGTATGTGTATCACACATAGACGCAAAAACTACTCGAGCGATTTTGCTGAAATTTTCACACTTTGTTTTCACTAGTAATGGGAGTTTTGAAAGAGTGGTTTGACTTAAATTGGACTTGGTGGTCGCTGTTGATAATTTGTTCGTTTTTGCCGACTGAAGCGCCCATGATCTCGTACGCAACCCGCTGCACAGTCAAGGATTAATCGCGTCTTCACTGCATAGAAATATTCTTCCACTGAGATTTTGAAATATCGGCCAGAATTATTACTTAAATCTCAGACGAGTAAATCAAATTTCTCCAAGATAATATCATAGCAAACGCATACCCAAATATGAGGGATAATGTTTTAATAATATGATACACGACAACTATGTTCAAACCAGAACATAGAACAAACTCATACTTGAGAGAAAGTCTAAACTTTTAGAATTCTGCACAACTTTACTAGTGACAAATTAACAATCACGTCGCTAGTAGTGTTTGATGTGTAATACACTGCAATAGCCAAGCATTGCCGGTACCACTAGTTATTAATATTAACGGCAAACCATCAAAATCTTGGTTGGCCTCTAATGAGAGGCGATCGATTCTAGTCCCCAAAACGGAAGAAAAAAAATCATTCCGCTTCTCTTCGGAGCCCACCTGCCACGCGCAGGCACGAGGCCTTATCACGGCCAGTGGGGGGGTGGAGGCGAATGGCGGCGGGGGCGGCGGGGACGGCGGCGGCGGCGGGGGCGGCGGGGGCGGCGGCGGCGGGGGCGCTGGCGGCGGCGAGAAGGTCGCTGCGCGGCTAACGAGCGGAGCGTGTTTGACGCGGCGCGAGCAGGTTCCGAGCAGCCAGCCGTCTCGTAATCGCGTGACGTCACGATCCGAATAAGCGTGCGCGATCACGTCGAGACGTTCGCCCCCCCCCCCCCCGCCCGCGGGAATTAAGTCGCCAGAGGGCGCGATTAGGCACTCGAGGCGAACGGCAGATCGAGGATTTGCGAGAAAGGCGGTGTATTGTCATCGGATCAGATAACTTTTATCCCTGTTCCGCTAAACTCACAAACATCGCGTAGTTGATGAAATATACCGACCGTGTTTCGAAACTCTTACATTTCAAGTGAAGTATCGAAACTAATCCTTTGTAGCACGTGGAAATCCTGACTTATCGGATAATTATCTTGTTGGAGCATCGGTGGGCACTTCTGGATCTGCGAGTCAATTTCTGATTACGAACATTCGATATCGTGGGCATGCGTATTTCGAGGATCCTCGACTTCCTTTTACTTTTACTATTCTACAGTGTTCTTAGTCGTAACATTTCTGAAGAACGAAAAATGGCGATCATTGGTTTATTTCTTAACAGTGGACTCTTTAATGACCCTATTGTCAGAGGTGGATTTACACATAGGCACAGTAGGCACGTGCCTACGGCGGCAAATTTTCAAGGGCGGCAAATTTCCAAAGGCGCAAAATTTTCTTGATATTTTCTAAAACAAATTTAGGTTCTCTAAAATCTATAACAGCATGAATCATATTTGTATTTTAAAAATGATTTAAACGAGACTAAAGCCGCCCCCTCAACCTTTGATTTATGAATTAAGTTTGAATTTCAAATGGGGACATTTTCAATGTTACAGAATATATGAAAAGAAGTCGCCAACAACTTCTGATTGGTTGATTGATCAGAAAGAATTACATTCTTAGAGTAAGGAGTTTGAAGTAGCCAATCTGAAATCGGTGACGGATTCGCTATGCATTCATATTGCGCTATATAGAAAGTAGCGACATCTATTACTTCTTGAGTTAGTTCTAGAAGATAGATCTGGAAATAACCCTTTTCTTTCTTTTGTTACTATTGTTGTGAATCGTTAAGAGCCTGCTGAGTAAAAATGATATTTTGAAGTTTTAAAATGAGTGATTATCGAAAAAGGTTAATCGGAAGTCAATATGCAAGAATCCGAAAAGGAAAGGAAGAGAAATGTCAAAATTAAATTGATAAGACAAAAAAATAAATGAATTCTTTAAACCTGTATATGTGAAACTGATCACTGCTGCAGTTCATTCGACAATTCTATTACTAAGTTAGTATAAACATATAGTTTAGATAACATGTTTAGTTTTCAGCTTGTATATTTTTTCCATGTACTAATAACTCGTGATAAAAAATGTTAACATTAATATATTTTTAATGCAGAGTTGTGTTACTAAACAATGTGCAAAATGTAATGCTACTTTTAAAGTAAAAACGTTCAAATTAATGAGGAATTGTTACTGAAACGTTACAATTTGAAATGTAACATTGATTTTAAACAGGGGGCGGCAAATTTGATGTGCCTACAGGCGGCAAAAATATTAATTCGCCCCTGCCTATTGTGCTTATATTAGTCCCTCTACTATTTACAGATACAGAGTGTTATTATCACAATGTAAAAAAACAACTTGGGGGGGGTCGAAGATTATATTATTGTCGACTGTTAAAGAAGTTTAAAGTATCTCTACATCCTTCAATCTGTTTGAAAATGTTTTTCTTTTCAAGTTCTCCAATGACGATTGTAACGATCTCCATGCAGAACGTATTAAAAACGCTTATCTCATATTCATTATGCGCCTGATAACCCTAGGGAAAGCCTAGAGAACTCTTCACTAGCTATTTTATAAGCTATATTATCTTATTTATGTTATTAGCTGTCACCCAGTTATACCCCACTTTCAGTTTAAATAAATTTATCTTTGTAATTACGTCAGGTTTTTTTTCTGGCAGGACATTGCACAATTTTGTAAATAATTAATATGAAAATGAGAATAATGAATACGAAATAATGAATACCTTGTCTTGCGGCATTTAAGTTTTCTTCTAAACATTTAGCAATATAATGGGATGACGGCGGTCATAACAGGGCCACATGAAGTACTACTTCTGACACTTCCCAAAAACATGTGTGCACAGCACCATGTATGTGCTGTGACATGAGAGTCAAATAATTTAAGTATATCTATAAAAACCTTTAAAATGTATTTTTTAACTCCATATCATACATGTTCAATCCATTAAATTTAGTGTTTAAATATAAAAATGAATTGTCTTTATTTTTATCCAAAGTAGTAAGTACGCCTTTGTAATTACGTTTGGAATAGGTCGCCTTTGTTATCTAGGGTAAAAAAATGGATAAACAAATGATTTGGATTTCCGATATTTGGAAAAAAAATTCGGCTGGCCGAAGATTAACAAAATACAGAAATCAATCAAACCATTTCGATATTTGGCGCTTATCTTCGCGAAAATATTTTGCTTCTTGGGCACATGGAATGTAATTAAGCATTTTCAGGTAATATCAAACTTCAGAAATGAAAAAAATCTTTAATAATAGAACAAGCAAATATAACAGAGTGATAAATTTCATACACAAATCAGTTTAAATCTAACATAAAAATAGTTATTTCAATCACAATGACTGATAATTGTCCTCAGTTTAATACACTACAAAGATTGCATTTGGTGATCCGAATTTCTGAACTAGTTTACCAGTGAAACTTATCAAATACTAAATATCGATTTAATTACTTTTTTAATTGTTCACTACTTTCATTGCTTTCGTGAAACTAAACATTCACTGCTTTCATGAAAATGCGGGCATGATCTCCCTGAAAAGAATTTTACACTCTTCTCTCATAGCTCCCATAGGACATTCCTGCATACTCTGCCGTAATCAATTTCAAGAAGCAAGCGATGGAACGTAACATGGCATCTCACGAGCTCAGAAATGATGGAGCATTGTTTGCAGTGGTGCCAAGCACTGGCGTAACTGATGACCAGCGAAGCATCTCCAATACATAAACACCTCCGAGACTAGCCTCTTTGTGACGTAAACAAACGACTAAAGAACAACACTGAACTTCCTCTTTACCCTCATAAATTGGCTTTTTGACAAACACTTTTGTTCACATGTGAGCATACACACAAACCTTCACGAGTTTTAAAAATATCAAATGGAAGAGCATGCCACAGATAGCCTAAGACGGTTGTTGTAAATGGTTTCAAGTGAAAAACGTATAAAACTAGCGACGACAGTCCTTTTTGGTCGGAGAAACGTTCTTTGATGTAGCCCCTTAACGATCTTTTGAAGACACTATGAAACCAATAAGTTAATGCAAGGGACAGTATTTTCCTCCATCTGCTTCATTAATACTATATACATCCATCTATTTATTTAATAAAAACATACGAAGATTAACATGTCCACCTATTTCTTCAACTTGTTTCCCAAAAATGGCAGATATTCCGACCTTGGACGTAAAGATTTTTATTCACTAACGGTGCGAGTGAAGAAAAATCTGAATGTAGTTATTTGTTTCCTTTAGAAACATAGTAACGTTTGTTTACAAGCTTCCAATTTCTTTGAACAAAAATGATGAAGTATTAAAAATGTTCTGAATTATTCAATTGCAATTACTCAAAGAGTGCACCCGAGCGTACTTATTTTAGAATAAGAAAAATTAGTAATTTTTAATTCGCACAAGTACAATTCTCATATTTATTGGAGAGGAATAAAACAAAAAAATCTTACAAATGTATTTCAACATTCGTGATAACATAAAATATTCGTGATATTTACATAATGTACCCCAGTTCTCCAGTGAGCTCCAGCAATAATATTTTAAATGTACAAACGTATTAATAGTTTGAAAATGTGTAGATATATACATTTTGAGCGTATTTCAAATTCGACTTTACAAGTGTGCGCGGTGGAAACCAAAGCATCAGTGCCTCACGTGATTGCGATACTCTCGTTTAGTCGTCACTGCCGGATCATTTCGTTTTATAGACAGTAAGAGCTCCGAATCCATTGCCGACATCAGAGATTCGCGAACAGGATAGACCGGAGACACAAAACATTTGCTCTTCACAGAGCATTAACTCTTCCCAGAGCTGTCCGTACCCGGTTCTGAAAGTCATCACCGCGTTTCGCCTTTATAGATCTCTTACACATTGCCCATGAAATTCTTCACTGCTTTACTTCAACAGTTGGAATGTGTCACACACATCCAGTAAACAGAAAGACACAAGAGTCTGTTCCTAGGCAAGTCAATGTATGAACTTGGAACATGACAATCACATGCCTTAAATATCGAAAATTATATTTTTTTTTTCAAGTAATATTACCCCAGGGGGGGCACCCAAGAGGGGTACAGCCCTCCTCTAGAAACACGTGACACACGTTCACGAATACTAATTTCCTGCAGCAAATGAAACCATTCAACATCTTCCATTCAATACGTTTTAAATAAATTCAAATCCACAAAAGAAGAACTATAAATTCAGCATAAATATAGCAAGCATAAATGAAGCAATTCATAACATCAAGTAATCCAAACACTTCACTTCTAGCCCCCAACCCCCGAGAGAAAAACTTTGAACGCGCCATTGAACTAATGCATACATCAATTTTTCAATTAATGATGGAAGTTCATGAAAGTTCAATTGTCGATAGACGAGTGAGAAAGGGGTAGATTCTTTTATTTTCCACTCACTTTCAATAATAGAGGGTTTGCAAGGGAACGTGACACACATTTCGAATCATTAAGTACCCGCAGGAAGAATGCAAGATTATGTTGTATGTTTAAAGCGTATAATAAATCTCCAGCGTGGGAGGGAATAAGTGGAAGACTAGACAGTCCTGCACGTATAGGGAGAAAAGATCATAAATGGAAAATAAAAACTCAACGGCAGCGAACTGATACCGGTAAATATTCATTTGTAAATCGCACAATTAGGGATTGGAACGAAATACCTGCAACAGTCATGGAGCCCTTTCCCAAGGACGTAAAGTGTTTTAAAAATCGCTTAAGAAGTCTCAAATAGCATTTTTTATTTTTTTATTTTTCTTTTCTACAAATTATTAGGTACTTTTAGTGAAGTGAAGTGCAGTTCCAGGGAAGTTCGGCGTGATGTGCGACATTGCCAATGTTAAAAATAAAATAAAATATAGTGGAGTGTGGGGCTATGTGTGTGTATAAGTATGTATGTGTGTGTGTGGGTGCGTGTGTGTGTATGGGTGAGTATGTATGTGTGAGGGTGCATGTGTGTGTATGCGTGTTTGTGCGTGGTGCGTGCGTGTTTGGGTGTGTGCACGGAGAGTCTGAGTTTCACATGTGTACGCGTGAAATGGAGGCTTTCTTGCTATGCTGGGGTATACACGGTTCTGGGTAGTACATTGTATTTAATATTCATTTGTATAGTGTAATTGATTGGCTACCACTTGGCAGGGACGCCAATTGTGGCCAAAATAAATGTATTGTATTGTATTGTAATAGAGAAGTAGAGAGAGAAGGAGTAGTGAAGTGAATTGAATTGCTGTGTATTTTAAAAGGTATTTATTAGTTTAATATTCCGTCCAGGACAGTCATAAAATGTAGAGTTAATGCTGTTAATGTTATTATTGTCTTTATACTATTATTATTATTATTATTATTATTATTATTATTATTATTTTCATTATTATTATTAATGTCTTAAAATGTTTTAAAATTACAGTGTATTAATATTCCTAGTTGTAATATGTAAATTGTAATGTTCTGCCACCAGGTTGTATACCTACCTGCAGAAATAATAAATCTATCTATCTATTAATAGTTCGATTAATATCGGAAACTACGCTGTAATTGGTTCCGGTTCGAGAATTTCCATTCGGCTGATGGACGTACAAATCTATTCGCTCCTCCAAAAAGGTTGATTTCCTTCGGATAATCGTATACATATTCATTCATCTGGAACAAGTTCTTAATGAATTTTCAGAGCTATTTTAAAAGTTTAACATTAATATCAGCCCGCAACTCTAAGTCAGACAACCTAGATAGTGGAAATAATGCTGTTGCAGGCTTCCACAATGTGCTTTGAGGAATTTCTGTACCAATATTCAGCCTGCTCACCACAAACAATCTCACAAAGCATATACAACTTCAGTCTCTTCTGAGAAAACCTTATGTCTGGAGTAACCAGTGAATTTTAACTGAAACTTCAATAATCCAAGAAAATGGATAAAACAATACGAATAAAATCGAAAATGTATAATGTCCACACATATCTGAGTATCCTATTACACGCAAAACCATTACAAAATTTGTATGAACATTGTTTTTCAGCATTTACAAGAGAAAGCCCCACGTCAAAGTACCTGCTTGCGTAAAGCCGGTCGTAAAACACAAATTCATACAGCCATAAACGCACACATACAACACACGTGACCCTTGCGACAAGTTTTTTTTTCGCACGAAGCGTCACCGGGTGCTGATCCTGGCCTTGTGCGAGGAGCAATCTTCGCCCGGGCAGCTGGGCGGCTGCGAGGCGGGTGGGCGGTGGGCGGTGGGCGGTGGGCGGAGGGCGTAGGCATCCCCTGGGCGGTGACGCGGAGCGCCTGGGCGGGCGGGCGGGCGTGCGCGTAGACCCCAGCTAGATTGTTTCAGTTAGCGGGGGCGGCGCGCGGGTTTACGATGGGCCCCGGAAGCGATGAATAAGTAACCGGCGCCGCGCAGCGCCTCGCCGCCCCATGCAATATTCACGCGCCGGCCGCCGCCGCCGCCGCCGCCGCCGCCGCCGCCCTCAACCAGTCACTGCCATCGTCACCGTCGCATCCACCGGCCACGCACTCCCCAGCCCTCGCCTGCTCCGTCCCCGCCGCGCAAGCGTTCGTCTACGCCGCATACGCCCATCCTGCCACCCCTGTCCAGCACACGTTCCAGCCCTCGTCCCCAACCATAATACCACAACCTATCATTCCGTCGCCACCATCCCCGTCGCCCTCGACCTAGTCCCGCTTCCACTCGCACGTCTGTCTCTGTCCCCACCGCCACCCAACTTTCCTCTTCGCCTCCGTCGTCCCCCACCCTACCTCCACTGTTCCCACCACCCCCTCCCCCACCCTATACGCGCCGACCGACCCCCGCCGCCTGCCTCTCCGACGTAGCGCTGCGTCGGACGCTGCGTTAAACATGCAGAGGAGGCAGAGGCGGAGACGACGGTGGTCGAGGACGCGCACAGGAGATGGCGGGAAGGGGGGGATTTGTGGTGGGTTGTTGTACGGGGCAGGGCAGGAAAGGACGGCGCAGGAAGTGGCAGGTTGTGGAGGGGAGGGGAGAGGTGAAGCGGCGAGAGGGGAGAGGCTGGGCGGGAATGGGGGGGTGAATGGGGCAAGGCGGGGTGGGGAATGGGTGAAGCGGGGGGAGGGGAGAGGCGGCGGTGGCGGTGGCGGTGGCGGCGGTGGGCGGTGGGCGCTGGGCGGTGGGCGGAGGGCGGAGGGCGGTGGGCGGTGGGCGGTGGGCGGTGGGCGGTGGGCGGTGGGCGGCGGCGGTGGGCGGCGGCGGTGGGCGGCGGCGGTGGGCGGTGGGCGGTGGCGGTAGTGGCGGTGGTGGCGGCGGTGGCGGTGTTGGCGGCGGTGTTGGCGGTGTTGGCGGTGTTGGCGGTGTTGGCGGTGTTGGCGGTGTTGGCGGTGTTGGCGGTGTTGGCGGCGGTGGCGGCGGTGACGGCGGTGGCGGCGGTGGCGGTTTACGGTGGCGGCGGGTGCCTGTGGCGGTGTCGTGAGAGCGGCCCAGGCGGAGGCCGACGTTGTCTCCGGGTCTCCGGAGCGCCCGCGCCCCGGGCGTCGCCGCCCTCCTGACGCGTCGCTGTTTACAGGTCTCCGCCCGCCCGACGGACAGTGGGCCTCGTGTGGCTACGAAGGCGCCCGAAGCGGCGGCGCTAAACGGGTCGCATCACTCGTCTTTTGTCTTCCTGTTTACTCGCTTGAATAGTTTCTATGCGTTCCAGCTGCTAGATGTATCAGAAAGAATAGTTCGATGGGCAATATGCTTGCGAGTCTATAGAGGCAAAAAGCTGACCTGAGTCTCATACGGATGACACTTTGATGAGCAATTGTTTTGTTTCTCCGGTGAATCTGCTTCACATTATTTGAGATATCGTGTGTAAACTAAATTATAAATATTAAATGAATATAGGCCAGAAATAGGAAGGTTTTGGGATAACATGTTATGTGGATTATTACTTAAGTTAACATTCTTTTAAAAATAATTTCTTCAAACTTAGTAACATACAATGATTAACGTGTTTACTTTTGAACCTATCATGGCAAGGTAATGTGAGTATGCATATACATTTCAAAATATTTAATTATTTCTCAAACCCTTGTACACTCTTCAAAAAATGTTTTCCAAGTATTAACATCTACTATTATTAGACTCCAATCAATAAATTTAATTTTAAGATAGTAACTTATGTTACTTCCTTGTTGTAACTTACGTTACTTTCGTTTTAAAATTACTTGGCAAAAGAACTTTAGAATCTTACAGATAAACGGTTTTCTTTCTTTCAAAGGTATATTTTTATCTTATCCAATCCCATTCACAATCTGTTTACATATGTGTTCTGAGTAGTCTAAATGTCTTATTATTATATCCAATACTAAGAAGCTACCTACATTAGATAAATTGGTCTCATTATTGTATCCGATGTAATAAAAGATTAAATGTAAAAAAAAGAAAAATACCGAATTCATTCAATTAAGATTTATCATGTGCATACACATTTGGAAGAAACTTCAAAAGGAGGTCTGTGCTATAACAACGAGTATTACATGCAGCTAAAAGACTCTATGTACCCGTTAGTACTATACCCCTGCACTACCGAGAATAGACTCCTGAATAATTAACTGCCTTACGCATAATGACCACTAGCGAGAAAGACAACAATTGGTTTTAAAAAATCGCCAAGTAAAAAACATTTCAGCTGTACCTCTCCACGCCCTATGGCCTATTCCGACCCAGTGCGGGAGGGACCCGCCCTCGTCTCGCTTCTCGCCTTCGCCCACGCCCACGCCCATGCCTCCGTAGGCCTGGCGAATCGATGGCCCAGAAATAGGCCACGGCCGCCGCCGCCGCTACGGTTTGCCTGCCTCGCCGCCGCCGCCGCCGCCGCCGCCGCCACCGCCGCCGCCGCCGCCGCCGCCGCCCGCGCGTCGGCCCCGCCCTCCGGAAGGCAGAAGCCTCCGCGGCGCCCGCCCTCCACCTCGAGGTCGGGGGGGGGGGGAAGAAGAAGGCACCGCAGACATGCAGGCACAGGCGGAATTCGCAATGGAGCGGCGGGAATAGAAGCCCTGGAGGTGAGGTTGGGAGAGGGCAGGCAGGAAGCTACGAGAAGGTGAATTGAGAACAAATAAAGTAGAAGATTAAGATGAAAATAAAGATGTAAGAGGATAAACAGGTAAGTAAACTAGATAAAAGGTACGTAAATTAAACAAAAACGTATGTTATGAATGCAACATTGTAAGCTTTTGAGTTAAATAAAAAATAGGGAAATAATTATGAAACATTACGCTGACTTAGTAATATGACATGATTACACTGATTTAAGATATATTAGTAATATATAACGAAATTGAATACTGCACACCATCCCATGTGTTACATGGTTGACAGAAATCATGAAGTGAAGAACATAATACTTCTCGTACTGGCTACATGGAACTGTGCATTTCTTTTGAAATGAAAACCTGTTAAGACAAGATGAAGTGAGTTGACGTGAAAGACCCTCATTGTGTCTTTGAGTTGAATAGGGAGTTTAGTAGTAATAACACAATAAAAATAATACTCAACTACTATTCTTTTCAACTATAAACAATAAAATACCAAAGTGATTGTTGGAAATTGCGCGGGGAAGAAATCGCCGCAGAAACGGAGGCACAGGCGACTTTTGCAGTAGGAGCGGCGGGAATAGAGGGCCTGGAGGCCAGGTTAGAAAGAGGGTTCGGGGCGAGTGTAGGAGGCGAAGAGCAAGAACCAAATATAAATGTCCGTGACGGATGCGAAATACAACCGAAGATAAAGATGACAGAGATGGTTATCAGTAGCCGAGAATACTAGGCGTGCTTTTGAGTTAAATATAGAACAGAAACAAGACAGCGAACAGAAACAAGACAGCGAACAGAAACAAGACAGCGAACAGAAACAAGACAGCGAACAGAAACAAGACAGCGAACAGAAACAAGACAGCGAACAGAAACAAGACAGCGAACAGAAACAAGACAGCGAACAGAAACAAGACAGCGAACAGAAACAAGACAGCGAACAGAAACAAGACAGCGAACAGAAACAAGACAGCGAACAGAAACAAGACAGCGAACAGAAACAAGGCAGAGAACAGAAACAAGACAGAGAACAAAAGCAGTCTCGTCTGAAGTGTCAATTTGATGTTGTGTGAAAAGCGTAGAAAACACGAAAAATGGCGAAGAAAAGGACAAGAAGTGTGTGAATAAGAAAAAATTTGTAACACAAGAGGAAGTGGAATTAATCGCTGAAGGCGTTGATAAAACAAGAAAGGAGAAGCAGAGAGTAAGAAAAGACACCGCAGGTGAAGACAAATACGAAGGTGAATATTCAATGGTGGACGCAAGCGGCCGCAACGGTTGAGCGCAAGAGCAGGCAAAGGCAAGGGATCCAAGCGCTGGCAAGAGATAGGATGTTGGGGGCGGAAGCAAGAGATACAGACTGCGGAAAGAGATACAGGCAAAGCCAAGACAGATACAGGAAATAAAAGCCAAGACAGATGCAGGCGAAGCCAAGACAGATACAGGCGAAGCCAAGACAGATACAGGATAAGGCAAGACAAACAGTCTAAGGCAAAAGATACAGGCCGAGACAAATGTTACAGGTGTTGGCAAGAGATATAGGCGCAGACAGATACAAAGAAAGGCAAAGAGATACGAACGGAGACAGGGAATGTAGGCCCAGGTGGAGGCAGGAGATACAAGAGATAGTCGCGGAAGGGGAGTGAAGCAGGAGGCGGAGGCAGTAGGAGAAGCCCAGTGGGACGTGGTTGAGGCCTTAGGCTGCGGCGGGGCGAGGCGGGAGGGGCGGGCGGCAACAGCAGCGACGTGCGCCGGGGGTGGGGGAGGGGGAGGGGGAGGGGGAGCCGCAGGGGCAAAGGCGTCGCGGCGCGCACGTCCCTGCCCGCTCGCCGGAAGATTGATTTTCTTTGTTTCTGGCGCCTTTGTGCGCGCATTGATTGGGCGGCGCGGGGCGGGAGAGGGAGAGGGGGAGGCAAGGATGTGTGAGGCTCAGTGGTTCAGAGAGGGAAGTCTCCGGGGGTGGGAGAAGAGAGGTCGGCGCGAGTAAAGAAGAAGAGGAAGAGAAGTCGATAGTTTCGGGGCGGGGGAAGAAAAGCATGTAGAAAGACGTCATGTCGGACATCCGAAAAAAAGATCGGAAAAGAAAAGAATAGATTGCTTCTGGTAATGCGACAAGACTTTTGAGTGGAAGGCGGGGAGCGGCGGCGGGGAGCGGCGGCGGGGGCGGGGGCGGAGCGAGTGTTGCGCTGCAGGTGCGACCGCAGGCGGGCGGGGCGTGGCGGGGCGGGGCGGGGCGGGGCGGGGCGGGGCGAGAGAACAGCTGCGCCTGTTTAGCCGTGGCCAAGCGTGAGAGGGGCTGGCTCCGCAACCGCGAAGGATGCGAGGGGGGGTGACTTCCGAGGCAGCCAGCCTCAACGCTCCCTCAGATCACCGGCGACGGGGAGGCAGAGAGACGCGTAGTCAAGCGGGGGAATCAGAACGTCGGTGCCGCCGAATGCTATTACGGCGGTGGAAGAGGTGATGGCACAAATACAGATATCGGTGACAGGAATGGTGGTGACGCCCAAAAGGCAAATGCTGGATTTAGTAACGTTTAGGTGGTAGCCAGCAAAGAATGGATAAGGATGGAATGCGTGATGTTGGTGTCGGTGACATAACGGTGGCGCTAAACAGTTGCAAGGGCATTGTTAGCGGCAATGAAAGAGAAGAAATGGATGACAGAGGAAACGACGGCGGGGGTGACTTTGGCGGGGGTGACTTTGGCGGGGGTGACTTTGGCGGGGGTGACTTTGGCGGGGGTGACTTTGGCGGGGGTGACTTTGGCGGGGGTGACTTTGGCGGGGGTGACTTTGGCGGGGGTGACTTTGGCGGGGGTGACTTTGGCGGGGGTGACTTTGGCGGGGGTGACTTTGGCGGGGGTAACTTTGGCGGGAGTATAGAGGAAGGGGAAAATGACGACGGAGGAGACGGCGACGGGCGTAACTGTGTCGGAGGTAAGGGTGTTGGGGTTAACTTAATGAGTGACTTTCAGTCCGAGACGGAGCAACGATGATGACTGAATTGTTGACAGAATACAAGGTCTGTCCCAAAAGTAAGTTGAATAAGTCCAAGAAAAAAGATTTATTGCAGATAAATATACAAGTAACTAAAATTCTTCAAAGTAGCTTCCTTCCGCGTCCGAACACCTGCACCAGCGTTTTTCCCAGTCGCTGAACGCACCCTGGAAGGCGTCGACGGAGACCTCCTTCAAGCACCTCGTCGTTGCTTCTTTGACGGCTTCCAAAGCCGCGAAATGGTGGCCCTTGTGTCCTTCTTGATCCTCGGGAACAAAAAGAAGTCCAGTAGTGCCAAGGCGAGGCTGTACGGCGGCTGGGGCAATGTTGCCACACCGCGTTTGGCTAAGTACTCTCAAATAATGAAGGAGGTGTGCGACGGCGCGTTGTCATGGTGAAGACGCCAAGTGCTGGCGATCTCCTTCCTGACGCGTTTCACTCTGCTTTGGAGCCTTTTCAGGACTTGCAAGTAAAAATGACTGTTCACTGTTTGTCCTTGTGCCACAAACTCTGAGTGGACAATGCCTCTTTTGTCGAAAAACACGATGAGCATGGCCTTTACACGGAACTTGCTCATTCTCGCCTTTTTCGGGCGCGGAGAAGCTGGCGTGTGCCACTCAGCACTTTGTCTTTTGGTCTCCGGGTCATACTCGAAAACACATGTTTCTTCACCCGTAATCACATTATCCCAAAAATTCGGATCATTTTCACACTGCTCCAAGAGGTCACGCGAAATCCTTGCACGAGCAGCCTTCTGTTCATCGGAAAGCACCTTGGGGACCATCTTCGCACAGATCTTCCGCAAGCCCAAATCTTCGGTAACAATGCGTTGCACAATACTTTTAGGGATATTACACTCATCTGCCAGCATTCTAATACTCAGGCGTCGATTTGAGTTCAGCATGTCCCTCACTTTCTTCACGTTTTGATCGGAATGTGACGTTGACGAGCGTCCAGAGCGGTCTTCATCCTCGGCGTCCTCTCTGCCTTCTCGAAACATCTTGTGCCAGCGGTAAATCATATTGTTGGACATGGTGCTATCGCCATAAGCTTCCCTTAGCATGGCAACGGTCTCAGCGCCCGTTTTCTTGAGCGCAACACAAAATTTTATTGCGTACGCTGGTCTTTGAAACGTGGCATCTTAAAATTCCGACACGTCACAAATACAAGGGTTCACACTAGCAGCGATGCGCACCGTGAAAGAGCCTGCAGACAACTGACGTGTTTGTCCTTAGCTTCCCTAAACCCCACACAACCATTCACGTCACTTGGCGCGCCTTGCTAGTGGCTTGCTTCGGGGGCGTAAGGTCATTCAACTTACTTTTGGGACAGACCTTGTAGTTGACTTTAAACTTTTGAAACCCAAAGATGATAGTGAATGTAAATCTGCGTCGGGCAAATTGTGAAGGACAAATGATAATGCAATGTATCAATTTAACCATAACATTTTACCTAGAAAAGTCTATGAATTCAGAGGGGGTGGATTGTAATTTCCCGAGATCAGAGAAGGGGATATTTTGGAAATAGAATCGAAGATATTTTTTAAGAAAATAGATGTATTGAATTTGAAACTGAGTAATTTCAAAAGAAACAAATTATTCTCGGGAAATCAAACGCAAAACATACAATCTGTGATGAGATGTCGAGAACGAAGAAAACGTGGAGAAAGAAACTCAACGACGTTGTAGAAAACAACGATAATTTCTGCTTCATGGCGATCGAAGAGAGAACCACAGCGTCACGACGCGATGCGCTATGGAGTGATGTGGTGCGGTGCGGTGCGGCGCGGCGCGGAACGGTGCGGCGCGGTGCGGTATGGAGTGATGTGGTGTGGTGCGATGTGGTGCGGCGCGGCGCGGAACGGTGCGGCGCGGTGCGGTATGGAGTGATGTGGTGCGGTGCGATGTGGTGCGGCGCGGCGCGGTGCGGCGCGGTGCGGTGCGGTGCGGTGCGGTGCGGTGCGGTGCGGTGCGGTGCGGTGCGGTGCGGTGCGGTGCGGTGCGGTGCGGTGCGGTGCGGTGCGGTGCGGTGCGGTGCGGTGCGGTGCGGTGCAGCGCGGAACGGTGCGGCGCGGTGCGGTATGGAGTGATGTGGTGCGGTGCGATGTGGTGCGGCGCGGTGCGGTGCGGTATGGAGTGATGTGGTGCGGTGCAGTGCGGTGCGGTGCGGTTCGGCACGTGGATGAGGCACCCTCCCAGCGCCACGCGGACAGGTTGACAGCGCCAGGGGGACGGCAGGGTGACGGTTGGCAGGTCAAGGGCAGGGTCAGCGCCGGGCGAGAGGGAGAGTCGAGATAACGCGCCAGCGGGGCAATGGACGGCGGCGGACGCGCGCAGAATGAGCGACGAGCGCGACGGACGAGGTGCGCAGCGAAGGCCAGCGAGACGGCAGCACCGGCCGCCCAACTGGAAGAGCGCCAAACGGAGGCGGAAGAAGGGAAACCGATCTTCCAGAAGCGCTACACCAAGTAGCGGCGGCAGAAATGACATTCGGCTCAAAGTTAATTAGCAGGCGAATTAAATTTAGCAGAAAATGTTGGGAGAATTATTTTTGAAACTGAGTCGCGATTGCAATAAATGCAATATGGCGTGAATACGATTAGATGCGAGGTATCTCAACCAAAGAAAACCCACAGAGAATACATAACTATGAACACAGATAAATAAAAAAGTGCAAAACAACGAGCACTGCAATATGAGGGAATATGATTAAAGTGACTGATAAGGTATAAGGGAATGGAGGAAAAATGTTGGAAGACGACAAAGGGTGTGTACACTATTTCCTTTCGTCAAACTATATTTAACAATTCATATAAGAAAACTACTATAAACTTTTTTACTCAAAATCAGATTCAAAATCAGTTTCAACCTTCAAACAATAATCAATAAACGTTTTTCAAAATCCATTAATATCTCGAAATTACGGAATGAAACTATGAGCCGATTGAGTGCTTCTGCAAACAAACGCACATGTTGTAATGTTCACTCAATCTTTTGTGTATTGTATCGCAATATACCCGTATTAGTGGGCGTAAGTGTGGATCCGCATACCCTTCAGTAAGAGTCTTGATATCAAAGGCGATTGGAAAAGACGGTGATAATAGAAAGGTAAGAAAGTGCTAAATAATTCTCAAGATAGCGTGCTCTTAACGTGTCCTACTAATTTGCTACGTAACCGAGTGAAAGTGAACGCCCTTAGAGGTAAACCACGCCCACGTTTTATGGCGACAAGACCCAATAGAGAGCGGGGGCGCACAGCCGCCGCGCGTACAAGCGGAATGCGAGCGCGCACAATGGAGGACGCTAAGGACACGGGCGCACAAGGGCGGCAGCGAGGGCCAGCGGCGGGGAGTACCTCAAGGGCCGCGTCGGGGGCGCAGGGCTCGCCGACTGCGGCTGCGGCGGGGGCGGGGCCCGCGAGGGCGGCAGAGACGGGGGGAGGGGGCGTAACGACCGGTCCCGCGCGCAGCGCCGCCCCGCCGGCAGTCAAAGCGGGGGCGGGGGCGGCGGCGCTCCCCCTGTAATTCGTCATCGTCCCCAATGATAGCGCGCATGCATTACTCCCCCGCAGCGCCGCCGCCGCCGCCGCCGCCGCCACCCGCGCTGGGACAATGCAGAGGCAGGCAGGCAGGCAGCCTGGCGAGCGGGCGGGCGGCCCCGCGCCGAGGAAAGCAGGAAGGAAGGACGACTGCGAGGGTGGCCGCCAGGAAGCACTCGCACTGAGACCGAGTTAGGATGGCTGTTGTACAATGACACAGGTGCGCAAAGCTGACATAATAACTCGAATTTAGAACTCGCGAAATTGCTCGAGACTTGTTAAATAAATAGGTTTCTGAGTGCAAGACTTCCTTAACACTGTCTAGACAATGTCAGTTCAGATGAACTGTCTGAAGGACAGTAAGGAAAATATCGACTTTGTGCCTTTCTGTATAGACTTTACTACTTTCAATATCGACTCGGTCCCTTTCAATATCGACTCGGTCCTAATTCAATATCGACTCGGTCCCTTTCAATATCGACTCGGTCCCTTTCAATATCGACTCGGTCCCTTTCAATATCGACTCGGTCCCTTTCAATATCGACTCGGTCCCTTTCAATATCGACTCGGTCCCTTTCAATATCGACTCGGTCCCTTTCAATATCGACTCGGTCCCTTTCAATATCGACTCGGTCCCTTTCAATATCGACTCGGTCCCTTTCAATATCGACTCGGTCCCTTTCAATATCGACTCGGTCCCTTTCAATATCGACTCGGTCCCTTTCAATATCGACTCGGTCCCTTTCAATATCAAACTCTTATAATGTCGATATAATATTTCAAAATTGTGCAGTAATGATACAGTGGAATAATTATTTGAGGGGTGAAAAATAAAATTATTTCATTGTGATGTTTTTTGTTCTACTTTTTAAGCGCTGAAAAAGCAATCATGAGAAGAATTTGTGTTGTCTCCACTTTAGAAAGTGGGAATAAACTGAAACTTCTGATTAACGTTTTTTATTTGGTCATTACTATGTCCTACTATAGCTATCTCGTAAAATAATAGTATTAACTTTGAAAGATGGCATAATGATAATGGCTTTCCGGCTTCCCATGAGACCAATAGATTTATTTCACTATTCAGGGACCAGAGTAAAAAAAAGCAGTATTACGCGAGTAGTGTAATATTCATTAACGTTTCAATCACTGATAAAAGAAAACGTAAAATGAAGTTTTCCATTTATCGCAGATTTCCCCGGAGGGTGACCTTGGCGTGCGATGAAAGAAACGAAACGAGAACGAAAAGCGAACGAAGTTGACAATGCCCCCACACGAATGCTCTACAATAACACTCGTCCAACATCTGAAAATAAAGAACCCAAAGAGCAACGCAACGTGATACAATACGAGAGTACACAACTGAGCGAGGGAGCGACAACAAAAACGCCAAGACGACGAAAACGACGGCGGAGAGTCACAGACCACAAGAAACGAAGACGGAGGGAAAACAGCCGGAAGCAATAACACGGGCGCGATAAAAAGCGGCGGAGCGGGGAGCGCTAGCGAGCGGGGGCACGCGCGGGGCGGGAGGGGAGGGGAGCCTGCAATGGGGCGAGGCGGGGCGGAATCGGCACAGTGTGTCCATGTTATAAACAACCGGTGCGCGTGGTATATTTTCTGCGATATTCAAGAGAGCATTGCTGTTAAACACAAATCTGAAACATTTTTTTTTTCTGGGGCTTTTTTCAGCCGACAGCCTGTTACCCTGAACGTCCAGATGGGACTCCATACACTATATTCGTCCATACACTAGACACCAACACACTATATTCGTCCATACACTAGACACCAACACACTAGAGGGTTCCTCACATCTGGGGTCAGCAGAACACGAGGCTCTCCGCGACAGAACACACATGAGAGACAAGGGACAAACAACCAAGGTGGGAGTGATGAGCGAGTCGGTACACTCTTAACCACCTCTGCCGTCCAGGCCTGCGTGAAACGTTATAAAGCGTAAAAAGCTACATGACAGATTGAAAAGTGGCCCATGTTATCCCATAGATACATTTTGACTGCAAAAATCGATTTGATGCTCATGACACTTTGAATCATAAGAGGAAAAGGCATTGCACATTCTGAAAGACAGAAATCTCAACAGTTATACTCAAGTACTCGGGCGAGGTATTTAAATAAACTACAGTCTACGTACTATTTTTACACTTTTCAGAGATGGTGTTAACGCAAACCAGATTACGTATTCTTCAATAAAGCATTCTGCTTCGTTGCATTTACGCAAGTATAGTACGTTGAAAGTTGCTAGCTGCATACCCAGCGCGAGCATCTATGCAACTTGTCGAAGTTATAACAAGGCAGGCCTATGGCACCTCTGCACACTCTCAACGTACTCTCAGTGTCGAGTTTCATGAGAAATACAAACGTGATGGCAACTAATGCTGCCATCGCAATTATATTGTTTATCGCAGAGCTTTCCAAGAAAGATCCGATGGAGAAAGAACAGATTCCATACATAGCTTACGCTGCCGATGTGAACAGCGTTTATTGGCAGTGCCCCGCAGAAACCCTACCGCCGTATTCTGCGCGCTATTTTGTTTTATGGAGTTCACTTTATGGGGCAGATTTATCTGATTCTGTATATCTTGTTTCTTGCCTAATAACTCCCTTTTTATTTTCTGATGTTCAAAAGTGTTCGAGAGTAGTGGAAGGTTAAAATAAAAACTCAAAATTGTTATTGTCAGAGGGCCAGTTGCCCCTGCGAGTTCGTGATCCTTCCAAACACTACTGTAGAACGAGTTGCCTACTAATCAGGGGCGCCACGTAAAAATTGCCACGTGTATAACTTAATATTTCTCACATGTTAATTGCCAGAAAATTATAATTTTATCAATGTATCATGTCCCATAAAATTGTTCCATACATTCTGTGTGCTTCGTATTTCTGCTTTGGAATCGGGAAAGCGTAGAGTATGTATTAAAATGTTTCCGATACACAAACGAAAACATGTTTCAAATATCAAAACTCCCAACTCTTGCATAGATGTGGTAACAAATAATAAAAGTTTTCTATTATCATTTGTTTTTAGTGATCCTGTAAATTAGACTGCAGTCTTCATTTTATCATGTATTTTATTAATTTATTTATTTATTACACTTTTTTAAAAGAATTTTTGAAAATTAGTACCAACCCACATACACATTTAAAAACATCAGATTCAATACATCTATTATACTGTAATAATAAGCACTTCGGTTTTCATAACTAATATTTCACAGCAGCCTTTTTGGATTACTATCTTCTGACAGTATCCACTTAAAGCCGATAACCTCCCTGTGTCAAAGAGAAACGAATTCTGAAGTTACCTCTAGGAGTGCCCACGTTCATTCCCATGGACTGCAAAGAATCGTACCTTCCCGTGAGCTATCAGACATGAGTACTTTTCTCCTTGCGTACTGTCTGAGGGAAATGTGTCTTCCGCGAGGCGCAGGGGTCCGCGGAGGCGGCGCGCACGCGACCTAGCGCTGACCGCACGAACTAACCTACTGAGGAATTAAGTCTACCGAGAACGCGCAAAATGGACGTGCGGAAGTAGGTGCTTATTTTTATTAAATCTCTGAGACAGGTTAATTAAAGAGGCAAAGGTTTTGCAGACCCAGCTTTCAACTGGAACCACGGAATATTAATAATAAATAAGTGATAATGCGCCGCTAGCAAAAACTAATTTTCGTAGATGTGGTAACAAAAGTCGGAAATAATACACTGGCGCACACTTAATATACACGCCCCTCTTGATGCTCGTACTCGCCTCGTCATTATCGTCTCTGTATCTCAGTATAAGCCCTCGCCGGGGAGACCCGTTGACGGCCATAATGGGCTTTCTGGTTTCAGAACTGCAGCCATTGTGTTGTCTTCCCGAGGGAGGGAGTCTCGTAAGTCCAATGCAAGTTGGGAGTTGCCTGTGTTCCTCATTCGCTCCACGATATCCGGCACTGACCTACACGTGACTTTGCAAAGTAGGGGTTTCCCCTCTCTAGCCACTCAGCCCTCCCCTCCCCAGTGGGACAATTTCTCAGCTCCCGACTGACCTCCCGATTGTATGGTAAGTGTAGGGTATGTAAGGGTATAAGCATGGGATGGGTGTAAGGAGAGAGGAGACCAAGAGGAAAATGAAGATGAAAAGACGTTGCGTGATCCGTGGCCAGTTGGTTTGGGTAGTACTCCAGCATTAACTTGCTACCCATCGGACAAAAGTCACGAAAAACTTCAGACTAGACTAGAGCTAGAGCTAGAAGCTAGAATTCTCCTCCAGACAGTAGTGGTAATGGACCCAGCTATAAAGAAAACGCCGAAAATCCGCCACCGGCGGGACTCGAACCATAGGACTTTACGGTCAGCGAACGTGTCCACCGAGGAATCCTAGCTGGATCTTCCCGAGAATTCATGGCATTTCATAAATATATAAATTACCACGATTCGAATTAATGGCACAATCAAATGCCGGCAGTGTCGAAAAAAAGCTCAGTGAACTCGGTGGCATAGCTTTAGTTGGTGTCTCCCGAGGCAAACCTAATGGTATCACCCCACCCCATTCCACATATTAAATATTAAAATATTAATTACCGAATAGTTTATACATTTTTTATTAAAAATAAAAGTATATTGGCTCATGACAATTATTTATAATATCTCAAATAGCTGTATGAAATTCAGAATAACTGATATTTTAAAATAAATAATTAATTTTTAAACACACAATTTTATAACCCCAACAATAACATTTTATGATTGGTGTCACCTCTAAAATGGTACATACATATTTTCTTCAGCGCGTCGTGTGGTCGCTGTGTTCCGGCCCAGTGTACGTGCTGCGCGGTGCGGCGCGGGCGGTTTTGGGGTGGGCGAGGCGGGGCGGTGCAATGCAAGGCGGTGGCGGGGCCTTGGCGGGGCGGGGCAAGACGGGGCGGGGCAAGACGGGGCGGGGCAAGACGGGGCGGGGCAAGACGGGGCGGGGCAAGACGGGGCGGGGCAAGACGGGGCGGGGCGAGACGGGGCGGGGCGAGACGGGGCGGGGCGAGACGGGGCGGGGCGAGACGGGGCGGGGCGAGACGGGGCGGGGGCGAGACGGGGCGGGGAAAGACGGGGCGGGGCGAGACGGGGCGGGGCAAGACGGGGCGGGGCAAGACGGGGCGGGGCAAGACGGGGCGGGGCAAGACGGGGCGGGGCAAGACGGGGCGGGGCAAGACGGGGCGGGGGCAAGACGGGGCGGGGCAAGACGGGGCGGGGAAAGACGGGGCGGGGAAAGACGGGGCGGGGAAAGACGGGGCGGGGAAAGACGGGGCGGGGAAAGACGGGGCGGGGAAAGACGGGGCGGGGAAAGACGGGGCGGGGAAAGACGGGGCGGGGAAAGACGGGGCGGGGAAAGACGGGGCGGGGCAAGACGGGGCGGGGAAAGACGGGGCGGGGCAAGACGGGGCGGGGCAAGACGGGGCGGGGCAAGACGGGGCGGGGCAAGACGGGGCGGGGCAAGACGGGGCGGGGCAAGACGGGGCGGGGCAAGACGGGGCGGGGAAAGACGGGGCGGGGAAAGACGGGGCGGGGAAAGACGGGGCGGGGAAAGACGGGGCGGGGAAAGACGGGGCGGGGAAAGACGGGGCGGGGCAAGACGGGGCGGGGCAAGACGGGGCGGGGAAAGACGGGGCGGGGCAAGACGGGGCGGGGCAAGACGGGGCGGGGCAAGACGGGGCGGGGCAAGACGGGGCGGGGCAAGACGGGGCGGGGCAAGACGGGGCGGGGCAAGACGGGGCGGGGCAAGACGGGGCGGGGCAAGACGGGGCGGGGCAAGACGGGGCGGGGAAAGACGGGGCGGGGAAAGACGGGGCGGGGAAAGACGGGGCGGGGCAAGACGGGGCGGGGCAAGACGGGGCGGGGAAAGACGGGGCGGGGAAAGACGGGGCGGGGAAAGACGGGGCGGGGAAAGACGGGGCGGGGAAAGACGGGGCGGGGAAAGACGGGGCGGGGAAAGACGGGGCGGGGAAAGACGGGGCGGGGAAAGACGGGGCGGGGAAAGACGGGGCGGGGAAAGACGGGGCGGGGAAAGACGGGGCGGGGAAAGACGGGGCGGGGAAAGACGGGGCGGGGAAAGACGGGGCGGGGAAAGACGGGGCGGGGAAAGACGGGGCGGGGAAAGACGGGGCGGGGAAAGACGGGCGGGGAAAGACGGGGCGGGGAAAGACGGGGCGGGGAAAGACGGGGCGGGGAAAGACGGGGCGGGGAAAGACGGGGCGGGGAAAGACGGGGCGGGGAAAGACGGGGCGGGGAAAGACGGGGCGGGGAAAGACGGGGCGGGGAAAGACGGGGCGGGGAAAGACGGGGCGGGGAAAGACGGGGCGGGGAAAGACGGGGCGGGGAAAGACGGGGCGGGGAAAGACGGGGCGGGGAAAGACGGGGCGGGGAAAGACGGGGCGGGGAAAGACGGGGCGGGGAAAGACGGGGCGGGGAAAGACGGGGCGGGGAAAGACGGGGCGGGGAAAGACGGGGCGGGGAAAGACGGGGCGGGGAAAGACGGGGTGGGGAAAGGCGGGGCAAAGAGGAGCTGAGCGGGGCGGGGAGGAACTGGGCGGCACGGAACGGGCGGGTTTAGGGGTGGGGTGAGGCGGAGTGAGGCGGGGTGAGGCGGAGCAGGCGGGGCGGGGCGGGGCAGGGCGGGATGGGGCGGAGCAGGCGGGGCAGGGCGGGGCGGGATGGGGGCGGGGCGGGGCGGGGCAGAGTGGGGCGGGATGGGGCAGGGCGGCGCGGCGCTGCGCGGAGCCCTGCGTTACGTTCGAGCATTCCGCGGCTGCGCGCGGCCTCATAACCGCGCTGTCTCCCGCAGTCGCGACGGCGCCTCTCCAGCTGGCGGCGCATGTTTTATTCAGAGCGCGAGCCTCCGCCTCCTCCTCCGCCTTCGCGACAGCGAAGACGACCGCAAGGAAGTGGCTTGCCGCTGACACTGGCGCAGGACGCAGTGGACGCCGAAGAAGGAGCAGTGAATTATTGTTATTCTGATGGCGGTGATGATTGTCCTTGAGATAGAATATTATATGGTGAAGAGGGAAGTGTAGATGGTAATAATTGTAATGGAATGAAAAGTGATGGAGAGGGTGGTGTAAGCAGAAATGGGCATGCGAGTGACCATGGAGAATGGAATTGGTGATCACGGTAATTTGATTGGAGAAATGAAAAAATGAAAAATTAATAAAAATTGTGAATTACCAAACAAAACTGAATAGTCGATGATAGTTGGATGAAAAGGTGGAAATAAAGAGCAATTACGAATGCGCTTGAAAAGAAGGTGGAAAATAAATTTGGTAAAAATATATCGCAAAGGGATGTCCTTCCCAAAAAAGTAAGGAAAACTACACCTGAGTATTTCTATCACTTCTCCTAGGTGTCTTAACATTCCAACATTCCGAGAATAAAATCAATTCCCTAAAAGTTACAAGTTGTTTTATAGAAATTTTGATACGTAACACTACGAGACAAGTCGCTGGGTAGCAAAGTATATGTGATAACAGAACAAACAGTAAGATAAATATATGTATTATGACACAATGCAACATAAAAGGGGAATGGAAACGTATTGGTACACTTTATAGAATGAAGATATATGATTAATTATTACGAGGAAATAATCAATTGCGAGGTGGATGTATTCTCATGCGAAGAATAAGAAGTGATCGAAATTTTAATGCGGGAAACCATTATGAATTCGTTTGCATCGATGGATGTTTGATGACGATTTTCTTTTTTTTTTGTTTTCTATGTCAGAAAACTTCAAATCAAAAAATGAGGTATGAAGAAAATGGAAATGGACATAATTCACTTTGTACCGACGATATTAAGATACTAACAGTCTAGTAAAGGAGTCGATGAAAAAAGAAACAACAACGAAAGACCAATAAAACTGCGGCGGAAACAAAACTTCATTTGACGCAAGTCCACGAACGGCTTGCGAGCTGCGGTGGGGCCTCTCCACGAGCAGCGACGCCGGCGGTGACGTTTCGCGGCGTCTTCCCGGCGCGCGCGCGAACGCACGCACGCACGCACGCACGCACGCACGCTCGCACGCCCGGCCTGCGCGTGACGTGGCGCGAGCGCGCGAGCGGGGCGCGCGTACGGCAGCCCGGGGTTGGGGGAGGAGGAGGCGTCAGCAGCCGCTGCGGCGGCAGACGCGAGGGGCGGGGGGGGCGACGACGAGGAGGAGGAGGAGGAGGAAATAAAAATAGCGCGTGGCAGAGCGCGTGACTCGAGCCACCGCCGACGCGACAACCTGACGCGGTAAGCCGCCAAAATACGCCGGCCGCCCGCGCCGCCACTGCCGCCGCCGCGGCCCGCCCCTCCCCTGCCCTCGCTGTCGTCGTCGCTTCCATATGGGAGCCTCCTCCGCCTCCATTAGCATCAATCCTAGCACTGAAGTCACCCTCTCGGCGCAGCCGCCGTCCCCATCATTTCTGTCTCACGCACCCAAACCCACTACCACCTCAGCCACCTCCACCAATACCAATTCCCTATCACCACCACCACCACCACCACCACCACCACCACCACCCTCACCACCACCCTCACCACCACCCTCACCACCTCCCTCACCACCACCCTCACCACCACCACCACCACCACCCTCACCACCCTCACCACCACCACCACCCTCACCACCACCACCACCACCCTCACCACCACCACCACCACCACCCTCACCACCACCACCACCACCTCCCTCACTACCACCACCACCACCACCTCCCTCACTACCACCACCACCACCACCACCCTCACTACCACCACCACCACCACCACCACCACCACCCTCACTACCACCACCACCCTCACTACCACCAACCACCCTCACTACCACCACCACCCTCACTACCACCACCACCCACAACACCACCACCACCCACAACACCACCACCACCCACAACACCAGCCACACTAACACCAGCCACACTAACACCACCCACACCAACACCATCACCACCATTCAACACCACCACTCCCAAGATCACTACCGACGCCAACACCCATCCACAATCACAACCACTATCGCCAACGCCGCCGCCGCCGCCGCCGCCACCACCACCACTACCACCACCATCACCACCACTATCGCCACCACCACTACTGTCACCTTGACCATAATAGGCGCCTCTATCTCAACCACCCCCACCCCCACAGTCGTAACCGTGAACGCCACAGCCACCATCATCTCCATAAGTGACTTTCACCAACCCTGTCACCATTTACGCAACTGCCAGAATCGCCGACGCCACATCCACCCGCTGAGTAGCCAAGCCCAATGCGTCCGTCCACCACAGACGCTGCCACTCTCTCCACCATCACCACTTCCCTTGCCGTCATCACGTCCGCCTCCACCGCGCTAGCCCTCACGCCGACACCGAGGCCACCTGCGGCGTCAGGGTCTTCTCTGTGCCGTCCTGACTTGGCCTTAAGCGACGGATTAGCCGAACACCGTTAACGGGCGGAATTACGGCTAAGATTGTCCTTTGTTTTCATTCGTCTCACAACTTCTTTATAATTCATTAAAATTATTTAAATATTAATACTATTTTTAATAATGATAATATTGCGGTCAAAACGACGTAACCAAGGAAACAGGTCTTAAATACAAGAGTTTGGAAATCGAGATCAGCGGAATGTGGGGAGTAAAAGCACAGTTCGTCCCGATAGTTATCGGAGCACTCGAATTTGTTCTGCAAAATGTGTGTAAGAATGTGGCTAAACTCCCAAGTCATTCAAAAAACTGGGAAATGAAAGACTTTTTTTTTTTTGCAACAGCCCACATTTTGCACGTGTTATAGAGGAAACTGATTTCAACCCGAAGTAGACTTTATAATCAACCACACATAACATCTTTGGTCGTGAATTAGATGATCAATAACAATAAATAATTATGTGCATCATTCATAATGCCAACATCCTTATTAATTAAATGGTCATTTTAACTCTGAGATATTATTCAATATTGCGAACACAAAATTACAAATTCAAATATGTTTTACAAACATAAAACCCTTCTTCTGAAATCTTAGTTTTAAATTTCCAAATATCATAGTTTTAAAAAGAGATTTCCTGCCATCGGAACAATGACCTGACGGGAATCTGATAAGCATTTAATATGATTTTGATGAAAATTCGCCCGTACGACACTTTAAAATCGTTTCATAAAATTGCATGTTGGACAGGCATACGGCGCCGACGTGAAAGATTCGTTAAACTCAGACAAGTTAAATTTCTTCATTGTTGTGAACACGTAATATATACGACGCGTTTGCTTTCGAAACCAGCTCATTCCATTTGCGGCACATTTCATGAGGAAGAAAAATCTCCACGAGTTTAGACGTCGTTTTATATGAAAAGATATGTTCTCCCGTAGGAATAAGCAAGATTTAAGCTACATTTGTTCACGAGATTATGAAGGATTCTTCTTAGATAAAAAAAAGGAAATAGTGAATTTTGGGAAATCAAGAAGCAACTGGTAGGGACTGTCTCACATTGTTGGTGATAATAATGAACACATTTAATCTATTAATCACGCGATATTTTCAGTATGTTTATTTAAAAAATCTGCGTACCTACGATTGCGGAATGCCTCTGATTTATAGAGTTCTTAGGCATTGGTTACGGGAAATTGGCAGTACTATGAGCTACCAGCATGATGTAAGCAATGCGACTAGCTCTGCTTTACTTTGGCAATATTTTGGCCATTCATGTTGTTTTACTCTACTTATCAAATTAAGAAACTTGGAACATATTAAAATTGAAAATCTAGGGCAATTGAAAATAACATCAGCGAAAAATTGTTCACATTAACGTACCGCACACGACTCATAGTTATTATATTTTCCATGGTTGACAATGTCGTTTGAAAGAATTGCAAAAACTGTTCCTGAAGTGTTATATCATTAGAATACACTTTTTTATTAAAAAACATTATTGAAACAGTAGATATTTTGTAATATATTTCGTTTACCCTCTGCCATTGTCTCCTCGACCGGCAAGGGACATGCGGCCTTCTAACACGTACATAGCACTTTCACTGGTACAGCTAAATAATGGTATGTTAGGTTTCAAAGGTCATGCATAATGAAATGCCCCGCGAATATCGTTGAAAATCACGTTCAGTGACAAAGAGACAATGTACAATTACAAATTACAAATACTTGTAAAGAAACCAATTTTTATTTATTTACTCAAAAATACTGCTACTAATACAAACGTGTGAAAATGAGATTTTTATTCTATTTATTTTTGAGAAATTATATGTTGAACTAGCTTCTATGACTCTTGATTCGTGTACCACCATTTCATTTCCGAATATATTGCTTGCTACGGTTACGTGCCCACAAAATTTAACAAGGGCCGTTACAAAATGATTAATTGAATTTTAATCCGTACTCATGTAACTGTCAATATGTGCTAACCACCGAATTGATTTATGGGTTTTTAATAATTAGCGGAAACAGACTATTTAAAGTGGACTTTTGACTATTCGTAGCAACAAAAATTAACTCCATTTTATTCCTCCCTGAAAAGCAACATTGATGTTCGCACGTTACGCATATACAGTTGTTTTAATAATTAGACTGAATGTATCAAGTGGAATTCTTGCTTCCTCCACTCCCAAATATCAATTTTTATATGATAATGGGGCAATTAAGTGAAATGGTATGAATTTTGCTAAGATGTATTCCTACTCATCCCCACAACCCATCTTATCCGTCCTTAATACCCGTCATCATTATGACTACTGATGCCTCATAGTTGTAACTATCACTAATCAATGTAGCATAAGAACACGTTCTTTAAACTGAACAAAAAATTACAGAAAATGATTTTAAAATGAAGGTTTGTGAATGACTCGTGGTTTAACCAATTCACTCTTGAGCCTTTTGCTGTTAAAATATGTGTTTAGCACTAATATAAAATTGTACAAAAAAATTTTAAAATAAAATTTTGCATTATGTCACGGGATTTAACATTATATTTAAATTTATAGATATATTAGTCTTTGTTATATTCGTAGTAATATTCATCTAAAATTACATACTTCGTAAACTATTCTCGTTCATTTTACATCATATTACAATTGAAGCGCAAAGATATATTTACATGAAGACACCGCGGACTGAGAATCGCACGTCTACAGTAGATACTACTCTAGTAGTTATAACATAGATGGTGGTGAGTTGAATACTGAACCCTGCTCAATACCAGTGCAGGGTAGAAGAACATAACCATTGCGTAGCAGGGCACGTGGAAAGGAGAAATACAAACAAATATTTTCCCGTGACCGGCGTAGATATTTTTTGAATAGGGTGTGTTGCCGATGATATTGTAATACCCCCCGGTCGTCTCGTGAGAGAACGCCCGGTAAGCGGCCCGGTTATTAGCTCAGTCGGTAATGGAAGGAATCGTTTAAACAGATACTGGTAACATGAAGAAACACTTGGGTCACTGGTAAAAATTACTTTTATTCCTGGGCAGTCAAATCTAATGCCCCAGGGAAGTTACATTAGCAAATTGAATGAAGAAATGTGAAAATTAGGTGGAAAGAAAAGAAGAGGAAAAGTTAGTATTCAGAGTAAAGCTTAAAAATTAGGAAGAAATATGACTAACGTTACAATGGCAAAATACAAAAATTACAAATCTCTGTGCCATAGCGCGGCACCGCATTACAGAACTTTACACAAGGGCGAATGCCCATTGAATAATACTGCCTGGAAGAAAGGTCTCTGCGCGCTCGGGGAGGGCGCGGCGCGTTCGAGGAAACGGCTGTCGTCCTTCGAAAAAAATCAGCGGAGGTCGGGTGGCCTCCCGGGCCAACAGCTGGCGGTCGGGTCGTGACGTCACCAAAGGGGCGGCGGCGCGTGGCGGCGTTGTAACGGCGTCTGGTAGTCTGGCGTTGAACTGCGTCTGGGAGAACTGGCAGAACTCGGAGTGGCCGGGCGATCTCAATCTCAGGAACGTAGTGGTCGGACCATGCGTCTCTCTGATTTCCCGTGATAATAATTGTCGAACACAACTTCGGACAGTTTAGCAATCCTTTGGAGAAAAGTTCGCCTCTCTTCACGACGAATTCCCACCCCAGAGAATTTTCTCTGTCTACTGCGGTTGGCTCAATGCTCAAAACTCGCAGTAAAATAATATAAGTCCCACATAGGCACATTCGCCCGAATAATTCCCACCCCAGATAAGTTTCTCTCCCAACTGCCCTCAGCCTAGAACTCAGGCTCTTTCCGACAAAAATTACAAGTCTTTCAGAGACACACTGGTCTCTCCCCGACGAATAGTTACCCCCCCCAGAGAAGATTCTCTCCCGACTGCTCTGCCTTGAGTCCTCCGGCCCCGTCTGATGCTCTGGCCCTTCTGGCTGCTCTCTCCCTTCTGATGCTCTGTCCGTCGAAATTGTATTAAGTCAACTTTTGCCCCCACCCAATTTTCTCGTATGCTCCAGCTCCTTATAATAGTCGCGTCGCTAATGGCCAAAGGAAATGGCGCATTACGCTATTTCAACCAATCGTGACGGGAGTAGTGAAAGAAGTTGCAACTCTTTGTGCCACTGTGAGCGTACAGAATTTTCTTATTCCTTCTAGAACATCAGCCATGCTTGCACAAGGCAGGCGTTGTCCGTGAAAGAATTTATCGCTCTGGGATTCCCTGGATGTAAGCGGGCGTTCTAGAAATTTCGCAGCTGGTCATGCGAGCACGTGCCTCTCAGTGAATCTTTCGACGACTGACCCTTATAACGACTTTCTTAATGGGCCGGGTGCGCAAATGGCTGTCCGATAAGCGAGGTTGCACGTGCAACGCCGTATGTTTATTCTCCCAACTGCCCTCAGCCTTATGAAATTTTGTATGAGGAAATCGGTATCGCTACAATATATTATACTGTAAATTACGTTAATCATGCAAGGGCACGTCTCCTAGCTCACTGTCAGAAAGACGTAACTCGTCAGCTGTGTCAGTACAGCTTGGTCTGCCTTCAACGGCAATAGTTCACTACATTATTTATAATTAATTTTCTGCCAGACAGTACCCTTCCATTCTGAAGTGTATTTGACTTTTCCGCCGAACCACAGAAACGACATAAACAAAACAAGCACTTTTTTTTCGGACTGTCTCAGTACGCGTCTGCATTGGACAGATGCTGTTTGGCATCGGCACATTCCTGGATGTGTGTTTGGGCCCTCATTTTCAAAACATCAGTAGTTCCTAATTTTACCTTCAGCAAATGTATAATGAAACAAAATTAAAGAAATATTTTTCTTCGTTTTACGCGTAATAACCGACGACTGACAATATTCTCCGGTCAATCATAAATCTCCCACATCTGGTTTCTTGTCGAAGTTCCCATTGTTTTCCAAGTCCGCTTTGCTATTCTTTATCTTTCCCGAGTCCCAGCCCCTAACACCGCCATCACCAACGGGAGCATCCGACGCTACTCTGCAGCGCTCTCCGTGCGGTCGCAGGTGATGGGCTCTCCAGCAGCCACTGCCTCTTCACTTCATCCCTCCGATTCGCGGAAAAGCCCTTCCCTCTCAGTTCGACTTCCCTCGCCCTGAAGACGAGACTGCGCTCGCGGACTCCACTCGAGAGGTGCGCCCTCTGCCTCCTTCCCTCTATCGGCGCGCAGGCGGAGCGCCGCCCCCAGCCGTTAAGTTGGCCACACTGCAACTGTCCTTTCTTTTCCCTTCCTCTTCCGCCTCCTCTTTTCTTCCATCTTCCTCCCCCCTCATTCCGCCCTCCTCTCTCTCTCTCCATTCTTTCCACCGGGAGAAGTGGCTCAGGTTATCAAAAGATGTCACTGCAGTGCCTCTGACCGGGAGGTCTTAGGTTCGTGTCCCGACGAGGTGTACAGGGCGAGGGAAGGGCTGGGATGAAGTGAAGAGGCAGTGGTTGCTGGAGAGCCCATCACCTTCGACCGCACTGAGAGGTTTGAAGTCGGAAATTACTTGTTGATCTTATGACACCTCCTATCATGAGAGATTGACAAATTTTAAGACACATTACTGCCAACACAATTTCATTACAATGAAAACAATGGAAGTGAATTATCAATTAAACATGGTTACTAAACTTATCAAAACAATTCTAAAAGCCAGCAGTTTCGAAATATGGTCACAGGTTTAAATCCCAACTAAATCTTTAACATGGACACTTCTTGGGGTCCATGTTAACTTTAACATGGGGACACTTAACACTTTAACATGGGGACTTCTCAGAGCGGCTGAGTACGCCCGAGCGGAAGGCGAACGGTCCGGTCGAGTGCGCGAGGTCGAGTGGAACCGCACAAGCAGCCCGTGGCGCGGCGGTCCCAACTAAATCTTTAACATCTTGTATTTTGTCTTTATCTGAAGTGTTTTGTCGGGTACAATAATTAGTGCATTGTATGGTATTTAATTCATAACGTCTGATTTGTACTGGTAATCATTTGAACTGGTAAGCTAACCACATAAAATCTAAGTATATGCACTTTTGTGTGAAGATAAAATAATTGCTCAATCACAGGAACAGCCCACGTAAGCATTCGATGTAACTTATATAATTTGCGTTATTTATAAAATCCCTTTTGTTAACGTAAGTTACTTAGAATTATTGAACACCGTAAATGCTTTCGTGTGTGTTTTAGAAGCACGCAAATATAATAAAACTCTTCTTCTTCGACCGGTCTCACCACTTCTCCAATGGACTTCGTTTCGCGACAGATCGGTCTTTCGGAGGAGAAGCCGTGATGGAATGTAATTCGACGACTTCGAACGAGCAAAAAACATGCTGGCGACAAATCAAATTTGCAGTTACCTGAATTCCGGGAGAAGAAACGCTTTCTAGGGTAGCCAAGTACCTCAGAATTTCGAAATGAGGTTAACGGGAGCGAGATCACGTAACTGAGTCGATGAACGTGATGACACAAACACAAAGATCGATTTAGCGAACTGCAGTAGAATGAGGTCGACCTCCTTCAAAAGCACCCTCCAGGAATCATACTAAATTCGAACTCGCCTACGTTAGTACAGGAAAAAAGAAGCTTACGTAACTTTCCGCTTCTTGAAAAATATTTATTCTTGAGTCGTGTCTAAAGAAAAAGGTACCAATAATGTTTATAGTACAATGTTCCGTTTCAAGAGAGGATGCTAGATATTCACGAGGAATGCAAGTTGCATGCGTTTATTAAACACGATAGATCCTTTGATGCTTACCAAAAATTTTTACATTGATCAAGAACTTCCAATGCATTATTTGCATAATATCCGTTGCGCAAACATTATAAACTCGAATATGAAGCAGTTATAAGCAAGAAATTGTGTAATGTCAGGGCGGCGAGGGCAGCGAGGGCGGCGAGGGCGGCGAGGACTGCAGGGCGGCGAGGGCGGCGAGGGCGGCGAGGGCGGCGAGGGCGGCGAGGGCGGCGGGGGCGGCGAGGGCGGCGAGGGCGGCGAGGGCGGCGAGGACGGCAGGGCGGCGAGGGAGGCGAGGGCGGCGAGGGCGGCGAGGGCGGCGAGGGCGGCGAGGGCGGCGAGGGCGGCGAGGACGGCAGGGCGGCGAGGGAGGCGAGGGCGGCGAGGGAGGCGAGGACAGCAGGGCGGCGAGGGCGGCGAGGGCGGCGAGGGCGGCGAGGGCGGCGAGGGCGGCGAGGGCGGCGAGGGCGGCGAGGGCGGCGAGGGCGGCGAGGGCGGCGAGGGCGGCGAGGGCGGCGAGGACGGCAGGGCGGCGAGGGAGGCGAGGGCGGCGAGGACGGCAGGGCGGCGAGGGCGGCGAGGGTGGCGAGGGCGGCGAGGCCGAGAGGGCGATGGAGGCGACGAAGGCGAAGACGGCGACATCAACATCGTCGGTAGGTACGGCAACGGCGATGCAATCGGCGGCGTCTGTGTCAACCCCACCCGGGGGACTTCTCAGAGCGGCTGAGTACGCCCGAGCGGAAGGCGAACGGTCCGGTCGAGTGCGCGAGGTCGAGTGGAACCGCACAAGCAGCCCGTGGCGCGGCGGTCGCGAGTTCATGTACGTCTGCGAGTGAAGGCCTCAAGTGGCGGAGAAATGGCTGGGACCCTGCGGCGACAGGCAAGAAACGCAATGCAGGGGAAAGTAAGAGAGTGCGGATGGTTGAGGAAGATTAAACGAAAAGCGGATATTGGTTAAGCGTTCTAGGAAGACAAAAGGAGGTCAGAATGTCTCAAGACCACATGAGAAGGGAAAAAAAACGTGTAAAACTAGTATCGATTGCCGAGCTAAGTTCAGAAACAAATGCAGAAGCAGAAAGGGAACGATGAAGGGGAGTAGAAGAAGAGTGAAAAGAGGAGAAAAGGAGGTGGCGAAGGTTGGATCCAAGGGTGATGGGGTAAAGCGAGCGGGGCGGGCTGACGCGAGGGCACAAAAAAAGGGGGTCGCATAATCCCACTGCCTCCGGTGGTGCCAGCTTAATTTCGGGTGCCACTGCGGCGGCGGCGGCGGCAACGAGCTTAGTGCGGTCGCGAGATCCGATTGTCGACTTGCGCGGCCGGGGAGGCGAATGGGCTGAGAGGGCCCTGCCCGCACACTCCCCTCCCCCTTCCACGACGAATGTCGTGCTCTAGCCCCGAAGGTGTGCCCTCCACCCGCACTCTCTACCTGCTGCCCTTTCCTCAGTCTGGCTTCTGGAGAGTATGTGGTGCGTCCACTGCTTTGTGGCCGATAGTCCTGTACGTGCGGTGCGTGTTATATCCCAGAAGTTGGCGGTGTTCCTTCCCCGTCGCAAAGTGGCATCCGGCTACACACGTCCGTTTACGAGAGATTTCGCTTTCCAGGTATCTCCTCCAGCGTAGCATCTCACCAGCCAGAGCAAGCAGTAAGTTTCCGCTGGTCCCCCAATATAAGTAGCAATGATGTGCGTGAAAATATGAATATATGGAAGAGGGAGGAGGGGGCAAAGAAAATAAATATAACTCCTGGTGTGTAGCGTGAGTTTTAATATAATGCACAGGCACTCGCGTGATATTGATCGTAGAAAGCTCGAAAAACTACTGATCGTACAAGGTGGTCGCTAGAATTCTTCTCCAGTCAGTGGCTGAATCCGACATAGCTATGCCGAATTGCAGTGCCGAAAATTCGCAACCCACGTGTCTCGAACCCTAGATCAAGAATACTGCAAAGAAAACGTACGTGTGGCATTCTCCCATGGGCTCCACACTGCATGCGTTATGTTCAAACACCATCCCATCATTTCTAGCCTTTGGGGTTGCTTGGAAGCATGGTGTTTGTGACTTATGAACAATTCAATTGATCAGCTCCATTTTTTTTCATATTATTCTTCATTTTGCCTAGCTCTAATTTAGAAATCAGTGTTTACTGTTTTTCATGACTGTCTTATTCACGTATCCTCATGCAATAGAGATACCTTTAACAGAAGATGTAGGAATCAATCACTATTAGCAGCTTACTACTCGTGTGTCAAATAACCGAATAACTTTAAGCAAACTAATCAATTCACAAGTTCAAATGCTAAGTAATATTGTGAGTTGCATAACAGTTTTAATACAAATTACTGACTATACCGAATACCTAAAACAAAAAGTGAATACCATAGTTATATTTCAATGCATCTGCAATAGTTATCTTTATACTGTACTTTCTAACATATTGAATATGCCTGTAACAATTCTTGTAGCAAATGTAACTGGCCCAATTCCGGGAGACGCAGTGACAGCGAGAGGGTGGTGGTGACGATGCTGATACAGACCTCGACCTTGAAGGCAATGGAGACACGTTATTGACAGATGCGCATGCGTAAAAGCGATTACGTAGTTAGTAGCGGTGGTGACGATGAAGATTGATGACAGTCGAGGAAAGCGGTCATTCGGAAGGTCTCGGGATGAGCCCTAAGTAAAGGAATATTAAGAGCAGCAGTGACGGAGGAGGAAGTGGTAGTGGTAAAGTGACCGCGGAAGAAGGTAACTAGCAGACAATGGCAGAGACAGTGACAGTGGCAGAGGCAGTCGTAGTGGCACTGACAATGGCAGAGGCTGTCGTAGTGGCAGACAGTGACAGTGACAGTGGTAGTGACTTACAGTGACAGTGACATAGTGACAGTGACTGACAGTGACAGTGACAGTGACAGTGATAGTGGCAGTGACAGTGGTAGTGGCGGTGACGGGAGCACGATGCGGCGGCAGCTCAGAGAGCGGGTGTAGGCGCGCGGAGTGGCTCGGGGATTTGCGAGACGCGGAATTCCAGAGGTGGCGCGGCGGTTGCAGGGGCTTCGTGAGTTCGCCGCCTCTCTCCCCAACGGCCTCGCGCCGCCTCGCCTTTTTTATTTTATTTCCCGCGAATTTTCTTACGGTATTTTTCCTTCCTTTTCTTTTCTTTTTTTGTTCTGTTTTCTCGTCGCGCTCGTCGGATTCCAAAGAAATATAGAAAAGAGAAGAGGAAGGAGAAGAAAGAGGCGGCTGCAGACAGGACATTTAATAAAACGCAGTGTGCGCGCGGTCCCAAACGAAGGAGACAACAAAACTTACTCGCGAACATGATGAAAGAACATCCCCCGTCTTCAGGCGGTGATTAGTCACCGCGTCTTTTGTTTCTCGGTTTCTCGCCGGGATGTGTAGCGTTCTCTTAAAAAGGAGCCGAATTAATCTGGGAGTACGGCGCGAGGGGTGGGGTGGGGAGGGGTTGATGAGAAGTGGGGGTCGGGGCGAGGTGAGGCGAGGATGGGGAAAGGGGAGGGGGAGAGGGTAAAGAGCGAGAGAAGGAAACCTGCGCGGCTTATCAGCTATTCTATCTACTGCATCCGAGCTCTAAGGGATTATTAATACGGCGAGGGATGGCGGCGAGCGTCTCGTGCGGCGAAGGGGGGGCGGGGCCGGGTGGGGGGAGGGGGCGGAGCGAAGGGAGCGGGCGCCGTCATCAAGATTCCGCGCCAGGGATGGGGTGGGGTGGCGGAGCAGGTCCCAGGCACACAGCGGCAGCAGCAGCCGAAGGAAAAAGCGCCCGGCCTCGGCCCCGCCCCCGAAGACGCGCCGCGCCGCCCCCTTCTGTCCGTGACCCGCCGCCAGGCCTCGCCTCGCCTTGCCTTGCCTTGCCTTGCCTTGCCTCGCCTCGCCTCGCCTCGCCTTGCCTTGGCCGCCGACGCGTGGCGCCGCCCCGCAAAATGTGCCTTCTAGACCTTATCGCCGCGTGCGATCAACTGCAGGGCGGCGGCGGCGGCGGCGGCTGCTGCTTCGCTAACGCGCGCCTTGTCACGAATTGCCTGCCAGGATATATACTACAGAGCCTTGCCGGCGTTTTTGCAAGGGTAGATCAAATAAGGCACTCGAGATCAACTTCAGAAAAAAATATATAAACTCCGAAGCAAAATTGAATGCGATACAAATAATTTTGAAACGGTAATAACATTTTTTTTCAAAATGAACTTAATATTCAGTATGTCATATCTCAGGTGTACGTTCAGAAAGACCGATTAAGAATTCGGTGTGTAATAATTATTGAAAACACTAGAAACAAAGGCTAAACGCTTTTAGAAACGTATTTGTGACCGCCTATTGATATGATGCACGTATAAGAGTTAATGTAATCCTCAAAATAACAAAATATTGGAAAGACAAAGAGTGATATGATTACAAACAGCGAAAGTGATGTAAAAGAATTATTCAAGAAATAGCATTATCAGCACTCAAACGTAATTTTCTCTAGTGCAGAAAAACTCGTTACTAAGCTGCCACTATGCATCAACGGTACCTGCGCCAGCAATAATATTTTTAATGGTCTTTTGGTCGTATACATATTTCAACAGGTATTACCTGAACATTTATCACCACAGGACTGCATGAAATATTAAAGAGCGTACTTTTCATTCACCAAACCGTTTTCATACTCTGCAAACGACAAATCACCTACACATTGCATTGCGTAATAAATTCTAATAGCATGGAAAAATATTTGAATAACTAGTTTTGATAATCGATCTATAGAGATAATGCATTTGGAATTGGAGAACAAGTAATATTGTCATTCGGAACGAGATTCTTAAAACACACTAGCTCATTAACTAAAACGATTCCACACAATTCTTCTTTGTGGAAAATAAACAGATCTCTAACATATAACAATAATAATAACAACAGTAATAATAATAACCGTAATAATAATAACCATAATAATAATAACCATAATAACAATAATAATAACCATAATAACAATAATAATAATAATGACCATAATAACAATAATAATAATAATGACCATAATAACAAGAATAATAATAAAGTCAGACACGTGGCGCAGGCGGTTGCGGGAGCTGACGTCTGCGCGGAGGAGAGTGCAAGTTCGAGTCCTGCATAGACATGGTGGTATTTGTGATTGTCCCTTCACCTTCATCATCATCATCCTATCATGTCAGAATTCACATTTCAGGGGTAACAACCGTGTACTAAAGGATACAGATGAAAAGCTGACCTTGAAAAAAATAAAGACGTTAATGGTGTAGCGAGGTTAGAAATGGCCTATACGCCAACAACAACAACAACAACAACAACAACAACAACAACAACAACAACAACAACAACAACAATAATAATAATAATAATAATAATAATAATTTCATAAAATTAGGCGCTTCTCAATATCGTTCATATCCAAGGTGCTGAAGATTTGTATAGTGGGACGCGTCTTTAGCGTACACCACAATAATACCACAATCACTTTTTCAATTAATTTTTAAAATTTTCCTGTAACATTGAATTAGAAAATAAATCACATGTTAAAAATTGCACATAATCATTGCATTTAAAAAGATGAACATTTATATTTCATGCAATGGTGGGTGAAATTCTGTACAATCAGGTGTCCATTCCATTTAACTAATAATGTCAGCAAAACGAGTAGTTGACCACAACGCAGTAACTGTTGGTGAGATAAGTGCTCGTGTCATGCAAACGCATGTTATCATTTCTGGAGTAATTTTCAAAAAACCGCCCGGGCACTGCCCGGGACAAGCTTTGACCTCCGTCGGTCTCCCTTCATGTGTTTTAGTGTAGTGCATGAAAGTGTGTGTGAAAGGGGTGAAGATAGGACAAGGAAGTTGAAGGGAAGATCGCGCGCGACCCGTGACCCGTTGTTAGGGTACTGCTCCGACTTTCGTCTGGGGTTGATCGAAGAAACCACAAAAAACTACCAATCACAGAAGTCCGCAGCTCGAAATATCTAACAGCGATTGCATTCGACCTAGCTATGAAGCTCTCCCAGTCCTCCTGCTATAAGAAAAGGCATTATTTCGATAAAATATTTTCAAATTGTGTGATAATTCATGTGCGCAAGAGATACAAGTTTCTCAAACGTCTGAAATAATTAATGTCACTTCACTAGCATCCGTGAAAAACACTCAATGTTTACGTGTCTCACGCTTGTCACTAAGGCTTCCAAACATGTCACGAACTAGTTAACCACTTGCCGCGTCATTTTCCTGTTTGCCCAGCGGTTGAATCCGGCGAAAGTGTAGAAAGCCCAGCGGCGCCCCCCAGCGCCATCGAACAAGAAAAAGGGGGAACCTCCAAAGCTCCCGGTGGCGGCAGCTCGAGGTTTGTTTACGATCGGATCGCACCGACTGCGCGGGATCAGAACGGCCGTCGCGACGCCGCCGCCGCCGCCCCTCCAGAGCAAACAGGCGAGTGCTGTCTCACTAGCGGCTGCGGCGGCGCCGGAGCCGGGCCAGACGACGACCCACCCACTGCTGCCGCGCCCCACGCCTCCGACCCCACGCCCGCGCCTCCGACCCCACGCCCGCGCCTCCGACCCCACGCCCGCGCCTCCGACCCCACGCCCGCGCCTCCGACCCCACGCCCGCGCCTCCGACCCCACGCCCGCGCCTCCGACCCCACGCCCGCGCCTCCGACCGCACGCCCGCGCCTCCGACCGCACGCCCGCGCCTCCGACCGCACGCCCGCGCCTCCGACCGCACGCCCGCGCCTCCGACCGCACGCCCGCGCCTCCGACCGCACGCCCGCGCCTCCGACCGCACGCCCGCGCCTCCGACCGCACGCCCGCGCCTCCGACCGCACGCCCACGCCTCCGACCGCACGCCCACGCCTCCGACCGCACGCCCACGCCTCCGACCGCACGCCCACGCCTCCGACCGCACGCCCACGCCTCCGACCGCACGCCCACGCCTCCGACCGCACGCCCACGCCTCCGACCGCACGCCCACGCCTCCGACCGCACGCCCACGCCTCCGACCGCACGCCCACGCCTCCGACCGCACGCCCACGCCTCCGACCGCACGCCCACGCCTCCGACCACGCCCACGCCTCCGACCACGCCCACGCCTCCGACCACGCCCACGCCTCCGACCACGACCACGCCTCCGACCACGACCACGCCTCCGACCACGACCACGCCTCCGACCGCACGCCCGCGCCTCCGACCGCACGCCCGCGCCTCCGACCGCACGCCCGCGCCTCCGACCCCACGCCCGCGCCTCCGACCGCACGCCCGCGCCTCCGACCGCACGCCCGCGCCACCGACCGCACGCCCGCGCCACCGACCGCACGCCCACACCTCCGACCGCACGCCCACGCCACCGACCGCACGCCCACGCCTCCGACCGCACGCCCACGCCTCCGACCGCACGCCCACGCCTCCGACCGCACGCCCACGCCTCCGACCGCACGCCCACGCCTCCGACCGCACGCCCACGCCTCCGACCGCACGCCCACGCCTCCGACCGCACGCCCACGCCTCCGACCGCACGCCCACGCCTCCGACCGCACGCCCACGCCTCCGACCGCACGCCCACGCCTCCGAACGCGCGCCCACGCCTCCGACCGCACGCCCACGCCTCCGAACGCGTGCCCACGCCTCCGACCGCGCGCCCACGCCAACGCCTCCGACCGCACGCCCACGCTTCCGACCACGCCCACGCTTCTGACCACGCCCACGCTTCCGACCACGCCCACGCTTCCGACCACGCTCACGCCTCCGTCCCCGCCAAAGCATCGGCTTCCAACTCCTACCCCATATCCTCCGCTGCTCTGGCCTCCGTCGCCCCCTCCCTCGTCAGGCTCCCTACAGACCCGCTTTCCCGCTCCGGCTCCGCCGGCGCTTCGCGGGTCCCCTGGAGGCATAACAAAGGTAACACGAGAAGGAGCGAGGGCCGACCGGCCGCTGTGATGGCGGTGGTCTCTTAGACGAGGGACCGGAGCGTCCTTGGCACCAGATTTCCTCTGCGCCTCGCTGGATCTCCGTCTCATGCATTCCCCATCCAACTGCAGGCGACCTCTGCGGATTCAAACCAGCTCTCTCTTCACGCCTTCTCCTCAGAAACACAGTGCAAATGATATTAATGGGAAAAGTGACTTAATAACCCCTCTCTGATAATCCGCTAATATCTTCAATTAATCCCATATCTCCTGATCAACTGCATTCTTCAATTTACGAGTATCATCGTCTCTACCCGACTTCCATAAAAATGTGTTCTGCTCTTGACAACTATTATTTACGAAGGACTATTTATAATAAAAACATTGTTACTCAGCATGCATTTCTTTTCACCGCACCCAACATCGGTAATTGAAACACAGATCAACCCCTTTGTGTAACTGCACAGTCAAACAAGGGAGTCACACTCACCCCTTTATTTGCAGTGCTACGCAGGCAGTGTCATTCGATTACAGTTCAATAGGCGTTCAATGAACTGTCATGAAAGCACAAATATCGGAAGAAAACAAGGGACGTAAAACACAAAGAAACAGACAGCAACGAGCATGCACTTCTCGGACAGAAGGTAGGTTGCTCTTGGCACTGTTTCATTACAATCTCAATTACACCCTCATGCCGGTATTAGAACGTGGAATTACAGCGAAAAACAATATAACCTTATATTTTTGTTTAGCCCAACTACATATGCAAATTTCAGATATTTTAACGTTAGCATATATGGAAGATATATCGCTAAATTTCTCAGATTCATAAGTCACATCATTTTCCTTTTCACTGCACAAAAATGTAATATGAAATCAATATTCTTCATTTCACAAGGTTATAATGAGAAAGAAAACGTATCAATTCATAATGTCGGTTCTATTCCGCTCACTAAAGGGACAATTAAAACGCTGCCAGGCTCTGAGAAGATGTAATCGAACTCTCATCTCTCATAAACTCTCAAATCTTTTTGTATTCTCTCTCATTATGGAATGACAATCTGTCGTCTTTCTTGCGAAATTTTTCAATGGCTGAAAGATTCAAATGTGTTCCAATAATGATGAAGAAAAGTGACGTAGTATTGTTAAGAAAATTAAAAATGGCCATCTATCGGATTTGTGAAGCAAAAGCTTTACAAAAAACATACCTTGGCATGAAAATCGATGCTCATACCATGCTCCGATGGTCTGAACAAATTCTTGAAACACTTCTCCAATTCAGAGCTAGTCGTCGTAAGGTTAATGAACTGTTTTTGGAAAGAGTGCTTGCGATTCTATCTGGAATGGAAGAGTATATCTGGAACTGTAAAGTGAAGAGCTGGTAGCTAGAAAAAAATAATTCTGATCAAGTTGAACACCGCTCTACCAAACCAGTAAAAATGTGGATGAAAAATGGACCGGGAGTATTCGAAAAAGAAAAGCAAATAATACTTATTTTAAACACGAATAAAGACAAGGAAAATGCGACGTTGAAATGCTAGTGATTCAAAGTTACAAAACTAATAAATAGAGACTCAATAATAATATTGTTGAATGTACAGGTGTGCCTGTGAAACCTCGCGATTTCAATCGCTTACAATAAGCAAAAAGAAGTAATGATTAATTGTAATTCGTTCCTGATGATACAGCAACTTAAAGACATTTTACAAACGTGTGTTATCGGGTCACGAAGAACCGTCGTAGCAGTTCGAAGTGAAAAGGCGACTTTTCAGCATCGGGTAGAAATATTGGTGTGGTTTTTAGGAACAAAGTTTTCATTTAGTTTCACTTTTGCAGTGTTTTATCACATTTATTTCACCTATCTTCTCTCTAAACTATTAGCGTTCAGCTTGGAAGTGACTGCGACACTCGAAGGCGTTGGTGGAACATTTAATGGAATAAAATTAATAAAAATGTTGCACTACTTTTCAGTTTTTAATTTTTCTGCAATTATCTCGGTATTGCCTGAATACCTCCCAGCCTCTATTTACATCGCCCCTCTCTCACTCCCTCACACATCTTCCACGTCGTTTTTCAAAACGTTTTCTAATTTACACCACATTCCGAAGCGTTGTATACCACTCACACAAATTCGCGAGCTCAAGTGTGGTGACGATACAATACACGTAAAAGGAAGGGCCTAACATCGGTGCCCAGGGCTGGATTCGAACCTGCGCTCAATGTGCTTTTACGTCGAAACGCGCTGTAACTACTTCGCCTATCTAAGTCACTCGCCCAAATTTATTTATAAAATTATTTTCTCCGCTCTTGTTACATAAAGTAAAACTCAACGAAACTGGGACTAGTTTCGATATGAAAAATATTCAAAAATACAATTATGCTACAACTAAGTGTTTACTCAGTTGTTCTAATCACCTTTCATCATCTTTTCTACATCAACTCCAGAGTTTCAAATTACGCAGGATGAATATATTAACACAAACGTTAGAAAACACTGGAATTTAAAAAAAACGTGAATAAAACATTCCAAATTCGTAAATAAATAAGAAATTTCTCCGATATTGCAATTTTAAGTTTCGTAGTTCTGTAATACATTATATATATATATATATATATATATATATATATATATATATATATATATATATATATATATATATATATATAGTTTGCACCAATATAGTACGAATATAGTTTGTACCAAATATTCACTTTCTAGCGGCCAGGAATTGTACTAATTCAAAATCAACTTCAGAATAGTAGCAGTACCTCTTGGTAACCTCTTATCAGCTTTTAGCTGAAAAATGACGATTTCGCACTTGTGTCACTTTTCCATTGGAGGTGCGATATGTTACACTGCGAAAAACCTTTCCAGCGCTGCTGATCAGCACAGACGCCGACATTACAACGGATCTAAATCCGCGTCATGCCGCGTGCTAGCCCCAGCCCGACACGAGCTACGAAGTTTCGTTTACGGAGGGCGTCCAACGTCGCTCGCAGCTCGCGGTTCACTACTTCGGGCTCAGTCGCGCGAGTAATCGTAGTCCATCAATTAGTCGGTAACAACATTCAATTAACGACTGATCAGCCGTCGAAATTAGTGGGTCATGAGCCGAGCGCACCTCCCCGCCACCGCAACCCCCCCCTCCGCGCCACCGCCATCACCGTCCGCTCGCGCCCCCTCCCGCCGCATCACCGCGCGGTTCCCACTACGGTCGGAAGGGTGCGGGGCAGGTGGGGCAACGCGCTCCAGGCCCCGACTAGGGCCCCTTCCCACGTCGCGACGGCGGTGCGCTTCCGAGCAGCGCGGCTCGTAGCAGAGCATTGGTTTGAATAGAGGCCTTCCCACGTGCAGCGGGTGGCCGCAGCTGCGGCAGCCGATGCTCAACTCCCGCCACGCGAAGCGGAGGAGGGGGTGCGCGCCACCGCTAGCAGAACACAGCTTTAAGGGCCCCTTCCCACCTCGCGTCGGCGGGGCGCTTCCGAGCAGCGCAGCTCGTAGAGGAGCATTGGTTTGAATGGAAGCCTTCCCACTTGCCGCCGGTCGCTGCGTTTTATCTGCTGCGATCCCTTTGTTCGTCGTCTTGGGTCGGCGAAACATACCCCTGCAGAACCCACCCCCCTTCCACGGCGGGCGGCGGTGCGGCCGTGGCTGCGGCGGCGGCTGCGTCGGAAGGGCTCTGCTGCTTGAAGGCGCTGCCGTGGCGACGTGGGAAGGCGCCCAAAGGGCGCCACGGCAGCGCGCGCCCGTCAATCAGCAGGGCTCTTCGCCGACCCTCCGGCGACGACGGACAAAGGGACCGCAGCAGGTAAAACGCAACGACCGGCGGCACAGTGGGAAGGTTACCATTTAAAGCTGTATTCTGCTAGCGGTGGCGGGCATCCCCTCCTCCGCTTCGCGTGGCGAGAGTCTTGACGGAAGCACGCTGCCGTCCCGACGTGGGAAGGCGCCCTTAGTTGGAGTTCCCGAATTCCTCTTCTCCCAAAAGAAATACAAAATGTATTCATCCCTAATACAAATTTAACGCTAGAAGTTACTTCTGATGCATGGAGAAATGAATTCTGTTTATGAATTGGGGGAGGAAGGAACTTTCTGTTCGAAATGAAGGCCTTCCCAAGAGTCAACTGCCCCAGCGCCCTGGTTTTTTTTGGTCGCCCCTGCCCGCTACCTCCCTTCCGTTGTTGCTGATGTCAATCAGAGCACGGCCATCACTTTTTTTTCAAACTCAGAAACATTTGGCATGATTGTAGTGCAATGGCAGCTCACCACATTTTTCTTTTATACCCTCACCATACGTTCTGAAATCGTAACTCTGAAGGTGGAAGTATATTGACTTGATTGTCAAACCAGTTCTTTACTTATAAAAAACATTGGAACACTAAATTAGGATCGTCTTCGGGACAAGAGAAGGGAATTTCGTCACCTGGTCGAAGATGAGAAGTTAACTCCGAAAGATAAAATGTTCTGGAGCAGCGATGACAATAAGTCGGCGGAACAGGTAGCCCATATTGATTTACAAACACCCGCAAACACACTCGTAATACTGAAGGTGACAAACAAGCAGATTTTATACCATAATATTGAATAATTAGCATTCTCAATCACATTTTTGGCAAAACTGCATTGACTGAAATTATCCAAACCGCGTAGTGCCGTCATCAGTTCCCTGCCCAGTGACATGGCGTTTTTAATAGAAGACCCTGAATAAACAATCAGAATACTTTGAGAGGTTAGTATACTCGATTGAAAAGGTTCTCAGAACAATGAGTAGTGGATTCGTTATTGTATGTAAAAATTTCTTGCAGTTTGTGCGATTGAGTGTGCAGGGTCAAAAAGGTTTTCAGATTCATTGATTATTGTGTATTAAAATTTCCAAGATAATGAATGTTTCAAATTTTTAATTGTTACCGGTATATGAAATACAACGACTACAACGACTCAGTTGTTATAAACATTTTATTTCTTGAGAAATAGTTATTGTTCCTCAAGAGTGGGGAGGCAGTCAGAGCAGTTGGCGGGCAGTCAACTGGACATATAATAAACAACATTAAGAATACTGAAATGTTGCACAGCCATTATCACATTTACATTATTACAGCAATCAATAGTTTGTTCTACATTCTTATTTCACCAAAATATGTATATTTTGTATTTAAAAAAATGTTCTATTGCTTTAATACACTCATTATTTTTAAAATGTTTTATTTATTTTCACACTGAGGTGTGAAACAGGACAAGCAAAGACATGGCGTTTCATTTACTTACGAAACCGTTTTATTGGAGAGAAACACGAAAGAAAATAATTTTCCCCAAAGCAGCAGATCCGAATTTGTATTTCATTGACCTCTGGGAATGTTTAGAAGTACCGCAAGTTTCCGTAAATTTTTGTATAAACTACATGCAATACGAATTTTAAAGATTAAAAAATATGGTAAAAGTTTCATTTCCAGTGAAAGTGTGCAATGTAACCGATGAACCCTGAGCACCTGGACATACACTAGAAGACCTGATTTCGATTCTTTGTCGGGACAACTAATGCTTTGAACAGTTGGAATTATTTATGTTTAAAAATGATTGATTCTGAACACAGTGGTCGCGTTAGAGATTTTCTCAACCTTATATCGTGTACACGCGTACTTAAGGTAATTAATTATTCATACACTAAAACCATCTTTGTGTTTTTAATAAGAATCCATGTTGGTAATTGTAAATACAAGCACTTTTGCTCAGTAAGTTATTGGTAGTAGTAACTTTCAGAAATTTAAAAACAAAAGTACTCATATTTGGAACAGCTCCTTTACAAAATAAGATTTTCCCGGAAAGAACACTTGTATTTATTAGAAATTCTGTGAGAAATAAACGTTCTGGATCGCGGAAACTTTCTGAATTACATATAGAAAGAAAACTGTTTTTCAATGAATTAGAAAAGAATGAATTACTGAATTTACACCGAAAATCAAAAACAAACAATGAATCATTACCAAGTAGTAAGCATCATCATTTGACAATGATACCTGTCGTACTGTATGGCAACGAAGCATCGATTAAAGGCTATTTGAGTTTCTAACAACTCTTTTATTAAGTTACTTGTAAATTTAATAATTTAGAAGAGTATAACAGTAAAACTGAAAGAATTGTATATTTGAATTATGATGCGCTTTATCTTCTACACTTCTCAAATGAAAGCTTCATATGGTGTTTGAGTGCATAATTATTACCTACAGGCTACGAATTTACAAACGAAAAAATACAAAAACCTACGTTAGGTATGCCAAATTCTATATATTTTAAATGACGGGTAAAAAACATTCATTGCACATTAACGATAAAACATTTCAAAAATGTTAACGTGAATGTATAAAATGTTTTACATTTAAAATAAAGTAATAATTTGCGTTGAAATGGAATTAATTATTGGACTGTCATATTACAGGGGTACGACAGTCATAACGTCAATAAACACCACATCAAAACTGTTTTCTCTTTCTATCTTCTCTCCGCCGTGAGCCAGAAAATCTCCGTGTTATTTTGTGGCGCCGGGCCGGCCCCCGAGAAGCCTGCCGGACATTCTCCGCTGCCACCCCCTCCGTCACCTGCCCTCCATTTGTTCCCCTTCCCCTCCCTCCCCCTCCCCAACCGCCACGCCGCCGGGGGCTTACGCGCGTCTGCGGCGAACTGAACCCGGGGAATATACGGGACCGGGCCAAACACAGCCCGGGATCACGCTCGGGCGCGCGGGCCAAACACGGCGCGGGATCACGCTCCCCAAACACGTGCACGGCCGCTGGCGCCGTCGCCCGCTCGCCCGCCCGCACGCCCTTCACACCACCCCGCCCCCGTGCGCAAGCCCACCCTCTCAATCGCCCCTTCTTCTACTCCCCCGTTCTTTCTCTAACCCGTTCCCTCAACCGTCCGTTCCCTCAACCGTCCGTTCCCTCAACCGTCCGTTCCCTCAACCGTCCGTTCCCTCAACCGTCCGTTCCCTCAACCGTCCGTTCCCTCAACCGTCCGTTCCCTCAACCGTCCGTTCCCTCAACCGTCCGTTCCCTCAACCGTCCGTTCCCTCAACCGTCCGTTCCCTCAACCGTCCGTTCCCTCAACCGTCCGTTCCCTCAACCGTCCGTTCCCTCAACCGTCCGTTCCCTCAACCGTCCGTTCCCTCAACCGTCCGTTCCCTCAACCGTCCGTTCCCTCAACCGTCCGTTCCCTCAACCGTCCGTTCCCTCAACCGTCCGTTCCCTCAACCGTCCGTTCCCTCAACCGTCCGTTCCCTCAACCGTCCGTTCCCTCAACCGTCCGTTCCCTCAACCGTCCGTTCCCTCAACCGTCCGTTCCCTCAACCGTCCGTTCCCTCAACCGTCCGTTCCCTCAACCGTCCGTTCCCTCAACCGTCCGTTTCCTCAACCGTCCGTTCAACCGCCCGTTCATCTGTCCACTCACCTATAAGAGCGCATTGATGCTGTCTCGTTCATTATTACCCTGCGTACCCCTCTACATATCCAACTACTCCAACCTGCCCCCTCTCTCCCCTGCTTGTCATCCGCTCATCCGCTTACGCATCCCCTTATTCACCGGCCTTCCCGCATCTAGCGACTGACCCTCCTGCGCATATACTCAATAATCCACCTGCTTACCCACCTGCAAACTAACCAGGTTCACCCACCTACACTTCCATTCAGTTTGACGCCCGCCAGCTCTCCCAGTCTTGACGTCAACCACTAGTACATCCACCAATTTTTTTTCTCTTAATCTCCTCCCGGTCCATCCAGTCATTCACGTGTCCCCTGAACTGACTACTTTTATTTGCTGTATTGCTATCCCGTTTGCTCACCACAGTACATCTCCCATCGACTCCCCACTAAATCGCCCTTCCCACAAACACCACCTGCACACACTTCCGCCTGGTCACTCATCCATCGGCTCTCTCCCCACCTCACAATACCACGTGCATCCCGACTGCGATCCTGCTCCAATAGACACGACGCACAGCGTTTAGCCTGACTTGAACTGAACAACCCATATTCTTTGTTTATAGCTACTTCACAGTCTCGAAATACGTTTTTTGGCAGGGGGTGAGGGGCTCTTAGCTTGTATGACGCGGTTTGGGGATTCTTAACGCTCGTATAAAAGATGATCGATAGCTCATTCGATTTCTCTTGACAATGAGAATCAATTGAGACTATTTTAGCAGTATTGTTTTACAATATTCTGCAAGCATTCTGAGAAAAAAAAAATTTAAATAACTATATACATGAATTGTTTCAACTTGATCTGTCAGAGTGATGATAATTAAACCTAAATTTGTAATGAAAATTGTAATATATAAGTATTTATAGCAACTATATTATGTTTATAATTTCTTTTTTATGAAAATGCATAGTACAAGTAAATACGTTTAAGAGCATACGCTCGTTGCACGCGTAACGTTAAACTAGTAGTATCAGTATTTTGAATATTACTTTTGCGACATTCGTATGTTAAAGAGAGTCTAATATTGCGTAAGTTTCGCTGTAACATTTGACGTAACTGAGCACATTCTTTAAAAAACATAAAATTGAAAAATAATATTTATAAATAATATTTCATCACGAACTAAATTTCGAACATACATCAATAACTCAACGTTCTGATTTAAAGACAAGTCTGAAAAACGTATTCATTAAGGTAAATGAGTGATCATTTTCTTATATTGAAGTTTAGGAAGACACCGAAGAACTTCTGAAATTTTAGAAGATTTATGGTTTTAATGCAAATGAGAAATGACATTTAAAAGCTTCTGACAGACATGTTTTTCCGTAAATTGTTTACCAACTTTTTCGATGTCGGGGACCTACAAAACGCAGATTCTGTCTACACAATGTATTAGAGAAAGTAATGTATGGAAGAAAGATTTATCCACTTTTCCATAATCAGGTCCCCACAATACGAGATTATCTCAAGAAAAATCGACACATTCCACCGCTGCATTTCAATACCCTTTATTACATAAGTAGTAGTAGACGTTGTAGACGTGAATGGAAAAAAAGTATTATATTTGCATCGAAATTTCCCTTTTTCCGAAATCTGATTTATTTTATTATGGTCAAACATAATATAAGATATGATACAAAGATAAGCGTTTTATGTTACCCAAGTCAGTTTTTTACTATGATAATCATAAATTAACGGCCAATATTTTATTATTATAATAAAAATTCAGAAAACGTTGAAAATTTATGACGCAAAGCCTAATTTTAAAAATTACGCAAAATAATTTAGGTGAAAACAGTATTTCATGTGAATTCAATACAATTTAATAAAATGAAGCTACAGAAATCTTAAAGGAAAATTAAACATTTTGAACGAGTGACAAATAACATAAGAATATTTTCAGAAACAGTTGAATGCAATATTCGTTTTATATTTTTATGGTACAATTTCAGCCGTAAGAGGAAATATTAAATACAATTACAAATTAACGACTAAAAGACACGAATATTCAACGACAGTCATTTTATTTTCAAAAACAGCTAGAACGCGCCATCAATGAATTCGAAAGCATAGAAGTTTCATTATTCGAGGAACATTTGCATCAGACCACCCGCGACGACAGACACAGCAGTGGTCTGTTGCAGGAGCTTAAATTAACTCGCGCAGCCGATCCGAGGATTCGCGAGATGCCTTGCATGTACCACAGCCCCGGCGCTGCGCCAGGCCTGCCGATCGGAGCGAGTTCCGCACGAGGCCGAAGTGAGGTGCGGACGAGGACAGGACAGGACAGGACAGGTGGAAAGTGCGTGGGTCAGAACGAGCCGGCTCGTGGTGAGGCGAGGCGGGACCGGTCGAGGCTGGATAGAAAATGAGGTGGGATAAAGAAAAATGAAATTATGTGAGGCGAGGTGGGTTAAGGAGAGCCAAGGCGAGGACGGTAGAGATGAAAAGAGGTAAGGGGAGTCGAGAAGGGTTCAAGCAAAGGGAAGTGAATTCACGCGAAACGCACCGAGGCGAGACGCACCGAGGCGAGGCGGACTGAAGCTAGGTGCAATGAACTGGAGGGGATGAGGCGAAGGAAGATGAGCAGGAAGTGGAATGACGCGAGATGGGATGGATTGAAGTGAGCTGGAGATGTGGAGAATGTGAACCGAATAAAGCGAAATTGAATTACACGGCACTATATGACGTGGCGAGACAGAACGCAGAGATGGGGTGAGACAAGGCGGAAAGAGAGCAGGGTAGGTCCAAGCAGGGAGGGGCGAAGTGAGTTAAATCGAGATAAAATGCTGTGGTGTAACAATAAGAGGAGGACTGGGTAGACGAAAGGGGAGGCAGTAGAAGAGGGATTGGACGGGTAAGAACAGGTGGACCATAACTAGACGGGATGAGGTGTGAGGGGTTTGGCAAAGTATAGATAGGCAGAACGATGGGGAGCGAGCGGGTGTGGTGATGAGGAAGGGCGAGTAGACGGGGAGGCCAGCAATGCCCATCGCTGGAAGCGCCATTACGCAGATTCATTGGGCTCATTAATCTATGGCCATCGCCCAATTGCCCTCGTAAAATGTCAACTTCTCCCCTCTCACACAACCCGATTCACGTTTTCCATTGCGTATTCATTATTTTACATCAATGACGGCAATAACCGGGTTATTTCATTTTTATAGGACGCGGAAATGCCCGCTATTATGTCGACGAAAAATAAGTATGGCAGGTATTATTGCTGCACGCGGTCTCAACACTGCGAATATGACACCAGGTAAATTCGTAATCTATCAGGTAAGTGGACGAGATTATTTTAATAACTGCTAACGAAGTCGTCGATTCATTTTCGTTTCCCCAGTTAGGTCGATCACGGCTTTTGGATGAGGATGCGCGTGGTTTGTAATTGCCTCTCTACACAACACCCGAACAGCAATGTAAAATCGAGAGAAAAAAGTCAAAAATATTTGAATTACGTAAGGAAATGAACCTCTTTTCCCCATTTCATACAAAATAAACAAAAGTCCTAACTTTCTAATCTATATAGATATTATTTTAACGACATTTCTCTTGGAAGCAGGTTTAATTTTCGTCGAAAACATTTCGAAGTGGAGAACCATCAGCAAAACACCCGACTGCTTCGGGCGGCGCTGGGTAACAGTATTTCGTTGCGAGAACATTCTGAGATTTCATTAGCGTTACGCAGTGAACTAGAATTGAAATGCACTACTTAAGAAATTACATTTGAATTTAACCCATCGGGGAACGGTAGAGTTGTTTTCTCACGATCACAGCAGTGGAGTAGCTTGAGTTCGAGTCCGCTCCTCTTTCTTAATTCAATCGAGTATGAAGATGTATATTATAGTCTAGTCAATAAGAGTTATTTATACAAGAAGGCAGAAAAAAGTAACTGTATTTTTTGAAGTGTGGGTAATTGCGTTTTAGCAAAAAAAACGAGTCCAAAACCCATGACGTTTCAACTAAGGTACACACAACAGTTGTTTACTCCTCTTATTTACAGTAGTAGATTACCCCTAGCAGTAGCAAGGAAGGGCAATTTTGCATGGGCAAGGAAATGAAATTTTGCATTTGAAATTCGTTACTGATGGTCAGATTTTGCCTACTAGCAAAGAAGTGATAATAGTACCAGGAGTGATCTGAAAGACAATTAAGTTAGTAATATTAGTATTCAGTTTAGTTAGAGTAATGTCAGTGACAGTAATGTTCTGAGTTCTGTTTTGCGCCGAGAAATGTGCTCACAAAACTGATGAGTACGTTGAGTAAAATCTTGTTGTCAGTAGCGTAAGCAGTGAAGTCGGATTTATCAATTATGCAATGTATTATGACGTTTGAATTAAAGCACGATCAATTAATTGCAATATTAAAATTTTTGCATTAAAATATAATTTGTTAAACTAGTATTGGAATTTTAACATTTTTGGGGTAGGCATTTTATCACCAACATTTTATCACTCAGAAAATGTCTTGATACTGCTAGGGTTAACAAAAATGTCCTAAATATTGATGATTTCTGAAACAACAATTTTAATCTATATATTATAATTGGTATTAGTGTTGCTAACGTTACTCAAGTCGAATGTGTAACACTTGATATTTAACGTTTCATTAGTTCTTTACAGCAACATGAAACAATCAAATTTATGAACACCAAAGAAAACCTAACTATTTAATATTGGATATAAATTAATATTTAATTTTCTTACTTCAAAAAATTTCATTTAAATAAAGTAGCAGCCGCCACAAAGATAAATGTCTTAAAGAAGGTGAAAAATAATAAAATTGTTTCTCCTTCACATGACTTTTCATCAAAAACATGTTTCTCAAGGTGTTCAGGCCCAGACCATTAATAACCCTCATTGACCTCGGGTTTGAAAATTAAATTTCATAGCGTATAAATTGTTGAAAAAGTGGGCCTTTACAGACAAGTGAACAAAAATGTTTCTTATAAACAGAAGTAAAAAATGGTTTAAGGCGAAAATTGTAACGAAACCTCAACAAATTGACATTACATGTAAAAGATTACTGAATATTATGTAATATGTTAAATACTATTTAATACACTAGAGAAAAAAAGTATTTATTTACAATGAGTACGAAATAAATGAACATTTATATAGCTGTAACAGAAATAATTTACTGTGTTTTAAAGTAAAATATTCAAATAATATAATTTAAAATTAAGAATCATATCTCAGCCCTAAAACGATGCCACTCGGAGGGACACACCCACACCTGCACTGTTTACTGGTACCATCGGTTGAAAGCGCTGTTAATGCACCTGTCCTGTTACCGAACCCCCAACAACGCAGGGGAATCATTTCGTGCCTCCCCAGCGGACGCCGTCCTTCGCGACAGCGGCAGGGCGCGAGCGACGCGTCGTCCATCGGAAAGGGCTAATTGGCGGCCGGCTGCCTCTCCCGCTTCCGGCGCGAAAGGGCCCAGGCGAGCAGCTGACGCGTCGGCCGCAGCCCTTCGGCGACTTCGCACTCGGCGCTTCCACTTCCGCTTCCGCTCCGCTCTGCTCTGCTCTGCTCTGGGTCAGCGCGCGCGGCAGCGGAGACGGCGGTCTTTCGGTAACTGGAAGTGGATTTGCCGGTGGCTTCAGGAGTGGCATATTGGTTGGCGTGGCGTAGCGTGGCGTAGTGTGGCGTGGCATGGCTGTTTGCTTGGACGATGGATCGGGAGGGAGGGGACCGTGGCGAGGGCCGTGGCGAGGGCCGTGGCGAGGGCCGTGGCGAGGGCCGTGGCGAGGGCCGTGGCGAGGGCCGTGGCGAGGGCCGTGGCGAGGGCCGTGGCGAGGGCCGTGGCGAGGGCCGTGGCGAGGGCCGTGGCGAGGGCCGTGGCGAGGGCCGTGGCGAGGGCCGTGGCGAGGGCCGTGGCGAGGGCCGTGGCGAGGGCCGTGGCGAGGGCCGTGGCGAGGGCCGTGACGAGGGCCGTGACGAGGGCCGTGACGAGGGCCGTGATTTAGCGGAAGTGGCTTCCAGTGTGAGGGATGGGATCCGCGAGCGGGAGAGGTAATGGAAACGGCGGTGGCGGGGAGACAGGCGGCGCCAGCGCTGGCGTGACACCTCACGCCGTTCTCTGGACATGGCCTGGAACCGCACCTTCGCCAAGGGACTTCGCTCCGACACGCCGGGTGAGAATTACCCGGGGATCACGTGGAATAGACCCACACCTTTCACCCAAAGTGGAATTTGTGAAGATGGTAAATAGGTTTGATTGTAATTTTTCTTGAGGAGCTCCCGTTTCGCATTGTACCATGGAACGATTAACAATTTTCATCATCACCTTCCTCCTCAGATTCATTAGAGATACTGACGTAATCATTGCCGATAATGCTCATTATAAATTCAATTTCGAGCACGTGAATGACAATGAAGTTACTATGAACTACAAAAACCGTGTATGTGGTTGGCAATGTGAAACCTACAACAAGAACAAGTCAGAATACCGGTTAATATTATTATTGGATGGTCAATGACCGTGTGTACTAAGAAGAAAATTAATGAGCTGCATAATTGCCAAGATGTAATGTAAGACGTACTTCTTACTACAAAGCATACGTTGTTTCACACATTGATAGCTGAATCGCATCCTCTGTATTTAATGCTGTACCGTAGCCTATTACCTCTTCGCATTGACTTCGCCCCCAACAACAACAACACAACAACAAAGGCAGTCGCAGACACAGGCTGTTTGATTCATTAGTTGTTTCGGGGACGCCAACTGCTATGGTCATTAGTCCCGTGAGAGTAGTGCACGTTTTTTGACCGGCAGGTGGCGGTGATCTCCTCCCCCCGCTGGATAGTGAGATCCGGCACCAACTTACAGTTTTTTCCAGACCAGGTAATTCCGACCAGCGGGACACCGCCCCACGCAAAGGCAGTTCCGCAAGTATCATTCTCCATTAATCTCTCGCATATTTCCTTCCTTCACACCCATCCCCGACAGTTTCCTATTTTTCCGCATTATTCCCGACCATCCCTTGCTTCCCTCCCTCCGGTCGTCCGATCTTCGCCCCGGCGGTCGCGGCATCGGGCGCCGCCCGCGCCGCGCGGTCGGTCGGTCTGTCGGTCGGTCGGTCGCCCCGGGCGCGCACGTTGCGCACGTCGCCCTCGTCGCTCGGCCCTCCGCCCAAGGGGGCTGCTCGCGGGGGCGCGGGGCGGAGCGGGGCGGGGCCGGGCCGCGTCGAGGGCTGACGAGGGTCGGCAGCGGGTCGTTATTCAATTAGGGGCGAGCCGCACAATCATCGCCGCCGAGCCCAGTCATCGCGCCCGAGAGCGCTCGCCCGCCCCCGCGACCATCCCTTCCGGCCGCGCGCGCCCTTTCCGGCCGGCGCACCCGCGCCGCCCCTGCCGCCGCCCGCGACCGCAACCCACCCGCCCAACCGCCCCCGCGCACTCGCCAGAAAGATCGTGGAAACAGCGCCGCTAATGTTGCCTCTTCGTTGGTCCTTCGTTCACCCTTCCATAGCTCTTCTACTGACCTTCGTTGGCCCTTCCAAGGCTTTTCGTTTGCCCTTCCATGGCCCTTCGTTGTCCTTCCATGGCCCTTCGTTGATATTTCCATGGCTCTTCCATGGCTCTTCCATGGACCTTCGTTGGCCTTTCGATGACCCATCGATAGTTCTTCCACGGCCCCTCCACGGCCCTTCGTTGGCCCTTCGTGGGCCCTTCGTGGGCCCTTCGTTGGCCCTTCGTTGGCCCTTCGTTGGCCCTTCGATGGCCCTTCGATGGCCCTTCGATGGCCCTTCGTTGTCCCTTCGTTGGCCCTTCGTTGGCCCTTCGTTGGCCCTTCGTTGGCCCTTCGTTGGCCCTTCGTTGGCCCTTCGTTGGCCCTTCGTTGACCCTTCGATGGCCCTTCGATGGCCCTTCGATGGCCCTTCGATGGCCCTTCGATGGCCCTTCGATGGACCTTCGATGGACCTTCGATGGACCTTCGATGGACCTTCCATGACCTTTCGTTGGCCGTTCGTGGGTTATTCGTCGGCAAAAAAACACATCTTTACCGCTTCACGAGTACGCATTAGGTTATATATTTCCATAATTATTTGACAAAAAACTAAAGACATGTTTTAAGTACATCCATGTGCCAGTTTGAATGCACTGCATCCCCAGTATACACAACACTTAGCGAGTCCCCTGGTAAACATGACAAGGATCGGGTTAATTGAAAACATGTGATATGAAATAATCCCTAAACCATATTGCCGGACTCGTATTTTATTCCCCTCACATTCCACCCTTTCATTACATGAGTACCATCACCACAGACCACAAACATGTTAACGTCAACATTTATCACACCACGGGCATCGGAGTCACTACCTACAAATCAGATGGTCTCTGCACATGCTGGGATAGAAGTTTTTAATGCGATATTTAATATCTACACCAAGAAAAGATATAAGTATCGATACATAGGTATTATGAAATCCTAAGCAAAAACCTACAATTATACCATTTCTGGGAATATTTTCAAATGTATAGATACATTTTTCAAATAGTAAAATTTTATGGATTTTATTTCATATTCAAGAAGGTATATTCAAGATATTTTTTAAATATCAAATATTGGATGAATTAATTTGTTCTTCAAATATATAGTCTATTTTACTCGTTGGAATAAATGGAAATTCATGTGTGTGTGTGTGTGTGTGTGTGTGTGTGTGTGTTAGCACGATTGAAATAATCGATATTTTAGTGTTAGTAGTCTAGTACTATCGGAATCAATGCTACAGTTATTCTTTACTATCAATGCCCCCATTTTATCGATTGGAAAGTATCTACATTCCTTGCAGATGTTGGAAGTACAGAAAACATTAATTTCATAGGCTCCTAGATTACAGATATTGCCACACTGCCAATAAACTGCAGATATCGATGTTACGATATCTATCATGATATCCCCATATGGCAGTAATACGGCTTCCGAGCAATGAGCAGGTTTAACAGCAGGAATATCATGTAGATGATAAGTATCGATATCATCTCAACCATCACCATCATTGCTCATCGTGAGAAATCATCCCCACCGCCACCGCCCGGTCCTCCCCCGAGTGGGACGCGGGCGTCTGCTGGCGCTGTCAGCCCCCTCCCCCAGCGATCGGGGCGTCAGGGCGTCCGCCGCCCATTCGCCGCGGGTGAGGGGTGACGGGGCGTCGGGGCGCGGACAAAGGGCGCCGCGGCGCGGCGGCTGGAGGGCGAAGGGCGTAGGGCCAAGGGGGGGACGCGTCTGAGGGCGGAAGACGCGCAGCGGGCGGAGGGCGCCGCGCGAGGAGGGGCTTCCCGGGCGGTCAAGGGCCGCGAGGGAGCAAGGGCCTGCAGATAAGCAAGAGGCGGTAGTCCGGGAAGCGACGGCGGAGGAAGAAAGAGGAGACGGAAGACAAGGAGGAGACGGAAGACAAGGAGGAGACGGAAGACAAGGAGGAGACGGAAGACAAGGAGGAGACGGAAGACAAGGAGGAGACGGAAGACAAGGAGGAGACGGAAGACAAGGAGGAGACGGAAGACAAGGAGGAGACGGAAGACAAGGAGGAGACGGAAGACAAGGAGGAGACGGAAGACAAGGAGGAGACGGAAGACAAGGAGGAGACGGAAGACAAGGAGGAGACGGAAGACAAGGAGGAGACGGAAGACAAGGAGGAGACGGAAGACAAGGAGGAGACGGAAGACAAGGAGGAGACGGAAGACAAGGAGGAGACGGAAGACAAGGAGGAGACGGAAGACAAGGAGGAGACGGAAGACAAGGAGGAGACGGAAGACAAGGAGGAGACGGAAGACAAGGAGGAGACGGAAGACAAGGAGGAGACGGAAGACAAGGAGGAGACGGAAGACAAGGAGGAGACGGAAGACAAGGAGGAGACTGACAAGGAGGAGACGGATAAGGAGGAGACGAATGAGGAGACGGATAAGGGTGAGACGGTTAAGAAGAAGACTACGGCTGCGCTGGCTGAGGCGGAGGAGGGATTGGAGATTGAGGATTAGGGTTTGGGGATTCAAGGCGGGCGGATGCAGCGGAGGCGGCGAAGATGGCGGCGGCAGTGGCAGAGTCGGAAACGGAGGCGGCGGCGCCGGCGGCGGGGGCGACTGCACTAACTACTTCACGCAGAAGGCTGTAGACAGCGCGTCGCGCCGCGCCAAATGCTTCCTCCGGGGTGATTCATGGCCGTTTTATTGCTTGCCACCCGCAGCCTGCGCTGGGTGACACTGTATATCACGCGCTCCGGATTGACGAGGTTCCGGTTGGGGCTGCGCCTGCGGCCGCCGGCTGTCGAGATGCGAGACGTCCTCACAATCCTAAGGGTCCGGTTCAACTGAAATCTGCAATAACGGCAGAACTGAGTTTGAATATTATGTCTGAACATAGTTGTTCATAACTTTTAAAATTAGTCGAATTTAGTAATAAACTAAGGTCTTAGTTCTCGATGTGTCTGTTTAGGCAGTATTATCAGGTATAAATGAAATTAATGCGTAGCAAATAACCTCTCAAATACGTGTGTATTTATACACGTACACGTACATTTATACACGTACACGTATACATTATATTATTATTATTATTATTATTATTATTATTATTATTATTATTATTATTATTATTATTATTATTGTTATCGTATATGCAATTACTGACCACGCTACACGATTGAAGTGTGTAATTTTTTCATGATCAGTTTTACGTTTACCTCGGTTCGACAAGGCTGTTACGCTTCGAAGTGTGAATTATGAGCTGATAGGATGATGATGAGCGGTGAAAGAACAATCACAAATACGTCCCAGGCTACGCAAGACTCAATCCTTCAGCCTCCTCTGCGCACACGACGGCTGCCGCACCGTCTGCGCCACATGGCTGCGCCACATTCCTGCGTAACGTAAGGAAGTTCTTCATGCCACCTGGATTAAAATTCTGTGGGAGAGAGTAGTTGGTAGTTTCGTGGTGTACAATTATACAGTCAAATTATTAGTCACTGAGTTTCTAAATTACACTAGTGAATATTACGTTATAGATACAGGTATTTTTAAACCCGTTCAAAAGCGTTCACTGTTCCAAGCAGATGATAACTTAGTACAACAATGGACAGTACGTAATTCACAAGATGATTAGTTTATACCGCGTTCGTCAGCGCTGGAGTCATGTTCTTTTCTTTTTGTCTCAACTGCTTGGTGAAGCGTGACCAAACTTCTGTCATTGACAACTGGGAATCGTCCAATGCCAAAGATTTTGCGCATTTCAACCTTTCGAGACGGAAAAGACTTCAATGTATGTTCTACAATGAAACAAATATGTAATTAACGTAAAGAAAAGTGAAGGTACCAAACTAGGAACATTGCTTCACGCAATCTTGCAGCATGTGGTGCGAGTGCCGATTTAGAGATTCATTATATTGCTCTTTGCGTAATTGTTGATAAGAGAGGCGGTTACATTAGATCATTTCATATAAGATAAAAGAAACGCACAACTCTCTATGAACTGTGATTCAGTACAGCTTTAGATCCAGCACACAGACCCGATTCAGAGAACTTTAGTATGAATAACGTAACTTTCAATTAATTCCAAAGGTAATTCTCACCTTGTATGAATCCCCGCGTCTGCATCCATCGTTTTCAAATCGCTAAATTACTTGAGTATTATTCGTCGACGTAAAGTTTTGCGGAAAGCGTTTGAACGTATGCGGACGTTAAATTATTTTGCGGAGAGAAAACATTAATTTGAAATTCGTGTTCAAATGAAAGTTATGTGGTGCTAAATATTCAATTAAAAACGAAATACAATTTATTTCCCAGACCTTTCCTCGTCAAAAAGGATTTTGCACTTGACTATGGAATTTGCACTTGACTATGGAACGCTTTGGGAACGATTACAAAATTCAACTTTTTAATAGCCCACTGCACCGATAAAATTGAAGCAATACGATTAATTTAGATGATTTCGTATACAAATATCAGGAGCTGTAAAAAGAGTATTAATAATTGCGCGAGTGTGGTTAATCAAAGACTTTAAAACAATAATTTTGCAAACTATCTGCACTCCACATCCAATTCCTGAACAACCCCAATAAAAATATAATTTTATGCAATTATCAGTGGAGTGTATAATTAATGTTGCACTCGAAAATATTTTGGTATGATTCAATTATGATCTCCACCACCACATAAAGTGAAATCCATTTTTCGGTAAGGTTAAGTACACGCGAAATTATTCCAAACGAATCACAATCCGCAATCAGGAGCGTTTGGCACAGCACGCGGGAAAAACAAACACACCGCGGGGCGCACGTGCACACGGGGTATCTCCCCAACAAACAAACGCAGAATAAAACAACACATTAAAGGCGATTTGCGACACGCGTAGGGGATAATAATGCATCGTTTTGGGAAAAAAGATTTTTAGTCATGGGAAGCCTGCTACATCTCTCCTCGTGAGCAAACAGAATGAAGAACATATAATTCAAAACGAGCTTTCGAAGTAGAAACGTAGGCAAAGGAGAGTCCACTTCAAATAGCAGTACACCTTCATTTTTCTTATCATTTTCGATCAAATTGATACAATATTCAAGATTGGTTGGAATTACATTTAACTAATAAACCGAGTAGAGATTGCCAAGTCATCACATCGCAGCAACATACACGTACAATAAACACAATGGCGAATTAAAAAATATTGTGGAGAAGAAGGCCTACAAGTATTAAACACTAGGCTTCCGGATATTCGTAATTGTAAAAAATAAGATACGCAATGTGTGCCACCAGTTGAAAATACACAATATCAAAGTAAGCAATACACATAACTTACATTACGCAAATTGGCATTAGGTAAATATTTGACAATTAGACGCAAAGATACTATGCTTTCGAACAACATAAAATTCTTCTTTGAACATGGGGTGCCACGTAAACCCTCCCCCTCCCCCTTCATGAAATAATGATAGGCTTCTCAAGAACGGATGGTAATGTTGCGCAGACGTTGGAAAGGGACGCGACGGGCTGTGTACAACAAGATAATTGTTAATATATAACAAATTTACACGTTGTGTGCACTGGGTGAGCACACACAACCACGAAACGCTTTTAACCTCCCCTCTCCCCTATCGTTTGCTTCTCGGCCCCCTTATCTCCCGAGGAGAAACCTCGGGACGCTCGCCTCTTAGGCATCCTCCAGCACCTCGCAATGAAATCATACCACACTTTCCTTGACGTCGCATCAATTATCCGGGCCAGTGCCTCGCCGACACTCTTCCCTGCAACACGCCCACAACCCCGCCCCCGCCCCCGTGACTCCGCCCACGCCACGATGAGGCCGCAAGAGAGCAAACAAACACCGCCACCGCCGCCGCCACGCGCGCGTGTGTGTGTGTTATGTACTCGGGTACACATTGCGTGCACTACGCAACCGCCCAGAGTCTCCGCCCCACATAGCTTGCGCATCTCTCCTTTCCATCCCCCGCCCCGCCCCCGACTCCTTCCACCCAACCCAGGTCTCTCCCGCTTCACCACGATCCAAAATGATGGGACATGACTCGATCAAACCTGATCTGACCCGACCCGACCCGACCCGACCCGACCCGACGCGACTCGACCCCCCGACATGTCCCGATCCGATCCGATCAGACGCGACCCGACCCGACCCAACTCGACCCCCGACATGTCCCGATCCGATCCGATCAGACGCGACCCGACCCGACCCGACCCGACGCGACTCGACCCCCCGACATGTCCCGATCCGGTCCGATCAGACGCGACCCGACCCGACCCGACCCGACCAGACGCGACCCGACCCGACCCGACCCGACCCGACCGGAGCACATCAGACCGAACCCGTTTGGGCCGCACCGCAACCAACCAAACAGTTCCAGAACCGAAAGGATCCGATCAGGTTCGCCCTTCCCTTTTCGCCTCGACATACTTCACTCGACCTTACTCTCCATCGCGCCTCGTCGCTCTCTTCCACCGTCTCTTTTCGTCCCTTCGTATTCAATCCCTGCTGACTTCCCCCGTTAACCCTGTTACTACCCTCATCCCCTTTACAACCCGCTCCGTCGCGTTCTTCATTTCTCCGCCGTTTCCCTTCGGCCCCGGTCCTCCCCTGTAGACCCAATCTCACAGCGCCTCGCTCCTCTACGTCCCACCGCCCCGCCTCGTTCCGCCACGCGCGATTTGCACAGCGGTCTTGGAATAATTAGCCGCCACCGCCGGCGCCGCGTCCTGGCGCCACTTCGCCGCAAACACACCGGCGCTGGCGCTGGCGTCGCACACCAACGCGGTCGAATATCGCGAGCCCGCAGCGCACGGGCGAGACGGGATGGTGCGCACACATCCCGGCGAATACTACCTCCGAGTTCTCGTCTCAATTTTATAACAGACGCGAATATTGTTGAAACGTTTCCTTGAATATTACTTGTTCAATTCATAATGTTTCGTGTACGTGGATTCAATTCCGTTTCAATAATGATTTTTGCAGCTCGTCAAATTTTCTACAATCATCTAGTTATGAAATCAATAACTACATGTTATCAGAATTATTACTTATTGACGCAAGCAACCGCCATTTGATCATTCAAATATATTATTTTAATTACCTGTTCCGATTCTATCTTCTTTGTGAATAACGTAGTGTCAATTGACTTTTGTTGAGCAAGATTCTGTGAGACCACACACGCTGATAGGGAAAGGAATAAGTCATGGACACGCTTTGGAACACTATCTATTGTTTATATTTTAAATGGATTCTCTGTTCTACAATCAAATTTGATTTACTTATTTATATAATGTTGGCGATATTTTTATTCATTTTGTATTATTTTATTCTTCGATGATTTCGCTTACTTATGCGAAAACAGTTCAATTATTTTAATGGACTCACCTTTTCTGATTTTTTCTACAGTACGTAAATAGGTATACAGTTTCATGGTTAAACATTAAACAGTTTTTCCAAATGATCAGATCAACGTTTTCCCAAAGTCCAATTCTCCCTTAGCTTCGATAAATATAATTTCGGTTAGCCGATCAGATCCTCTACTCACTTCTGGTCAGTCTTCATTTCCTGAGTTCTCACCAACATTGCCTGTCGGTACCGGTTGTGGTTTCATTGTGACAAAAATATGAGGCATTTTTTGTTTCGATTAATGAGTCGATTCCGCTTTCATTGGTTCATTTCCTGGCACCCTAACTACCGTGTGGCCACCGACCTTTACCTGCGGAACTGGACAGATGGATTTTTACTGAGCCATTACTGCATCAATCGAAACAGTGACTGCATCGATTATTTTATTTACGGTTTTAACGCCATGAGAAGAGGGAAAACAATGAGTATTTTCAAAAAATAAATACGTTGATAAGTTCCAGTATAAAATATTCAATACGTAAAAATGTCTTTATAATATAATTAATCGCTTTCAAAATGTATTTTTTTTTTCACCCAATCCCTCAGAATCTTCGTATTTTGGACTCTTCCCGCCGATGTCCAAACGTTGAATAATTCAACATTCGGTTTTCAGCAAACGATTCCCTTGGGTTTCTGTCTCAACATCAACCATCATTTCATTTCCTCCGACGCATCTCGACTTCCCCCCGTCGGTCGGCCACCCCTCTCCACGCAACATCGGCGGAGGATCGGTTATTACTCCGTCATTAGGGCGTTAATCGGTGCGACGCGGGACGCGGGCGGCCAAAGGGGCGGGGCGCTGAAGGGGTTGGGGAGAAAGGGGCGGGGCGGAAGGAGATGGGGGGGGGCGAACAGGGCAAGAGTGTCGCGCAACGGAACGGTGCGGGACCGTGTGGGTCGAGGGTTGGGCGGGAAAGAAACAGGGTGGGGAAGGAGCATTGCGGGGAGAGGCAGGGAGGGGACTAACGGGGAGATCGAAAAGAAGAGAGGGACAGGGAAGATATGGGTAGCGGGGGGAGAGGAGAGTGACGCAGAGGACAGGGAAGTGACGAGGTGGAGAGGGGATAGGGTAGGGGAGAGTGGGGGAGAGGGTAGCGGAGAGTGGGGGAGAGGGTAGGGGAGAGGGGACAGGGGAGAGGAGAGGGGACAGGGGAGAGAAGAGGGGACAGGGGAGAGGAGAGGGGACAGGGGAGAGGAGAGGGGACAGGGGAGAGGAGAGGGAACAGGGGAGAGGAGAGGGGACAGGGGAGAGGAGAGGGGACAGGGGAGAGGAGAGGGGACAAGGGGAGAGGAGAGGGGACAAGGGGAGAGGAGAGGGGACAAGGGGAGAGGAGAGGGGACAAGGGGAGAGGAGAGGGGACAAGGGGTGAGGAGAGGGGACAAGGGGTGAGGAGAGGGGACAAGGGGAGAGGAGAGGGTCAAGGGGAGAGGAGACAAGGGGAGAGGAGAAGGGAGAGAGGAGATGGAGAGAGGAGAGGGGAGAAGAGAGGAGAAGAGAGCGGGGAAAGAAGAGGAGAGCGGGGAGAGGAGAAGAGAGGAGAGAGGGGAGAGGAGAAGAGAGGAGAGAGGGGAGAGGAGAGGGGTCTAACGAGGAGTTGCGGGGAGTGTTGAGGAGGAGGGGAGAGGAGAGTGACGGGGTGGTAGTCTTAGGGGCAGAGGTGTATCGGGGGTGGGCCTGGTGCAGCTGGAGAAGGGGGGTTGTGAGCAGGGAGAGAGCGCGTGGGTAGCATCGGTGGTACGCGGGAGCGAGGTAGGCGGCCGGGGAGAATCAGACATCGAAAAAGTGCCGCGACGCAGACGAAGCCCTGCGGGTGCGAGGAGCGGCTCAATAGAATTTCCATGTCGGAAAAAGGGATGCAAAGTGTCCAGGCCGACGCGCTGCCCCCCCCCCCTGCCCCACCCCTCGCCCCCGGCGGCGTCGGGCAGCGCGATGACGTGGCGCCTTTCACGCACTGTGCCGGAGCGGCGCCGGTGATGGCCGTGCGGAGGACGGTAGCGATTGTAATTTTGTTGATGATGGTGCTGGTAGCAATGGCGCTGGTAGCAATGGCGCTGGTAGCAATGGCGCTGGTAGCAATGGTGCTGGTAGCAATGGCGATGGTAGCAATGGCGATGGTAGCAATGGCGATGGTAGCAATGGCGATGGTAGCAATGGCGATGGTAGCAATGACGCTGGTAGCAATGGTGCTGGTAGCAATGGCGATGGTAGCAATGGCGATGGTAGCAATGGCGATGGTAGCAATGGCGATGGTAGCAATGGCGATGGTAGCAATGGCGATGGTAGCAATGGTGATGCCAGTAATGGTGATGGTTGTAATGTTGAAGGGAGTGATGGAGGAGGCAATGATGATAGCTTGTAATTGTAGCCGAAGAAGGGGAAATGTTATGTTTTTCATCTAATGATAATTATGATATTGGTTAAGATACAAGTTAGGGAGGTAGACTATAGTTGTGTAGTCGGCAGTTCGACGACACTTGGAGGATGATAACAGCGATGGTGAGTCCAGTTAGAGAGGTAACGGTGGCTTCTGAGTCATCAGTAGTGGTGGTGATAAAAGAAATGGCGGCAATATTAACTCTGGTGGCAGAGTAGACGGTTGACGGGAGAAGGTCGTTAAGACACGTCGATTAAGCGGCGTTAACAGAAGAGATGATAAGGAGACACATTTCCGTTTAAATAGATGTTTGATCACAAATGCAGGAAAAACTGACGTATTTGCATTAAAGCGATGTTCCACACTTGCGCATCACTTATTGTGGTTTCATTGATCTAAACTTTTTTAATATGCAAATATATGATAACAATATTGTGAATTGTTCAGTTCTTTGGCCTGAATACTCTTTGACCAACCATGAAATCTAACTTCTGTAAGCTATGTTGTGTTTTAAAGACAGTTTGCCAATTTAAGTTTTTGAAGTCTGCAAATGCCTTTCCGCGATTGAGACGTGTAGAAGTAAGTCAGATAATTGTGTAATATCAATTTTTAATATCCGAAGCTAATTATTCTCTGAGCAACTGTCATTTTAGTTAGTATGTGAACATTGTTTTTACACTTTTGGCTGTACAAAATATTGAATTTCTTACGAATATACTTGAAACATGAACACAACAAATCTCTGTATAATATCATGAAACAAGGACAGATTTCTCCTTGAATATATTAAATCTATTTTGTCTCTGAGAAAGTAAATTATATGATCTGAACAAGAGCTTAATATATTTCATCTTACCAACTGATATTTCTTTAAGTTAAAAATATAGGATAGATGAAAACCCGCTATTAAAAGTTTGAGGAAACTTTTAATTCGTCAAGCCAAGAGAGCCAAACACGCGATGAAATAAGACAACCACGCATCCATCTGTCGCATTGAAATCCATGGGAGATGAGTAAGTCACCCTGGGTGAGCTCCGTAAGAGCGCTCGGAGGTGCTGGAGAGAATGATCATTTATTACAATGGCTGCAGCGGACAACAGCTAAGCCAGCGGGTGACTGCGCATAGGGGGAGATACAATGCGTTTCACGACGTTGCCATTCACACGCCTGCCTCCCCGAAGCCCTTTGTCTCTCTTCAGCACTCGGGTCCAGTAATAACGGTTAGAGCATCGCTAAAGCGCGTTTCTTTTCTGAAGAAATCGCAATTGGAAAATTGCTCCAACGTGTTGGAAAAACATGTTGAAATACCATGTTGTCGTAAGTATTACTGTCGTAAGACCTATAAAGTATTAGTAATCTTTAGAATTAGTCTAGAAAAGGCTAAAAAGAATGGGTATGCGCCTGAGTAAGACGTTCACTTGGGAGCAGCCATTTCAGCTTCTCACAACTTTGATAATCAATAACGTTTTAATTTTACGTTTCAAACAATGCCCGCACACTTCACAAAATCACCGCACAAAATCACGAAATAATAATTGTAAATTTAATCATGTATTGACAGTCATTTTAACATTCAGAAATGGAAAACTCTTTTTATACGAATTAGAGTGTACTTTAATTTAGAGTTAGGATAAATGTGACAGATTCTGTAGGCGATTTATGCAATAAAGTTACAAGAGTGAAATAGGTGATGTGGTAATATTCTCCCGCTTAAATTGTTATTTATTATAGTCAATTGTAAATCTAAACACGTATCTCCAGAGATTGGGAAGCCAAACCTTGACACACTTTTGTAAGTCAAAACGAACACACATGTCACGTTCCCAAAAACACCCCTTTCGTAGCCACTTGTCAGGATTCCACCCAGCATTTTATAGCACTTCTCTTTATACTACGCTTTCTTTCGTTCTTTCACCTCACGTAATATTTCCTTTTTCAAGTCACATTACTTTGTTGGGAAACGATGCCACGGCTATTGTCTTTTGTCGTGACTCATAAATAAAATATCTCTAGTTGGAGTACAAAGAAAAGAAGTCTCTCTTCAAAGGACTACCTACCAGAGAAAACTTTGATTGAACTGAATGCCTCTTGCACTTCCAGGATATTGCTTATAGTTTGATTTCTCTCGAGGATTTGAGGCAGATATTTTTTATTTTGCATTCTTTATTTTTATAAAAGAGAATATACCGAACCAGTATAAATGCGTTGTGATGAAATAAACGTTTGAAATTAAAATCTCTTATTTAACACAAGTTAAAAGTAAAGTAAGAATGTTTAAAATTCATGCACAATGTGGTTATTTGAACTCCATTTTATTAAGGTGGCAATTTCTTTTATCAGAAAGGTATAATTTTCTTTTAATTAATGCAACTACAGAACTGATTATTTAATAATTTTATTACAATCCCGTTTTAAGTCAATGACTTTTCAAATGATTTATTTGAACCAAAACATGTTCTTTATTTTCAAATTATGCATTTGTGCAAACTGTCATCTTTTTCATAAATACTATGCGCAACTAGCACAGAAGTGCACAATAGATTCTTAACACTATTTGAGCATTGAAATAAACATTTTAACTTATAGCAAGCCAAAAACCAAGCTAGCAATATCTTTGGTTTGTGACTTTTCTATTTATTATTAAATAGAGTCTCAATTATTTACTAGGCTGTCCGGGTGACGCCGCGTCCATGGCGAAGGTGCCGACGTTTCGGTCGCCATTCTGCGACCTTCCTCAGGGCGTAATACGGACAGCCTATTAAATACGGACTCCGGCCGCGGAAGCCTACGCTCTCACAGAGTCTCAATTACCGTAATATTTTTTCAATCTAAACATATCACGTCTTCGTTCCCGTAAAATATATAAATGTTCTCGCAAATATTATAATCTAATAAAATGTATGTTACCTTTTACTTGAAAACTAACAAAAATAAAATATACATTAATTCGGTTAAATTCCGTAATTGAAAAGTAGATATAGTATAATTATAATTACAACAATTAGTTGAGACTTCAACATTCATATAATCACGTAAATAGAGTATTTTTCGTAAGTCTGTTCTGACGGTCACGATTTCAATTTATTTTTATTTATTTTTTATTTATTTAAGGTCAAAACAGTTAAAAACTGTGTGACGTGCTATGAGGAGAAGTTGATTTGAAGTTACATTAAAGTCTAGAAGCAAAACAAGAGGCCATCTTAGCATTCGTTCAAGTATCAGGGAAACTTGACGAAAACCTGAGCGAGATGGAGGTCATTAACCCTGAAGCTGAAGTACAATACTTCTGTTCATATCTCGAACTTCAAGTAGACGAGTAACGTGGAGAGGCAAGATAGATATAACAACAAAAATTACGCATCTAAAAATATTAAAATTATGCTCATTTATTAATAAAAATTAAGAAATTTCTATTGATGCAGCAATGACAATTTTTAGATACATAATCTTTCCTTCATTGCTTGCCCTTTTGAGAGTATAAAACTAAATCCCTCAGACAATTGAAAGAATGCAAAATAAATTCCCGCAACAAATGCTCCATGGATTATAGCAAATGAATTTTTAAAAAAGAACAAGCAATATTTTACCATTTATTAATAAAAATTAAGAAATTTCCATTGATGCAGCAATGACAATTTTTAGATATATAATCTTTCCTTCATTAACTTATGCTTGCGCTTTTGAGAGTATAAAACTAAATCCCTCAGACAATTGAAAGAATGCAAAATAAATTCTCGCAACAAATGCTCCACGGATTTTAGCAAATAAATTATTTAAAAAAGAACAAGCAATATTTTACTGTTTAAATTAATAAAGATGTCGACCCATTTTCTCATCATTCTTGAAACCTGTCACAGGAGAAGCCATTTCTATTTCGGAACCTCAGCTACTTCTTCCCCCACAAATCCGCTCACGTCATGCAAAAGAGTAGCTACACCCTACCTAATCCTCTGTAATTAAATAGTTTTCAAAATTGATTAGTACTGGAATATTTTCGGCTTCATCATACGAGAAGCGTGAAAGCGAAAATCAATTCGTGCTTCAAAAATGCGGTTGGAACAATATTAAGTGATTCATTCCTGGTGTAACCTCATAAGCTTTCTGCATAATGTACAATGTATGTGAAAAATGCAGGCACTATTTCAAAACATTGGAAGGCAAAAGTGCTGAACATGAATATAAATACTTTTTTGCGAAAAAATAATGATCAGCTAACTAAAAGTAAAAATTGGCAGTACATATTATGATTTTTAAAATTATCTGTTACAAAAATTCCATAACGATATTTCAGTATGATTGTAATTGACCAATTTAATTATTTAAACATCCAAAACATTCTTATGATTAAAATATAACTGAAAATGCATTTAAATAAAAAAATATGTTGGAAATAAAATATCTCAATACAATATTATTATTTTAAGTATGCTATTTTTACACATTATTTAGGTTAGAAAACACTAAACGCGACAGTTTAACTGAATTAATTCCATCTGCATAAACTTCTTGAAGAATAATTCCACAGTAAGCTGAAGTCTGAAATTACCCGCTATTGCACAACATTATCGTCTCCATGGCTAACATTTTATGTCATTTAAATTCCACAGTAAGCTAAATTCTGAAATTATCCACTATTGCACATCATTATCGCCTCCATGGCTAACATTTTATGTCATTTAATTTCTCCCCCGAGAAATGTTTATTTTTCTTCGTTCACTACTGCTCAGTTTACGGAAACAATAGCCAGTAACACATCCTGAATACACCCCAGCAGAGCGTAGCAGCTGTCGATGTGAGGTGTTGGAAGAGGTAATAGGAAATGGCGGGTGGGGCGAAACGGAAACCCGGCGCGGCAAAGAGGCTGGGACGGTAAAACGAGCTAGTCGATAGGGCCAGGGTTCACCGAGAGCGCACGTCGCCAGGCAGTTGATTTCGCACAGCGCGCAAAGCGGCGCAGCGCAGCGCGGCTCGGCACCAACGAAAAAAAAAAGAACTTCCATGAAACTTCTCTTTCATAACTGGCCGCATTCCGTTCGTAATAACGCGCATTCCACAACAGCTGGCTGTCGATGTCGAGGGCGGTAATCGAAACAAACGCTGCCACCGCGGGCGCCGGCAACCCAGTCGCCATGGAGGGGGGGGGGGGGGGCGGAAAGAGATAAAGACGAGAGTCGCGAGGGGAGGCGGAGAAAGGGGTGAATGAGCCATAGAAACGAAATATGAACTACAAAAACTATCGCTGTAAATAACGGCTAGAAACTGTGACAGAAGAAGCGACTTATTTCCCCGGAACGTAATATTGCACAAGACTGTTACGTGCCTTTTAATAACGGAAGGATGGCGAATAATAAAAGGACACGCTTGGATTTTCCAGTAATTGACATTTTCACACAGATATAGGTAACAATAGTTAATAACGGCTACGACTGTATCCCTATTCTTACGCATATTAGATTTTTATAATATATTAAGATATAATATATACTTTAAATATAATGATTCAATGAATATTTTTACTTATATATAATTTAATATATAAAAAAATATTTAACTATTTTTCTAATTCCCTAGTATAATTCTTGTATTAAATGACTGCAACTCGTTGCATGACACTCATTACGATACAGCTTCATTATATATAGGATCATATTTACATAATTATTAAAGTGTTAGACCAATCGCATGGAGGTTTACAGTTCAGAAGTAATCGTTCGTTTGTCATCGTTCTATGGACCTTTTCGTTAGATTATGCATATAATTGCGTCGAGATAATCCGGGGGGGGGCGGTAAACCACATATGTCCTTCCCTGTTTCCAAAACCCATAAGAAATTCACAACATTGAAGCCATCAACGGGGACTGTATCTATTATTAATCTGGAGAGAAATAAGAACTGATACTGAACTTTGAAAACTTTTCTCCAATAAACTGAATTCTAATTTGAGTCGGGTACTGCCCATTTGAAGTCGGAATGTATTAATTTTTCACCAATTCATCCTGAGAACCTACTAACTGCGGCTGTCTGCTAGGTGACGTTGAACAAAACCTGCCTGCCAGCTGCCATTGTTCACTATAATATTCAATTTGTAATAGTTATCATTAGTCACTCAATAAGTACTGAATGAAACTCGATGTAATGTGTATGTATACATGATACTCTGTAGTTTCTACTTCCATCGTAATTTCACTTCATGCTTTTTCATTAATACCTATGATTTCATATACTATATTATACTTTTGTTCAAAAAACATGTCAGTTTAGATCTTCTACGTATAAAGTTGAAATAAAAAATGATAAATCAATTCACAATTAGTTTGTTTCTTTCTCAAACGAAAAACGAGTTTGTTTTCAAATTTTATTTCGGAAAATATTGTTTTTGAGAGCCATGAAAATTAATTTCAGAAAATTGAACCTACAAAACCTAACCTAACATTTCCGCGAGTTACACATATTACACCCAACACATAGTTAAAGGATAATTCAGACACACTTATTGTTTAATACAAGAGAAATAATGAATCTTCCTCCCCTCTATCACCGCAATTATCCCGGCAAGCGTAGCGCACAACAGTTGTAATCGTCGGTCTGTGACGCAGTCTGTAAATGAGTAGTGTGCCGCGTTTCCACCTCGCTGCCTTCCTGTAGCCCGATGATGAAGTTGTTTCAATAATCAACCCCGAACATTGGCTGCAATCGGATACTGCACCAGCCGGTTCCGCCATGCCCCTCCCATCACGCGAAGATTGGTTGTGACTCGACAATCAGCGACGCTCAAAATCATACACATTGATTACGGGCCTCCAAGGGGGCACGGCGTTGCGTTGAAATCTCGCTTCTCTCTGGATAAAGAATGCAATTTCGACGCTCAGTTTAGCGCAGCGCCCTGGATAGATTTTGACTTTTATATTAGTTTCGTGTGAACTGAGCAGGCGCCTAGTGATACCATCTCACTTTCGCAATTAATGTTCCTAGTTTTCTCACGTTTCTTTTTTCCATGACGTACCGTTTCTGGTTTAATAGGTTTGTTTGAAACACGCACGTTCACATCGTATTTTTTAAAACTTTTATTTTTAGACAGTTAAAGCCAGTCACTTGGTTACCTGTCAGAAAACTGTTACCTGTCAGTGTTTTCACTGTCAGAAAAATAAAAACTACACACAAAAAATGTAAATATGGTTATAGGAATTTTAGTTATTAACTATCAAATTCGCAGCATATGAGTCCCAATCAATTACATATTGCATCCAATTATTGTATACCCAAATAGTAAATGCCAGGTATAGAAATAAGATTTGGTTCAAGATTGATGTTCAAACTCAATGCGGCATTAGCCATTATTTTGCCAATATTTTAAATTGTGTAATAACACATCTCTTTTTAAATATTACATTTATTGGAATGGAATACACACATTTAAAAGTAAGTGAAACTTTGCCTTTTTTTCCTTAATGCTTGTTTTCCTTCAAAAAAAAATTTTCTCAAGAGTGAAATAACATTCCTTTTGAATTGCAATACTACACAAACTAATTCGCAATTGTTGAACGCTCGAAGTTATTTTTTAAACTAATCAGCCAATCGCGCGTGAAAAGAAATGAATATAGAAAATCCAAAGTGTTCATTAGTTTGCAGAGAATGTTCTGTGAATACCACAAAATGATAAAAAAATAATTACCCGTTTTTTAATTTGTATTATAATTAAATTAAAAAATTTAATTTGTCTTCATTTATAAACACATCTCTTCTAATGAAATGGAATCAGAAAAAGAGCAGTTTCAAATTAGTAAATGAGAATTAACGTTTTAAAACTGCGGCGAAACGACTGAAACGCGAAGCTATTCAAACCACCCATCCACCCATCCAACTATCCAACTATCCAACTATCCAACTATCCAACTATCCACCAATCCACCAATCCACCAATCCACCAATCCACCAATCCACCAATCCACCAATCCACCAATCCACCAATCCACCAATCCACCAATCCACCAATCCACCAATCCACCAATCCACCAATCCACCAATCCACCAATCCACCAATCCACCAATCCACCAATCCACCAATCCACCAATCCACCAATCCACCAATCCACCAATCCAACAATCCAACAATCCAACAATCCAACAATCCAACAATCCAACAATCCAACAATCCAACAATCCAACAATCCAACCAATGACAAAAATGTTACGCCGCGCACTTAAATCCCACCTTGCTGGCGCGCTCTCCTCGAAGTCCGCTCCGAACGAAAGGAAGTGCAGGGAGCGCTTTAACCGTTTACGACTGCACCGACGGCCACGGGCACCGCCACCGCCGCAACACTTCCCCTCCCACCCAACTTCCGTTCCCGGGGGCGTCTCCCGGGACCCGTCTGCGCTGGAGCACCCACCGCAATTCTCCCAAGCCTCTGCGGTCGCTGGCGCCGCATTACGGGAGATCACCGCTTCCACGTACCTCCTACACCCACACAAGGATTTGCTACTTGGCACAATTTAGGGTAGGGAAATGTCGTGTTCGCGTTTGAATATTGTTATTCGTCGCCAAAAATGAATATTTTTCAATCTGTATTTATCATCAACGCACATCGAAAGAAGCAAACATTCGCGATGGACCACCACTTGCACTATCACTGCAAAAAACACTTTTCCACTGCCACAGCAACAGAGTAAATAATTTTACATGAAGCAAGTTAAAAATACGCAATTCAGAGGGTCGTGCAGTTCAGTGAAGTGTAGGAAAAAGTGTTCAAGGGTGCTGAAACGTACATAAATCATTAAAGAGCAATGCAATAAAGAGAAGTGCACTAAGTGCAACAGAATGAAATGTTCAGTATGCTCGTACTGTGTAGAACTCTCCTCTGTAGTATTAAGTTTATTATCATACTGATATTCCCATCAGGCCTACTCTTCCGTTTTGACCATAAAAAGTTCGCTACGCTCCTTTCACACCTATCGGAGAAAGATGGTATCTCTCCGGGCGACCAAAAATGAGATTTTAATGAAGCTCAATTTTTTTTAAGCTTGAGGATCTTCTACGTATCGTCAATGTTCAACAATCTACATCATTTCCGTCATCAGTCAACTCCAGAGATATCGTCTTTAGTCCAGTACTTATTGCCACAATTTTGCTACGGCAGTGTAGCCAAATTTGGTGACAAATTATTCCATAAATATTCAAGACACACATATGCATCTTACAATGAAAATATTTGTCGAATATGTGTATGAATTTGTGTTCTTGTTCGGATATTTGGGATTTGTTGCCAACCACTAATATGTTCGATAAGTACGTATAAATCGATTTTCATCGAAAGTGTGAAAGTGAAACAGATCCATACCATCATTGCAGCTTTACTCCTGAGACCGATCTCATTCGCAGAACATACCGCGCAAAACACTCACAGTATTTCTCGAAGTAAACCACGCTACAGATCTTCTACAGCCAAACGAGCATATGTCCAGAGGAACAAATGTGCACATAGAAAATGTATGTTCATATCTGAACACTTGGAATTCGTCACCAAATCTGAACATTTCCATCCCATCGCGAGCACTCGCTACGGACGATCACTGCAACCGTAGCAATTGCAGCGTCGTGGTAGCTAAATAAAAACTCACAGACACGAGCTCTACGTACAACAGTCTATATTCAATATTTTACGTGTACGTACAAGCTCTTTGGTTACGTTTTGAGCTTTCTTTGCCTTCCGTTACCCATACGCTCACTACTCGTCGTACCTTCGGCTAGTGCAGACCGTCCACCTCGACGCTTCACACGCAGGGACACTCACCGCAGCGCACGTGCACTATCCTGTGGAGCGCACGCGCCGCCTCCCAAGGCTCGTAGTCTGCGACCAGTCGCGAGGTGTCCAGAAAGCGAGCCCCCCCCCCCCCCCCCCCGCCTGAGCGTTTGCTGGGCTCACATTCTTTTTGGCGGTGTTGTGATCTCTCCTAGCCTCCCTGCGAGGGCCGCCGACGGCCCATCACGTTATCAGCCTAGTGTAACATCATGAGTACTCATAACGAACATAGACACGAGCTGTCATATTTACAGATATTTATTTATAAGAAAAATAAATATCTACAATTGAATCTGCACTTTACACTCTAGCTCTGATAGACCTGCTATCCTCTGATCGCGGGAGCGATCCAAATCCGATTGATGATCGGTTTAATTCGTGGCAGTCGTTTCTCCTAGTTCTCAAGCGCGCACAAAGCCATGCTTCCGTGACCGGATGTCACATTAGTTCCGTCACCGGATGTCACAAAGTCCTTATCGGCGCATCAACTAATGCCATGCCTTGATCGCAGGAGTGATCATACCCGATTGATGATCGGTGTGAGCCGTGACTCTCAGCCACTCGCCTCGGAGCTCGCACACAGCATCGCGCCCACGTCACCGCAGTCACTCATGGACACAAAGTCCCCACAGGTGCGTCAACACGTGACTTGCCTCGCGAGCCCTGGTCGCCGCTGCACCACCCTGACGCAAGTTTTGGACATCAGCACTAAGTTCTCACACTTTCTCCAGAACTCAGTCATTGTCTCCGTACACTACCTTATAAACCTGTACCTGACGTGACATACTACGTCACGCCCTCTTCGCAGCTCGCTTATGCTTGCCCGCGGCTCCGATGTTTTGGTCTCTGTTCCCTAAGATCGGAGAACCCCAGGGCGCCTCGTGTCTCCCTTTGCCATGTGCTTGCTTTAGGAAAAGCCCATCTCTCCCTCCTGTGGCGAGGCGTTTTCCTGTTGCTAATCCCTTACTGCCCGTCCCCAAATAGCTACCACGAGGTTCAATCACATACACATGTGTAACATACACATGTACGTTACACTAGCGACTTGGAGGACCCTAATCCCTTGCAGCTGGCTATTTTTTATGCGGCGTCATTCCATCTGCCTATCGTCACCAGCATCCCGAGGTGTCCGCCAGCACTTTAGAAAGCATGTCCGCCAATTGGCTACAATTCAGAACACTTCCTTCACCCGCCCAACGTATCCCGATATGCGACCGACTTCACAGCCGACCAAGCTGGTGTTTGAGTTACAGCTCCTACCGCAATGGTCCTATTGTCGCAATACTTCGATTTTCTAACGTGACGAATTACGTAAATCATCTGTTACTGTGTCATCTAATCGGAAGCTTCAACGTTATCACTGTGGTGACGTTTAAGCTCCCGTCTGGATGACATCGTCAACAGCTGATTTACGTCATACGTAAAAGAAATGTTAGTATAATGGCGCATTGCGCGTGAACTCCCCTATGACCTCTTGGAACGCCTCAAGATGTGGTTCTGAGCACAAATGAGGAAAGTCCACGTTTAAATGTTCGGGATTCGTCGTCAAATATGAACATTTGTATTGCTGAATCAAAGAACATAGAAATATGCAACGGACGACAACTAGCCACTCTTAGAACCCCATAAGATGTTGTTCTGAGCACAAATGACTTAAAAAGCAAAATCCATGTTTAAATGTTCGGGATTCGTCGTCAAAAATGAACATTTGCAGTGCTGAATCAACGAACATCGAAATATGCAAGGGACGGCCACTAGCACTACTATCTCTTAGAACCCCACGAGATGTGGTTCTGAGGACAAATGGGAGGACTTAAAAAGAGAAGTCCATGTTTAAATATTCGAGATTTGTCGTCAAAAATGAACATAAGTAGTGCTGAATCAACGAACATCGAAATATAGCAAGGGACGGCCACTAGCTACTCTTAGAACCCCACAAGATGTGAGCACAAATGAGAGGACTAAAAAATGATTGTTCATGGTCAAATGTTCGGGATTCATCGACAAATATGAACATTTGTATTGCTGAATCAAAAAACATCGAAATATGCAACGGACGGCCACTAGCACAACTTCGCCAGCACATCTTCCCTCTCCCGTTTAACCTCTGTCTCCTGGGTCATCCCCCGGGGCCTCATCTGCACCACAGCGTCGACCGCAATTCCCCGGCGGCCCTGTGGTCGCTAGTGCAGCATTCCACCAGGTTAACGCCTTAGCGAGACCCCTAGCGCCTGCATTACATTACGGCCGTTTCCGTACGAACATTTGATACTGCGTTGGCATTTCGAATGTCTAGATGTCAAATTCGTGCCCGTGATGAAAAATTTAGATTTTGTGGCCAAATACTAATATTTTTGAACTAATTATAATTCTACGTACCAGTACATCCACACATCGAAAAGCAGACACGTTCATGGTGGAGAATTATCCGTAGGTCACAGCAACATTTCCCTCTCCTACCTTCCCACTTCCGCCTTCAGAGCCATCACCTGGCAACAGTCATTGTTGTATCATCTCACGCAATTGCCCATACAGTCCTGCGGCCACTTATGCCATATTTCGCAAGACACCCTCTTCGATTAACCTCCTGGAGTCTTTGTCAAATAATAGGTTAACTGTGGTTGTTGGCGTACCAACATTCGGTGCTGGGCAGATGTGACGAATGGGATATTTGTGTTCTTGAGTTATTTGGTACTAGAGACCAAACAACTAATATTTTCAAATTGTATCAGTAACGTAGAACACAAAAAATGTTGATATTACGGGGGACCGTCACCTACGTCACTGTCACCGTCACCGCGGTTGCACTTCCCGTCCCACCTTAAGCTTAGTATCCAAGAGACCCTCCCTCCCCCCACAGACCTGAAACCGTTGCACCAGTTACCGAAAATTCCTTGCGACTCCAGCACCACATTCACCGACAGGTCTTCAGTGTATCTTCTTAATCGTTTTAACATATGCTTTGTCCGTGAATTCAATGTTGAGGATAATGGTCACATGAGTGATTAAAAATTTACGTCAGTGCACGAAAGATTGATACTGAAGACACCAAACATGATGTATTAATAAAACGCAAAACAAAGAACTCAAAAAATTCCTTTTCTTTTGTTAACACCCTGATTAAGAAAATGATTCAAATTATATTCAAATTGTATCTTGGATGAAATCCATAAAATAGGCAAGTCATGTAACATCGTTGTTTCTTCAATATTTGTAATATTATTATCATATTAAAAGTATTATCTCACGTAAATAATCTTTCATGGTCACACCCACAACAAGTTATGAGGGAAGATGTTTGCATTCCGATATAAACGTTTTTTTATACTATTAAGTGTTTTTAACAAGTATTGATACACATGTTAAAAATACATTGAGAAACATACAATTCAAAATAATTTAAAATACAAACAATAACATAATATTTCCAATAAATATTATATCTAGTAATATATTATCCAATAATAATTATTTATAGTAACGGATAATGTATACCTATTACATAATACATATTTCATAACGTCATTCAATGCTCCCCAAAGCTTTGTATCATAAAACAATTAACATTGTTATCATCATTCTCACAATAACCATTAACCCCACCCTCCCATTTACATTAACCCCCTCTCTCCTGACGGCGAAGTAGCGCTTTCGGCACCTGATGCCCAGTCTCACTCGTCACTTTACAGCTTCCCCTTTCCCCCACTTCTCAATCCCGCCCCATCTCGTGACTGCTCGTCGACATTCTCACCCACACGCATTTCAGTAGGAACGAGGAGCAAATTACCCATACAAACGTTAAAAACTACTCAAACTTTAATTCACAATATATACAGTTTAATATAAAATAACACAATATTCATAATATTTTATTAATATACATTAAATCCTTTCAATTGTCAATTTTTGAATTCGATACTGCCCGAGGCTCTGTATCACTTACAAATCAACTTCGTTATTTTAATTCTCACAATACCTATTAACCCCACCCTTCCATTTCAATTAACGCCCTTTCTCCTGTCGGAGAAGTGACGTTTTCGACACGTGACGCTCAGTCATTTGACAGCTTTCTCTCCCTCCCCCCCTCACCTCTTCCCTCTCCACTCGACACGTCTCTCTTGGGCACTCCGCCACCGTCCTCACCTGCACGCGCTGCAGCGGGGACAACATGCAGCCGCGACTTACCCACACAATGTCAACAACGTCTCAAATTGTCATTTATAAATAATATATGAAATAATATAAAATAATAGTCAACATATTAGTACAGTATACACACACATTATATATATATATATATATATATATATATATATATACATATACATATACATACATACATACATACATACATAATATCCAATGCATACTTTTTGTCTATGCTATGAGTATATTCCAATGTCCAATGGTCAAATGTCCACGGCGGTGTATCATTTACAGATTAACGTTGATATCTCATTCTCACAACACCCATTAACCTCACGCATCCATTCCATCAACTGCCTCTATCCTTTCAGCGGAGAGTCGCTTTCGACACCTGACGCCCAGTCTCACTTGTCATTTGACAGCTTCCTCTCTTCCAACTCCCTTCCCTCCCCCGGACCGACTCGCATCCTCTCGCCCCCGCCCTCACCTACGCGCGCTAAAGCGGGGATGTCGTAAAAGCCCGGGCGAGCGGTGGGGCTCGTCTTGTTAGCGGTCTGCGGGAGCTGCCACACGGCGTCCGGACTCGCGGCCGCTGCCACCCCCGCGTCCGTCCCTGCCTCTGCGCCAGCGCCCGGCCACGCCTCCGCCCCGCCCTCGGGCCAGCCCCCGCGCCCGCCCCCAACCCCCACTTCCGCAGCCGCCCACGCCCCCATTTGTACTCCCGCGCCCGTCCCCCCCCCCCGCGCCCACCCACGCCTCCACCCACGCCTCCGCCCACGCTCCTTCGCTCACCCCGCGCCCGCCCTGGACCATCGCCTCTGCGCCCACCTCCGCTCCCGCGCCGCGCCGAGCAGCCTGGCCCGAGGCAGCCCGCGGTCGTTCGCGATACTTAAGGTCCGTCCCCCCACCCCCACCCGCGCGCTCGTCTCCAGGAACAACTTGTTCTCCGCAGGTGATGACTGCGGACGCCCGACGTGTTGAGTCGTTCCAGCGCTATGATCTTCCGCTGCGGAGACGCTTAAGAAGACGGCCACTTGCTGCACGTTTGGAGAGAAACTCCGCTTTGTTTAACGCCGGTTTCCTAAAGCACGTGGCCGTCTGGAAAGGGCATGTTTTCTTGATCGGATGTTAACTTTTTACGAGCTGGCGCCAAGACCCGCCGTCTGTATGTTTTGTTCGACCGCCCTACCAGACAACTGATAACTGAAGAGATAGGCACTAATTTAAAGAGTTTTGAGTTATATTAATTACATGTATTATCACTATTGATGAGGAAAATTGCTGATCATTTGCGGAATTATTGATATAAAAAAATTAAACATTCGCAAGGGACATACCCAATCTCCATTTCAAAACGATAACATAAAGTAAGCATTTAGCGCGAAAATCTTTAGAAGGCATTTAATGTTGTACTAGCTTTATCCATTACGTCCGTTACTGTAAATATCAATTCCTACATCATTAACTCACCGGACATGTTCTAGAGGGACTGTACTGTGCACATCCAGCGAGAAGTGGAGAGAACTTGCACAACTCACCTGCAAAAACAAAGAGAAACACAATTAAGAAAGTAAATACAGAATGTATTCGAGAAACTATAAGAAAAAATGTTCAACGAACTTTATTAAAAATGCGAAGAAAATAAATATATTATTTTGAATGTAAACAACTATCTTTCAGGCCACTCAATATCACGAAGTGTAAATGAGAACTCCATGCTTATGACACTACTTTATGGTTACAACAACATTCGAAGATAATTACCCTATTTTTAATTCCAAATAAAAGGCTTTTGGAACACTGTTACTAGAGTGACAGAATTAAAATAACATGTACTCTGGTCATTATTCATCATCATCATCATCATCATCAACTGAAGAATCTCTTTCCATTCAATTATTAGATAAGCAGTAAATGTATCAAAATATGATTTTTTTTATATTAGATATTTATTAATAAGGATCACTAACTAGCGAGTTGAGAAAAAAAATTATTAAGATGTGATCCTTTCATTTTATTTGAATATAGCAAAAAAATAAGAAATTAGTGGCTCAATTTTACTCTAAGAATTAAAAGAAAATGTATTACAGCTCCAAGAAAACTGATATAGCAAAATCTGTTTTCTAACATTATGCTCCACGGTACAAAAATAAATTGTATCTAGAAGTCTTAAATATCCCATCATCTTTGCAACCATCAAACAGAAGAAAACTTCACCTAAATGGTCTTTCGTTGCCACTCAACTCTTGAAAAGGTAGCAGTAACAACGAACGCAACTCAAATTACAAGAAGCGCTACAATTCCGCCGAAAGCCTATTTTCCTTATTTAAAAAGAACGATGAATCGTCAGGGGGAAGGCGGCGAAAACTGGCAAACGAAGAATCGAACACGCCTTCACCATAAGAAGGCACTTCGCCCACCCACTGTCACCGCCCCTCTCCTCCAATCGTCACCCAAGCCGCCATCAAGATTTCATCACGTCCCCTTAGCCAGAACCTGCCGCAGCCCTACTCCTCTCTCCTCTCCCGTTGTCTCCTCCCTGCCGCTGCCCTCCCTTCCACTCCTCCCCGCCGCTGTCATCCCCTCCCCTCTCCGCTGGCATCCCCTCTACTCCGCCGCCTATGCCCTCCCCTCCCCTCCCCTCCTGTGCATCGACATCTTTCTTTCCTCTCCTCACCTCACCAACTGCCCCGTCGTCTCACCGCCGCCCTCCCCCTCCCCCTCCCCCCTTCACCGTCCCCGCCGCAACAATCCCCCGCTCCGTCCTCTGATGCCCTTCCCCCTCGCGGTGCCCTTCAGACCCCCACCCCACCCCTCCGCCATGGGCCGCTGCTGGCGCGTCTTTTGTGTGCGAGCGTCTAAAAAACTCATTGGAACGTCGTCGTACGGCTCTCGCCGCCTCCCCCGAAAGGGCGCTTTCTTACCTCCCCATTCAGCGAGAAAGATTCATCAATAAAAAGTTCCCGCGAATCGTTAGAATGCCGGCGCGGGTGCCTCCAACTTCAGGGCGGCGCGGCGGCGGCGGCGGAGGCGGCCAGCGCGGAAAACGACGAACGCGCCGCAGAAGCGAGTGCCCGCTTCCACCCGCTTCAGCCCGCTTCACTCCCGGCGCCCAGTTTGTTTGCCTTGTTCCTTTCCAAAGGTGCCACCCGGTAACTTATCGTGTGCGGCTCGAAATAATGGACTTCGTGAGAACTCCGATGGCTTTTGTGGTGCGTTTGCATTACGTCGGTGGGACGAAGTTGGGATGATTTTTCAGTCATGAACCGACTGTTCGCTTCGGATGTGTTTGGAATTAATAAGTAAACTAGATGGAACTCAATCCTTTCCTGAGGGGAAATAAAACTTTTGAAAAACTTGGGCTTTTGAAAGTCGAAAACCTGAAAGGAGAAAAATAAGTTATGCAATCTTTGTAATATATTGGGTTTTAACGAATGACAAATGGTGACAATAGACAACAGCAAAATATTTGTGTCAGAAATTTCGTAGTAATCGTAATATTTCGTACAACCTTTATCCATTATATATTGATAATAATATACTACAACTACGATATGCGTTAACAAATGAAATCATAGTGTCTATTATGCGACAACGATTCAAGTTTACACAGAGCCACCATGTTATAATCTCAATCCCAAGTCTGAATCAGCTAACATTAAACATTACGTAGTATGTTTTCACAAAGAAAACATGCCGTAACTTCGTCAGAAATTTTCTTCTTACGTGGCATTTTAGCCTCCTATTTCCCAGGCAATATGATAACGTTACTTTACATTTCGTCTGCCGACACAATGCAAATTAAAAAAGTAATAAAAATTGTCTAACTGAATTTTTTTTTGTAAAGACGCCACCCGCCGAGCAAGAAAAATATGAAACGTCATTTCGCGAGCGTTTGCTTTACGACAAGAGTCACGCGACTACAATCTCTTCTTCTGCTCCTCCTCCTCTTCCTGCGCGTTTTCTCAACAACGCAAGGCCGCAAATTCGCGTACGCAATGTATGTTGATCTCATAAAGTCCTTCCACAACACGCAAAGCGAATTAAGTTACTTGTCTAGCTCTCGCCGCAGATAGATCTCTCTACATCCGCGGAACACGGACCGGCGAGCAATAAAGATAACGCGATTAGGGCAACGAACCGCCCCGGCCGGCGGCGGCGGCGTCCCCCTTCCGATATCCTGCGAAATAAATACATTAGAGCCAACGACGGAAAGACACAGCAGAGTAGAGCGGCGCACGGGCCGGCCTGCACCGCGAAACCTCAGCCGCTAATCCGCCCACACACACACACACACCGCTCCCCGTCGCGCCGCACCCACATCCGCCCCACATTTTATTTCCTGACCCTTCCATCCCTTCCATCCCTTCCGCGCCGCTGTTTCCGATGAAAGAATAACACAACCCCAGATTCGACGGGCGCGCGCTGCGAATACGAGGCGGATGCTACACCCCCCCCCCCAAAAAAGAGAAACAAAAAGCGTGACCCTCGTCTAATCACTCCTCATTCCACGCGCCGCCGCGCATCGCCCCGTCCCGCCCCGTCCCGCCCCGTCCCGCCCCGCATCGCATCACCCCGCCCCGCATCGCCCCGCCCCGCATCGCCCCGCCCCGCATCGCCCCGCCCCGCATCGCCCCGCCCCGCATCGCCCCGCCCTGCATCGCATCGCCCCGCCCCGCATCGCCCCGCCCTGCATCGCATCGCCCCGCCCCGCCCCGCCCCGCCCCACCCGCCGAGCACCGGGTACAGGGAGCGCACGTCCGCCGTGCCGCCGGCCCGGTAGCCCGGTTGATCGCCGGGTATGAACAGCGAATTAAATAATTGATTCCGGCGAAAAAAATCCCCTCGACTTTTGTTACATTTCACCCGATTTTTATAAACCAATTACCCTCCCTGCGAGCCCGTGTAAATACATTACAAAAGAACGCCGGAGTTTAGGGGCGGCGCGACGGCTGGGGCGGGTGAAAGAGAACGACAGACGCAGTGGGCGGGGTGGGGTGGGGTGGGGTGGAGTGGGGAGGGAGGCGAGCCAGAACTGTGGAGGGTGAAATGGAACAAAACGGGCGCGTTGTAAGGGGTTGCGAACGTGGTTGTGGGTGCGGCAAATGAGTGGAAAAAAGAAAAATAATAGAAAGAGGAACACGAGAGGAAGAAAAGAAAATTGAAGCGAAAGGGCGTGACAGAAAGCATTGAGTAGTAAGAATACGTTGCAGAGGCAGGCACAAAGTGAAAGGGAGCAGAACTGCAACCAAGAAAAAAATACACAAGTTGCGGGAAGTCAGCAAGATGAATTAACGAAGAAAGTACAATCTGAAGAAGTGTTCATCAGGATTTGAATGAAGTAAATGCTTCAAAAGCGAAGAAAAAATCACAATAAAATGGTATATAACTTAACGAAATTGACATAAACATTAAAACAAAATTTAAGCTTAACGAGACACGAATTTTAAAATGCAATAAAAGGACTATAGTAAGCTTGAGAAATATGTTAACAGTTATTGAACACACAAAAAAAACGAGAAAGATAAGTATTTCGACAGTAAAAAAAGGCAAATTTATATACCAGTTACTGGTTGTGTATTGTAGGTTGTACAGAATTTGCCATGGAGTAAAATACATGTACAATGTCATTGCCAAGATCATTGACAACATGGAGTCATTGCCAAGATTATGGTACTAGTTACGATTACCCCACTGGAGGAACATTAAACCGAGCACCTGGTAAAGAGACAACAAAGGAAGCTAGCGATCACGCGCAGAGATTCGGGGGACGAAAACGAGTGTAGTACCAATGATACAGAGAAGGGATTTGGTACGGTACAGTGGAACGTCTCTACAAGTTGTATCATTGGCAAATCTGTCAGTAAGAGTAGTTAACACCATGATGTGGCGACGTGTGATTATTTCACCTACGTGTTCGTTGTAAAAAATGATGTTCAAAATGATTCATAAATTTCAACTAAATATCGCAAATGGATCGTCTGCATTTGAATTCCATCCGCGAACACCCAAGACTGAAGGAGTCTTCCACCAACATCCGCCCCATTTTATTCGCATTGTCAAAAAAAGTAAAACAGAAAAAGTCATTCAATTTAAAGAGAGCGACATGCGCTATTAAATTTAACTAACTTACGATCTACACTTGTATGAAGAATTAATAATACATGCGATATTACGAATAAATCAAATCACAGTAAAAATAAACATTTAGATTTGAATCGTCAAGTTTGCAATATCGTAAAATATATTTAAGCATTAAGGTAAGAATATTTAAAATCATTTAAACTTTTGGCAAAAGATGGATTTATGGACTAAAAATGACTTTCCTTTCTTCAAAAAGGGCGTAAAAGTTTAATATTTAGCGAATAACGTGCACCTGCGTTGCCAGATTTCCTAGAACTCTACTGCTTGAAACGGTCACGATAACAAGCGCGGAGTCGAAGGAAGGTGCAATGGCGTTGCTGGACCGATATCGGGGTTCGCACTGAAGGCGGTGGAAGGGGGCGCGGATATTAGAACGCAGCTTCCGGGGACGGCGCAAACGAAGTTACGTGGCGCCGCGAGACCGCAGCATTTCCGTCGGCCGCCGCCAGGAGCGTTCCGCTCGCGTGTCCAACGCACAGTGGTCGAGACGAAGGCACGTGTGGCCTGTTTTTGAAACACTGAAGCACGTACTTTAATAGACAAAAATATCGTAAGTCATACGAAACACGCAATTTTAAGCAAAACAAGAGGTAACGAATATGGCTCGCTTTCAACGTTTTTAATGAAAAATTTGGCGGAATGTTACTTTAATATTTTCCCTCCATACAAGGAATGGATTGCAATGTAAAAATTTTTCGTCGTTTTCTTTTCGTAGTGTCCTCTTTCGCGTATTTCAATTTGTTAGGCTTTCCGGCACATTTCTATTTATGCCATTTGCAGGTAACTGTATCTGAAAATTACTCAATTTGTTTCCTCATTACCAACACCTAACCCTCAATGATTTCATTATCACAACCTCGAAATGGTGAAAGAAATATTTGCTTTTACGACAGTACGCTGACAGCGCTACACTTCTAATTATAGCACACGCCAAATCAATAAAACAAACGCAAACCGTTTATGACAAAACACACTGAATGTCATATTCTTAAAAGAAAGAAAATTGACTCTGAGGCAGCTGTAGATAAAATTTTGAATAATAGATGCTTGATACATTAAAATTAATCTCACATCAAACTATCTACATTAAAAACTGTTATTTATTTTTATTATAATTATCTTATCCGATTGCGTTTATATGCTATCTACTTACGTGTCAGAAACATATCCAATGGCTCATTATTGTACACAATATAACAAAGCTTCCTTCAAGATAAACGGCTCATTATTATATTCCCTACATTAAAAAATACTGCAGAACGGAAAATAATACTATTAATTGGACATGTACACTCTTATAAACTATGCCAAAATGTTAAAATAGTGATCGCATACGATAATATGTGGTATGTTACACGTGGCTAAGAGATCACCAAGAATTTACCATCCAATTACACATAATGGTTTCTTTCAGCCACTTGTAAGACAAATAACTATTAATTGCAATGTACATTACTTTTTTATTTCTCTTAATTTTTCCATTTATTTTTCGAATGTATTATAATGTGTAACTATCCATTTCATCGAGTAATAAATTCGTTTTATTGTTAACTTATTATGTTTTGTACCGTACTTCCGAGCAGTTTCGGCCCAGTGTGCGGCGCGAGCTTAGCTCGGGGGGGGGGGGGGGGCGAGGATTTTCGCGAATTTTGTTTCGCCGCAGCAGCGGCGGCCTCTCTCGCGATTCCCCGGTGTTATTGGACGAATTCCTCGCAGGACTTGCTGCCGGCGAAGAGGACGAGGGAGGGGGAGAGGGAGAGGGAGAGGGAGAGGGAGAGGGAGAGGGCCGGACAAGCTGAAGCGGGCAATCGCCGGAGCTGGTTGCTCGTGGGAGAGCCCGCAGCTTCCAGCGGCGCCGCGTACCGAGTTTCCCGCTGCTGATTGTTTTTGAGTTACGAGTTTGTGAGTAAAAGTAAGCGTGGATAATCGTAGAAATTGGATGTTCAAATTTCCGCACACTTTGTAAAATAAAAAAATATATATAAAAACGTACATTGTACTTTCAGTGTTTCCCTTCACTACGTACAAATTAAGTTGCCATAATTATGCACGACTGAGAACTTCCGATAATTCCGATATGCACAAGACGTTTTCTGAGAAACCGTTCGTTTGCAGATGCAATTATTACGAAAATGAAAAAAAATCCCTCAAAAATATATTTCTTAAATTTCAAGTTCCATGATGCAGTAGAGCAATGTGGTCATACTCATTACAGAATGATACAAAAAACAACAAAATATTCAAAATAATGACGTAAATAATTTCACAATGTAGATAATGATAAATATTCCTTCCCATCATTGGAGAATTAGTAAAACATTTCATATTCATTTTGATTTAACTCCATACCATTCAAAGATACTATTTTATTTCTCTCGTTAATATTACTTCTGCACAGAAAGTACGATACATGCAATTGACTGATTCCTGCGAAAGAAATACTATTCGAAAATATTCTAAATGACATAATTTTCACTATTCAATTACATTTCATTCAACGCCTTGTATTGATTATAGATCGGTCTCCATGTAACCTACAAACCTCATTCCACACGAAATTCTCTCTCCAAATCGAGCACTAACCGAAACTAATATAACGTCTATTATCCAGTAGCTCAAAAGGCCACAAGCCAAGTTTCATTATAGACGAAATCGATCTGATTGCCGCCTCCCCCCTCCCCCGACACTCCGGTTCTCCGCGCCGAGTTTCAGATTGAGAGACATTTGCGCTTCGCCCCCACGAAGGCTGGAACGCTGGCTGCGCTGGCAGCGGCGGCAACCCTAACACGATCAGCAGAGGGGCAGCCAAGTTCGACTCGCAGCCCCTTCATACACGTTCCACAATTTCTCCCCCGTGCCTGCCATTGCCACCCTTGGCGTGGACGTAACTGCCTCCGCATCAATTATCGCCACCGCCGCTTCAGCCCCCGTTTGTCTTCACCACCAACACACCAAAATCGCCATTTTCCAACGGTTGCTACACGGCAACCACCACATCAATTACCGCCTTCGTTGAGTGACTCCAACAAAATCATGGCCGTCACCACCACAAGATCACCCGCCTCACATACACGCTCAACGTCACCCCACCACCATTCACAAAATTATCACCACCACGAACAAAATGGACACCAACACCTAAAAAACAAAATCACCCGCCTCCAACTCTGCCATCACCGCTACCTTTACTGCCAAGGTCTCCTCAGCTGCATCGACTAATGTTTCTGCAATGCCTCTGACCTAGAGATACTGGCGTTCAAGTTCCGACTGCTCTGATCGGTAGATTTCCGTGCTTTCTCCGATCAACACCAGGCGAATGCAGGAGCAGTACCCTAACAAACGGGAAACGGACACGCACAATCCTCCCTTCCCATTCCTTGTCCTATTCTCACCACCTTACACACACACACTTACATGCACTACAGTACCACACATGCCGGGAGAGCGGTCGCGAGTTTAGAGCTTGTCCCGCCTGGGGCGGTGCCCCGCTGGTGGGAGATACCTGGTTGGCTAAATAACCCCGCTAGCCGACAGTAGGTCGGCGCCGGATCTCGTCATCCAGCCGGACAACATCACCGTCACATCCCGAGAAAAAATCGTGCACTACATTTACGGTAGCGAAGTCCTTAGCCGTTGACGCGCCCGGAATCAGTAGTAATGAATCAAAACACTGGCTCCGCCACCGCCGCCGCCACCGCCGATGCCAGCGCCGCGTCGCCGGGCACAGCCCAGGGGCGCCGCCGCGCACGTGCCCCTCAGCTGGGGCGGCGCGCGATATCCCTGCTGCGGTCACGCGAGCCCAGAGCCCTTCCCGCTTCGCTCGCCCTACGTCTCCCCCCGACGCCCCCCCCCCCCCCCCCAGCCCCGGGTATCACGCGTCACCCCACTCCTCGCCTCGCCTCGCCTCCTCCCCCCTTCAACAGCTCCGCTATCGCACTTTCTTTTTTTCTTCTTATTTCTTTTTTTGGCTTGTTTTTCATTTTTTTTCTTTTTTGCTGCATCTCACCGCTGCGCCGTCCAGTTCACCTGCTCACTTCCGACACACTCATTCCCGCGTTGCTCCGCCCAGATTCGACACAACACATGCCGTTACGTCTCATCGTTTATGGTGTAACGGTTAGCGTATCGGTACCCAAGTTGGCTGTTTCAAACCCGATCGAAGCTTTTGTGGGTTTTTAAGGGCGAAAAAATCCTTCGTACGCCTTCCTTCGGAGGGGAAGTAAAGCCGCCTGTCCCATGTTAGTAGATTTACTTGCATGTAAAAGATCCTCAAGCCTAAATGACGCCTCTGAGCTAAATTCAAATAGCCTATTTCTCGCCCAAGAAATACCTCCTTTCTCTGCTAGTTGGTGAACGGAGCGTAGCGAAATTTGCGTGGTCAGACGGAAGAGCGAGCCTGATGTCCCGAGTCTCGCCACGTAAAATAAGGCATTAATTCAACTCTGTTCAGTTCAATTCAATTCAATTCAATTCAATTCAATTCAATTCAATCGGTCGAGGCCGCTCCTCCTTTATTCGTTTCCTCCTTTCTGGTTTTATTTTATTCGTTCTTCTGTCTCCGATCTTCTGGGCGTTCCGATCTCATGTCCTTCCTTGTTCCATTCGGTCTCTCCTCCTTTATTATCCCATTACGAAGCACCACCTCGCTTCATCATCGTTATTCGTGTCCCCATATCTTATCGTCTCTTTGCCATTACTGCGTTGAGGCATTCTGCTCACTCATTACTCTTCTTGATCACTTTTTCACGTAAGTGTAACGTTTTTGTTTTTTTTTCATTTCCCCTCCATACACATACCTTATTTCTGGATAATCTCTTTGTATTTTCAACCATCATTCTACACTTATTACGTGAGTTTGTTTTGAAAAGAGAAGCATCGACCTACCTCTGAGATTGCTTTCGCAGTCCTCTTCTCACAGTTTTGCACTTCAACATTACTTCGCCCTTCACAATACGCAATCAGTAAGAGACACAATTACAATCTTTGAAATTTATGAAGCTATTTTATTTGTTACGTTTCAACTGTTTATCGTTGTGTAAAGTTGCAAATTTATGTCTTTCTGCCTGGTATTTCTGACGAGTAGAAAACATTTACCGTAATACTTCAAACCACTCATTCTATCCCGAAGCTGTTTAATGTCTGTAAAAAGGGATATTTACATTTGCCTCAATACTGTGAAGTTAAATCTCAACTCTGATTGGATCGAATACAATTAACCCGTTCTCTAATGCTGCACACGTGCCGTACACGGTCCGATGAATTCGGGTTTACAATCCCAATTCCCGCAAAGAGAATACAAAATTATGTACTGTTTCCCAGAAACGGAAAGTTTTTTAATAATAATTTTGCCTCGAATGAAGCTGCCCGTGACACATTAAGGTCATTGCTTTCAAAGGGCAGAAACGACAGGCAAACCTAAACACGCCGCGTTTGCAAAAATACCAAACTTCAAATAAATGTTCGCGTTCGTAATACGCTTGCAGACGCCCCCGCGTCCTCCATGACAGTTGAACGCCAAAATAAATGTTCGCATTTCACAGAAGGCAGTGACCAACCACACGACCGTGACGTCATTCTCTCTCCGCCAGAATTGGGACGGACTACAAATGTTTTGTTTAACGATGTTTTCTAAACGGAAACGATTCCTGATGCGGCCCAAATGGCGATGTTTTGAGAGCATTTATCTCCCTGAGGCAAGAAACGTTTTGAGAACTCGTTCCAAACGAGATGAAAGCGAAAATACAATGTAATTAATTTTATGTATGCAATGAGACATGTTTCGAATTAACTGTAAAAACCTTCATACGTAATTGTAATTTCATGCTTATTGACAATTTTATTGCATGTTTGCAGTATTAAACGAAGTTCACATTCATTCATGATTTATTTATAAAATCAGAATGTGAAATATGCGTATGTGCACACTGAAACACCAAGCGATACTGCTTTTCTTTAAATCATACCAACCTTAAAAGTAGTTCCGTTCTTTACAGCACAAAATGCAAATCATTTCAGAAAAGAAAATGTTCAATATCTCCGGCGGTGCTGACTCAGTGGCAACGCAGTTCAGGTTCAGGCTCAGGCTCAGGTTTTGGGTTGAGTCAGTAGCGGTTTTTTCAACACTAGCTACATCGCTGGGTCAAATTCAACCAGTGTGTGGTGGCGAATTCTATTGACCGGCTGCTGTTTTTGGTAGTTTTACGAAGTTTCTTCAATCCAAATCTGTTGAATGTCAAAGTACCTTAACACAGGGGTCGCGGATCGCCCGCGGTCATTCCACCATTCTAATATTGTGGCGTCATATCTGTCGCCAATACAAACGTACCAAATATCAGCCACATGGAGAGCGCTGGCGGAAGAGACGCTGGGCTGCACAAAGGCTAGGGAGCGGGAGGGTGCCGTGTCGTGGGTGGCAAACTTGGAAACCCCGTAGGCGGCGGAAACGCATCGGCGGACACAGCGAGGTGACGCAGTTCCGTCAGCCGGCCCCGAAGGTATATAAACGGACCCCGACCTGAGCTCTTTCTTCTGATTCTTCTGATTCTCGGGCGCGTCGGTAGGACGTCGTGTGGGTTGTGCGCGGCGCTGCATTTTAATGCATAAGCTACCGAGGCAGGAAACCGAAGCCGGCGTGCTACGTCGAGACGGGAGGTGCGGCATATTCACTGGTATGCTCACGTAAGTTACTGGTGCATCACACCGAATATGATAGTTAATTATCGGGCCAGCGGTGGTGGTAACCAGGGAAAGTTCCTTCTAGTAACGGTCAGTATTGTTATTTGTAAATATTGTATATAGTATTATGGTGTTAGAGTATTTTTATTAAAATAAATACTTAATATTTACAAACCGTTAACGTCTGTAAATTATTGCCCCGGCAAAGACGCCACAATATAATTTTTTTTCTCTCCCTCCACACACACACACACACACACACACACACACACACAGTACACGCTTATATCCTGTACCTCATATGTCAGGAGACCAGAGCTTAGAGCTTTTCTCGGCTGGGGCGACGACCGATAGGGGGAGATAACCGTAGGGGAGAAGACAATGTTCAGGTTAGGGTCGGAACTCATGAGCCAGCATCCTTCGGAATAAGACATCCACTACACTTACAAAACCAAGGGTGGGATGCGCCAAAAACCGATGAATACTTCCTCATAAATCCTCCCCGACCTACTAGCCACGGAATTTAGCTCTTCTCTTTACTATTCCCTATAACGAATGCATAAAGAATTTAACTGACAGCGGAAACTAACGCCCTAAATCCTCACAGGTCTACATTGCTTGAGTTTAAGGGAAGAAACATTTTTTGATCAAAGACAACATTCACACACTGTCAATAATATGTAACATGAGAGCATCGAAATAAATTTTGATAATTTGATATACAAGACGCGTGTTAGTAGCTAAATGTATTAGTTTTCACATCGTATACACAATCATACAGAAATCAACCCGTAATATCGAACACACAGAATCTATTATGACACATGCAGGATAAAACACAAAATGTTTCTCATCCCAATAAAACTGTAATTAAGGCAAAATCAGAATATCGCACTGGAAATGTTGAGAGCGAAAATTGCAGTATAAATTCAAGCAACACATTCATCTTCAGTACAGAACGATTCATTCACTTGCTTTATCTTTTCGTGAACTATAGAAAGTCCTTTAAGTGCAAGTCAATTGAACATAAAACATACATAAAACAAGATATGATGCCAAGGTTTCGATCCTTTATAGAACTGTTTGTGCAGTTTCAAATTAACAGTAATAGTAACAAAGTTACTTGCATGCATATAAGTTCATCTCGAATTAATCTAACAATCTAAGTTCAGCCCTTTTGTATTAAAATTAGTACATACTTCACAAATAAAATTCTGAAGAGAGCTCGACGAAACATGGGTTTTGTACGGTCATACAAATATATAAAATAATAAAAACAATAAAATAATACGAAATATACAAATAAATAATAAAATAATACAATATAATACAAAAAATGAATGCCTACATGAAGTAATGTACATTCACTAGGAACTAACATACACTCAAGGCCTCTGCGATTCAGTTTACAACCTAGTTTCCACCATGAAATTCGACTACGCCCTCCTCGCCAGCCAAACGGACCCGACAGCGAAAAGCGAGAACTCACGCTGCGAGTCGAACCGCGCACACATGCCGCATCTCAAAACGAGTGAAAACCATCGTAAAACGAGAGCGACTCGCGAGAGCCCTCGCGGGCCGTTCTTCCTTTTGTTCGCGCCCGCGCGCCTAGGCTACGCCGCTCTCGCCAGGCGGCCCGCGCGCGAGACAAAGAAGCGAAACACGAGAAGGCGGCCGCGCGGGGGAGCGGACCCGCCTCGCCCCCGCAACCCGTCCCCCCGCCGCCCACGCAACGCCGGCGGTGAGCTTCTCTACTCGGCCGCCGCCAGGAGCGCCACGCCACCGACGCAGCACCGCCCCCACCCCCCTCTTCGCCATGACTCGCCACCTGCTGGGCCCGTCCCCGCTCACCACACACAGCCCTCGCTAGCCCATTCCTATCCTCGCTCACACTGCACCTCGCCCGCTCAGCGTGCAACGGATACGCTCGCCCCGCATCGCATCGCTACGCTCGCCCCGCACCGATACTCTCACCCCGCATCGCCACGCTCACCCCGCATCGCCACGCTCACCCCGCATCGCCACGCTCACCCCGCATCGCCACGCTCACCCCGCATCGCCACGCTCACCCCGCATCGCCACGCTCACCCCGCATCGCCACGCTCACCCCGCATCGCCACGCTCACCCCGCATCGCCACGCTCACCCCGCATCGCCACGCTCACCCCGCATCGCCACGCTCACCCCGCATCGCCACGCTCACCCCGCATCGCCACGCTCACCCCGCATCGCTACGCTCACCCCGCATCGCTACGCTCACCCTTCTCCGATACGCTCACCCTTCTCCGATACGCTCACCCTTCTCCGATACGCTCACCCTTCTCCGTTACGCTCACCCTTCTCCGATACGCTCACCCTTCTCCGATACGCTCACCCTTCTCCGATACGCTCACCCTTCACCGATACGCTCACCCTTCACCGATACGCTCACCCTTCTCCGATACGCTCACCCTTCTCCGATACGCTCACCCTTCACCGATACGCTCACCCTTCACCGATACGCTCACCCTTCACCGATACGCTCACCCTTCACCGATACGCTCACCCTTCACCGATACGCTCACCCTTCACCGATACGCTCACCCTTCACCGATACGCTCACCCTTCACCGATACGCTCACCCTTCTCCGATACGCTCACCCTTCTCCGATACGCTCACCCTTCTCCGATACGCTCACCCTTCTCCGATACGCTCACCCTTCTCCGATACGCTCACCCTTCTCCGATACGCTCACCCTTCTCCGATACGCTCACCCTTCTCCGATACGCTCACCCTTCTCCGATACGCTCACCCTTCTCCGATACGCTCACCCTGCTCACACTGTACACCGTGCAGACTCTGCTCACCTCGCGAAGTCCCCGCTCACCCTGCACCGCGCCCTCTCACACCGTACAACCCCTACTCACCCTGCAGCGTCGCCCAAAATCAACCTACGCATACCCCTCCCCCGCTCGCCACCCGTGATCACCCATCCCAGCTCACCTCGCTCCTTCTCGCTTCTCCACCCTCCGCCAATCCCTGCCCGCCCACTGCCAGCGGCTCCGTCGCCGCCCTCCCAGCCACCCCAGCCGCGGCGGCGTGGGCGGCTGCATAAAAATTTATTACCACCACATGAAACCGAAAAACCCTCGGCGGGCCAGCGGGGGCCCCGCCTGGGACCTCGCGCAGCATAAGATTTTAATTCTTGTCATAAATCAATTCCCGATTCCGGCTCCTTAATGGTGGCGCCGCGGACGACGAGGACTGCAGACGGCGGCGGGGGCGGGGGCGGGGGGGCGGCCAAGAGCATTACGCGGGCGGAGGAATGCGGCGGCCTGCACCACCCCCGTCCCGCCCCCGTCCCTCAACCCACTCCTCCCCGCCGCGCAATTTGCCGGTGCGCCTCGAAAAATGAGAAACCTTTTAGGCCGCGCGATTTAATCTACAGGGGGCGCCTGATATAGTGTCCACGTTTTTGCCTGCCGGAGAAAGAATTCCAGAAAATCGCTCGCGATCCCGGTAAATCACTTTCTAATGCGCGGCGCGACGGCGAGGCGGGGCAGCGAGCCCGCGGGGGCCGAAACAGGGCGGGGAGGGGAGGGGCGGGGCTGGGGCGAGGGCGAGACGGTGGGCGGGGAGCTGGCCGCCGCGTTGGGGAAGAAATGGGAGGCGGAAGCCGGCGGGGACAACGCCCATTGCGACGTCGCCTACGCTCGGAGTAGAACGAAGGCGGGCAGAGAACAGCGGGGAGCCGGGTCGCGGGGGGGGGCGGTCAGGGGAAGGGAAAGCGAGGCAGGAGCAGATTAAAGAGCCTTGGAACGGGGCGGGGGATGGGAAGGGCATGATACAGTACGAGTAAGAGATCACGAAAGTAGAGGCGGCGTACCACTGTCGTGGCCCGGTCGGCCGTTGAGAATAAAGTGGAGTGTACGACGCACAAAAATGTACGGGAGGTAGAATAAAGCAAGAAATCAAGTGTTGAAGTGACGACGGACCATAAAAATCGCAGGCGAGGCGGCAGCAGAGGGTATGTGGGAGTTGAGGTGAATACGTGGGAGCAGCCGAAAACGAAATAGGGAGATGTAGGGAGAGGGAGAAAGGTAAGTTGTAAATTTGTTAGTCAACACGAACCTTGACACGAAGGGATTGGAAAATTAGGAAAGAGGCACGAAATTCAAGGAGAGATTCAGAGAGCCAGAGATTCGGAGAGGTTAGAAAATGAAAACTAGAAATCCGTACAGCGAGATCCAAGGAGATGTGCGGGGAAATTGGGAAAGGTAGTAACACACTTGGAGCGACGGGGTGTGACAAAGGCGGTCGCAAGCAGAAGGTAGCGAGAAGGGAACCGCTGACGGCCACATGCGGGTGGCGGGGTTTTGCGCGAGCGCATCTGAGGTTGCGCCAGCGCAGAGAAGCGACCGTGCGCGGAATGGCGCGTGTTGCTTCCTCCCCCGACGCCCCGGAAGCCCCAACACGGGACGAGCAAAGCGAGCCCTGGAGGGGCGGGGATAAGTTGGAAGGGCTTCTCGGATTAAAACCGAGATTAGCTGCTGAACCACTTAGCGGCGGCGCAGGAATACTTTTCTCCTCTCCCGGCGGCGACCGGCGCGGCACGAGCGCGGGCAATAGTGCCGGGCTAAACGCCGGCGGGTTGGGGGCGATGGCGGGCGGCGGCGCGGTGAGCAGGGTGGCCGCCCCGGGCGACAGGGGTGGGCGTCGTTGCTTGGTTGCTAGTGATTCCAGCTGCGTCAACTACTAACGACATTAGTCCCGTAAGTGTAATGCAGGTTTTTCCTCGGGAGATGGCGGTAAACGGCTGGTAGGTGCCCCGCTGAATGGCGCGATCCGACGCCGACCTCCCGTCGGCTAGCGGGGTTTTCCTTAACCAGGTATCTCCCACCAGCGGGGCACCGCCCAAGCCGGGACAAGCTCTAAGCTCCCAACCGGTCATGTGTGGTAGCGTAGTGCAAGTTAGTGTGTGTGTGTGTGTGCAAATAAGGCATGAGGGTAGGAAGGGGTGAGGAAGGGCAAGGACAGATCACACACACGATCATGACCCGTTCGTGAGGGTACTGCTTCGGCATTCGCCTGGTGTGGATCGGAGAAATCACGGAAAACTACATATCTGAGCAGCCGAGCCTTAGAATTCTCCTCCAGACAGCGACTGAATTCGACCTAGTTGACAAGCTAGTGCCGAAAATCCTGCCCCCTTCAGCATTGAAGCCTACGACTTACCGGTCAGAGGAACCGCAGTGACATTAGTTGATAACCTGAGCCACCTTTGTTGACCTGAGTCACCAGTTGATAACCTGATATATTTTCGACACTCGCGTCTTAGCTGTGTCATATTCAACCATAACCCGGAAGAGAATATTAGAGACTGGTTGCTTGTATCGTTAGTTTTTCGAGGTTTATATGACCAACACCGGGCGAATGGCTAGGTAGAACTCTGAAAATCAGTCACGTATTGCGCGTGATACTTCTTTCCTCATCCTTGCCCTTTCCTCTCTCTTCATACACACACAAACACACACACACATACAAACACACACACATACAAACACACACACATACAAACACACACACATACAAACACACACGCGCGCGCGCGCGTTGGCAATGTATCTCTTCTATCATTTATGTAATATGCCAGTTTCATACATTCATTTTTTTATTTATTTTATTTAAGATCGCATCAACATCTAGGTCATTATCGACCACTATTGCATACTACGGTATGGTAACTGAGAAGATGAAATGATGTGATAATGATAGGGCGTGAAAGGACGAACACAAATACCACCATGCCCGAAGCAGGATTCGCACCCGCGATCCTTGGGTCCGAGATCGCTATGGCACTACTGCCTTAACGATCTTAGCCATCCGGAGCGGCACATTCGTTTTATTTCCGTTTATAAGTTACATCGAGATTGTAGTCACATTGGTACTCTTTGATCAACTAAGGCCGTGGGACATCTATCTTTCGTGTTTTCCTAGTGGCCTAACGGTTCCTCCTCAGACTGATCAATAAAATTCGGTTTAACCCCCCCCCCCCTCCCCGTTGCTACCGACGATGTCAGAAGTGTTTGTGACGTCGCAAACAGAGAATCGGAAGTTCCGTGGAAGTCGGCGCTGAAGCTACGAAATACATAGAGAAAAGGCTTTGAAGCTTACGCTGTGACGCTTGGACGTCAAGCTTTCGTAAGTTTAGAGCACCCCCCCCCCACATTTGCAGGCGATATTAGTGTGTAATAGGTGGGAACAACTGAGACATTGTACGGCCGAGCCACGAGTCCTACGTCATTCACAGAAATTCTCCAAGTTATTGTTATTATTGTTGATAACAATACAATTAACATTATTATAATTGTTGCCATTTTTGCTGCTATTTACTTTTTAAATTTATGTTACATGCCTTGATAACTACATGTTACTATTTATTTGTTTCACTCCACAAAATATACGCATATCTTTTTACTCAATCACGAAAAACTGTTTTTAAAATATCATCGAGGAGTATTACAACATAAAATTTGTAGCCATTATTACCCTCAAGTTATGAAGGAGGATTTAACAAAAATCTACATAACTTCATGAATTGCAAACACTCGAAAACGTGTTTCAGATATTAAACTGATGAAATGCGCTTTCTACAACTAAACAAATGGCTTTGCGTTGATATATTTTCATTGATCAAGTTATAGAAAACAACATTCAAATAGATGATCATAAATTGTTCGATTCTTCAATATATTCGTGCCGCAGGGGCAGAAATTAATTCATATCACGCGCCCGGTTTGAAGTTAATGACAGATGCAGACATGCAAATATTCGTATGTAATGTAACCAACAGTCGATCGTTTACTTCCAAATTCACTTGCAATGTCGCCATCGGTAGCGAAATGTGTTCATTTTCGCAAAATTTATTTTCCAGAGCAATTTGCTTCTCCATTACATACTGCAACTATTCGTATTTACATTGCAATTAAAATATGCATTAAAGACAGATGTGTCACAATTCAAAAAATGAAATGCAGATTAGGAGGAACAATAATTTCACTATGTAAACGTTAATTACATTTCAGAGATGGTAAACGTGATGTGGTTCCACGAATCATGGGATCTGGTTCGATATTCTAATAGGCGGAATTCGGATGAGGGGGAGCACAGGACGCTTTGGTCAAAACATGTACATCTGAATTCGTTCTTCGGTAACAGCCAACGTTAAAATTGAATGTTTGTACTGATTTTTTATGATGATGATGATGATGATGACATTATTATTATTGTTATTATTATTGTTATTGTTATTGCTATTGTTATTATTATTATTGTTATTATTATTGTTATTATTATTGTTATTATTATTGTTATTATTATTGTTATTATTGTTATGATTATTATGGTTATTATTATTATTTCTTCAAGTCTCTCGCTTAGCGAGGTGCCTATAGCAGACACCAGGACCTTAGTAGAACCAAGGTGCCTGCTTCGCTTGCAAACTCGGTCGATCAGTTATATCACTAGAAACTTCGTAACAATGCGTGCAGTACTCAGGAGAACAGCCTTTTGCATTGTTTGAATGTGCCAGTTCTTAAGGCCAAGACAAGCAGATGATGAAATTAGTTCTTCGGAGATCAGTCCATTTGCAGAGATGACCAGAGGGACTACTTCAACAGATACTAAGCGCCCCATGTCGCTCAGTTCAATTTATTATTATTATTATTATTATTATTATTATTATTATTATTATTATTATTATTATTATTATTATATTATTATTATTAATAACAATAATAATAATAATAATAATAATAATAATAACAATAATAATAATAATCTTTGTAATACCTTTCACCTTCAGCAATTGTTCATTCAAAAGCGCGTCTTAGGAGGCGTGTACACGGAGATGCTACCTGGCGGTCCTTTGGGCAACTGACTGCGATAAGACGTGACAAAGACAATTAACATTGATGGAGGATTTACTACAAGTGCAAAGCGCTCAACGACCGCAAGGAGCTTGGAGACGCGTAGCGTTAATGCAGATCCAACAAATTAAAAAAAATTGAAAGTGTTATATTAAAAAACTAACGTAAATAATAATTGAGCTATTGTAGTGATTGTGCGCCGACTCATTCTCTCCGAAAAGCGTAGTTATTACCAGGTAGCCATGGTGTGTGGTGAAGATGTATGTTTCTCGCATCCCGTGAGGTGCCCTAGTCAAGAATATGTAGCGTATAAACTCTCTTGGTAATTGCAAGCTCTGAGGATGGAAATACATTTTCCGAAACCTTCTCACGCAACCATGTTTAATTTTTTTTTTGCTCCTAACAACCAAGGCCCATTAACAGTACTTCAGTATATAATTTACGGTGGTTAAGAATTCTCGATATATGTTTACATGGTTTAAGTTCGTATAAAACAGAAACGGTCGTGTTCATCATTCCATTATTCCATCTAATTTTGCCCGTTATTGTCTAGGAGGTCCATAATACCGGAGAAATTTTAAGCAGCAGAACAGTCATAAACTCGTATGTTTCGCGAACCCTATTTGTCAATAATTGTAAAATTTAATTGATTTTTTGGAAATCTTCATTACTTTCCAAATAGTAAATATCTTATAAAAACATATTTATTATTTGTAGCCTCTTTAACTCAACTCCACTAGAAGCAGTCTACATGTGCACTTAGGTTTATCATCAAACTCGCAAACATATTACGAAGAGACTCAGGAATACGGTCGTAAAAGTTTAACTTTCAATTCCTCCCGAATGTTAAATTTAAAATGAACTTATTTGTACAATGACATTTTAAAGATGACATTACAATTAGCATGAGCCAAAAACGAGCTATGGGCACGGGCCGTGGGCACGGGCTGTGGGCACGGGCCGTGGACATGGGCTGTGGGCACGGGCTGTGGGCACGGGCTGTGGGCACGGGCTGTGGGCACGGGCTGTGGGCACGGGCTGTGGGCACGGGCTGTGGGCACCAGCTGCGGGCGCGGGCTGGCGGGGTGCACGTGGGGCGGTGTCCGGTTGCAGGGTAACGAGGCACCCCGGCACGCCGCGGAGGCCCGCGCGCCGGCCTTTCTATTAGGCACGGGAGAGAAGTGCGCGCCAGATGATGTAACTGGTGGGAGGCTGGGGTGGTCGGAGGAGCCGTCCGTGGAGGGAGAGGGTCGCCAACTCACCCGGTACGGTGCGGTGCGTTCTGCAGCTACCATGTGGTAGTGATCGTGGCGGTCGTAGCGGTCGTAGTCGTAGCGGTCGTAGTCGTAGCGGTCGTAGTCGTAGCGGTCGTAGTCGTAGCGGTCGTAGTCGTAGCGGTCGTAGTCGTAGCGGTCGTAGTCGTAGCGGTCGTAGTCGTAGCGGTCGTAGTCGTAGCGGTCGTAGTCGTAGCGGTCGTAGTCGTAGCGGTCGTAGTCGTAGCGGTCGTAGTCGTAGCGGTCGTAGTCGTAGCGGTCGTAGTCGTAGCGGTCGTAGTCGTAGCGGTCGTAGTCGTAGCGGTCGTAGTCGTAGCGGTCGTAGTCGTAGCGGTCGTAGTGGTATTGGGAGATGGTTGATGGGGGTGATTAGGGGGTGGATGTGGTTGTGTTGGTGGTGCAAAAATCAAGCCGAAGAGCGACAATCATCAGGGGGAGAACGTAGAGCGAAGAATGACAAAAAGAAATCGCAAGCGAGAGATGCGTTGGGGCCGCGCAGACAGCTGTGGCAGTGTTTGTATGATCCGGAACTATCGCACCTCATGCGTCAACATCATTTTTCGTCTTCTTTCTTTCTTTCTTTTTCTTTCCCTTTCGGTATAAAAATGCAGTTTTTCATTGCTTACATGGAAAGAAAAAAAAAACGTTTTCTTTTTCTGTGTTGGGTACTTCAGTCACCACGAAGAAGAAGAAGACAATAACAAAAATATGAGGGATGCCAGCCCGGGCAAGCAAGGCATTAAGAGCGACTAACGAGTGTCCGAAAGGTCGCGTGTTTGAATTCCGTAGAGGGCACCGCTCAACCAGTCTCGTCTTCTGCCTGGGGTAGGATGCAATTGCCGAGTTGACCCAAAGCTTTAAAGTGTGATTTGTGTAAAGTTTACAAAGGTGTTATGTAGTCGGGACAGACACACATTCACCACTAAGTGAAAAATTATCCCGTTTAAGATGTAAATTGACCATTACAACAAAGCGAACGTGAAGATTAAAATACGATATATCATTTTATGATTGCTTCGACCCTGCTAGAAAACGACATATGAATAAAAAGGACTAATAACTGCATTTAAATAACTCTACGCAAGTCTATTTTCGTTCTCCTCTTAGTGCGTACTCTTTATTAAATACCTAGAATGCAAATGTGTATTTCACACACACAGATTTAGATTATTCTACATACTTCAATTTGATTAATTATAAAGTCAATTATAGATTCTGTAAAATTAAATCAGACTCGAAAACAACATAGTACGAACGTTTCTTTCGAAGACAGAAGTTCATCTAAATGAAACTTAATGTAAGAAAATAATAAAAATGTCTTAAACAAAGAATTCAAATATTACATTTCAACTATAAATTGAATGTGAAATGTTCGTACTTTGAAACTAGATATTCAATCCAATGAAGAATAATCATATTTTCATATTTCGAAGACTAGTTCGAGTATTCACAATTCCTGAATAATCAAAGTACCATTCATCACTATCCTAAACAGGTTATTGGTTGGTTGTAGCTCATACTCCGGTACTATAAACAGCTCTCTGGCATCTAGAAGACGATACCTCTTCCAGGAACAACATCCAATGTTGCACGCACGCACGCACAGCACCAGAGCTCTACCTCTTCCCAGCAGTCACCGAAACCTAACCATCCTCGCTCCCTCCACTTCCCACCTCGTTTCCTCACACCACCGCTTTCCCCACTCCCTTTCGCCCATCTTCTGGCCACGGCTCGCTTCCCGCCCTCGGACGGGCAGAGCTTCACTTGCGCAGTAAATGAAGGGTCATAATCCCTACCTGAGGCGGCCAGGACACGTGAGCGCTAAGTGGGTCCGGGGCGGGGGCGGCGGCGGGACGAGCAGTCAGGGGAGATGAAAGAGCTCAAACGTTTCCGTTGATGTCGCTCCCTCGATCGTAAGCTATAAGGTTTCATTTAGGAAGAAACGCAGGGAGAGAGCAGGGTGTGACACAAAGCGTTGAGTCGGAAAGACACCCACACAGAGAAAGAGTTGCGCTCTGCCCGAACGGATCGAAAAGCTGCACATTTTGCCAACTGCTAATCATTTGCTGAAAAAAAATACAAATCCCTGAAAACTTACATTTACGTCATTCAAGTGACCCAAGTTTGCGGAAAGAGTTCTATTAACGCATTGTTTACAATTCGTGGATTATAACGAGGCTAGCTGTGAGAATTCTTGCACTACAGTAAACCTAAAATATGACTCAATTATTCGATAATTTCACCCTCAAATTCTACCTCACTACATTGTGTGGAAGCCTTCATCTTCCGATTGACGCATGCTGTCAATTGATTTTTCATATAAGGCCGGCAGCAAATCGAACTGCTTTGCGTAAGTAAAAGTCTCTCCGATCAGCGAAACATTGCGTTCACGGCGTGAAACTTTCTTTTGACCATTCCTTGACCGTCTTTGTCTCTTTGCAGCTTCACAACTCACGTCGTCTCTTGCTTCCCATTCCGTTCCACTGCCTCGTCTCTTCCGTTGCCTCGCCTCCGCCATCCCCACCTTTGAACCCTTCGACAGGGTACAGTCCCGCGCCTTCGTAGAGGGGCTGGGGAGGGGGGAGGACTTCTCCTCCTCGGGGGGCGGGGGTAGTAAGGGTCCTCTTCACTCGTCTAAGCATCGTTCGGCTGCAGGGCAAGGGGGCCCCGACCCCTTTCACCCAGGCTGCGCCCTCTTCATCAGCCGCCCGCGAGGCGGGGCGCTGCCTTCGAGATTTTCCCGCAAGCCCTTTGCAAACTTACCATTGCTCTCCGGCATATTTGTGTGATGAATTTGCGCTCGAGAGGCCAAGCCTCAGAACTGCTGTGGAAACCGTTTCCAGAGATCAGTCGATTTTGAAAATAGACGTCTCTTTAGTAAACTCATCTTATGGAAATCAGTTTTATGTTATTTTACATTTGACTAATTAAAATTTTGTAACACTCTTCATGTTTCACTAAATTAAGTTATTTATTATATTTATAGCACTGTGCTTAGTAGTTTATTATTATAACATTATAGTATTATAAATTATAACAATGTTATGTAATTACGTATATTATTTCATCTGATATCTTCATTTATTTTGAGGAATATATTATATATAGTTGCACACGCTAAGAGCATTAAAATTAGCTTGAACAAGCAGGTAAGTTTAAAATTTAATTTCAAATGTTTAGTCTTGTAATTCGTTCCCAGGTTTACTACACAAAATTTACAGTCGACACGTGGTTGTAACCCACTAGCAATGACAGATTCGCATAATATTATGACAATGACGGAAAAAAGCGTAAGAAAACAAGAATGTATGGTTAACAAAATTAAAAAATAATAGTACTTAAAAAATAACGATAACAGAGTTTAAATAACTTGCAAACACATCGCAAACACTTGCAACGTTAAAATATAATATTCATTTTAGTTTGTGTTAGTCAACATATTCACAATTGCCGGAGAGATAACGAAACTGTAACTGCGAACTGCGAAAAAACACTGTTTTTTCGCAGTTAGGAAACGGGAAAGCCAGTAGAGACTAGAATTTGTTAGTCACCTTTAGCAGCGTGTTGATCATCGAAAACATTAAAGCTATCGCTTTCATTCAGTCGACCTAAGCATGTGCTCGTCTTCGCTGATCAAACGGTGGAGAGTGTCCGTTCACCTCTCTCATTGAGTGCAACGTTTCTCGAGTGCACGCGCAATGGCTGTAATATTACATATAAGAGTATTCTAAGCAGGGTGATTCAGTCCTCGTTGCACATACGCCTGGACCTTATCCCACATGTAATGAACAGACTTAATTTTCCAAAATTGGATACTCGTCATTTAATTTTGTAAATAATTAACGTTAACAGTTGGGCTATGCGCATGAGCTCGTGTAACACGGGCTACGGCAAATGAGCAAGCGGCATCACCACTTCGGCCATTTGGGCTCGCCACTTCTCTGGAAAACTCAATTGCTAATACTATCCTACTACTAATGGAGAAGCCCCGGAACGAGTACAAAGCAAATAGCACGCGAGGTTAAGGCAACGCAGTCTTTCGTATGGCGAAGAATTCATGCGGAGAGATTACGACTTTTTCATTTCCAGCGGGTGCAGCATTTGCGCAGTAAACACTTACAACGTTGTTTACAATTCTATAGGCATTTCGTGCGCAAATGCAAAGAAAAACAGGAATTTCTTTCTCTGGTCAGATGAAACGTGTTTTACAAAAACTGGCACAACTCACAATTTGCACGTGAGGTCAAAGAAAAATCCGCCAGTTGCACGTATTGTAGAGATTTCTGTAAACGTGCCGGGTGGCATTGTGAATGAATTTATCCTTGGGTCTCATTTCTTACCTGAGCGTTTAAGAGACGTTCAGAATCAGAATTTTATAACTCCCAACACTTTTGGAGCCGCGTGTTCATGAAAGTCCACATTTATGCTACCTAAATCAAGAATTGTGATGGCCTCCTTCAGCGTATTGAAAGTGTGGCGGCAGAAATAAAGGCACAACCGAAGTTGTGTGCATCACAGCCCGTACGGCGCAGATGCTTATCTTGCGTTCACGCAAGAAGAGGCCATTTTGAACACTTGTAGAACCCCTGTTACAGGAGGGGAAAATGCGAAATTTTGACTGTATAGCAAGTATGATAAACTATCATAAATAACACATAAATAATACTTTTCTCTCCCCTTTCATATTCATTAGATAAGTAGGCAATAGTAGCAACAGGGAACAATATTTAATGTAATAATTGGGCTACATGTTTTGGGAAGTATAATCAATGACCAAAACATGTTTATAAATTTTGAATAGGGTTTACACTATTTCCTTCTGCACTTATGAATAACTTGGTGTACTTTATTGCCGGATCCATATGAGCAACGAAGACTGGATCACCCTGTATTTCAATGCATCACTATGTTTTAACAAGTGTACAGATTCTACGCTATATGATATATTTATATTTAGAGATGTTTTATTTTTACACTGCGTCATATGGTCTACAACCGTAGATTCTATCTCTAATTTCCGGCAGGAATGGTACTACTCTATGGGAATATGCAAAATAAATTGACAGGATAAGTCAATTGAAGACGCGGAGAATGTAGGTTTCCACAAGATTTAGTGAGGTAAAATTTTAGGGAGAAATTTCCAAATCATAGAGTCATGTTTTAGGTTTATTCAAGTGCAAGAATTCTCACAGCCAACCTCGTTAAAATCCACGCATTGTAATTATTACCTTTATAGAGCACTTTCCGCTAACGTGGGACTCTTCATTGCCGTTCTTAATATTCTGAATAACAACCATCCGTGAAAGTGTATATCACCTTTATACATAACTCATAAAAATTTGGAACAAATTGGAAGTTCTCTGTGACTCCAAAGATGAAATCAGCAACTCTCCATTAAAACTGATTGGGATAAATCTGTCAGGTTAAACCTATCCAAAAAGGTATGTGAGAAATGCCTATACTACCGTCAGCAATAAATGGGTCGTATTGTATTAGAATCATATTGAGACATTGCGTTCATAAAACTGGTGAAACGCTTATACTTCTGAGCAGAAAATTACAAAAAATATAGAAAGAGAAATCAAAATTCAATGTCATTTTTTACCCGAAATAACTTCACAAAATACAATTTATAAAACGAGGAGGCTACTCTTTATAATTAGTTTCATCACGTACGAACTCATAACATTTTTCCAAGAGATTTTTACATCCCTGGAGCCGCCGAAATCTTTTCCAATCACATTGAACTTTACGTACACCAAATTATCCATTATAGATTTTCAATTTTTACATTTGAACTTTCGAACCATCATGATTTTCTATTACATCACGCACTTTCCCCGCGTTCTCGGAGCTTAGGAACGAATAGCTGCGGAGGAATGAGGTCCTAATCGTTAGGGCGATGCGATGTCCGCGGGCGCGCAGCTCTCTTTCATTGCAGTTCATTGCCGCTCATTGCTCTTTTATCGTTCCTTTCGGGGCGGCGCAATTTGCATGGGCAGCGGAGCGAGCGCGCCGGCCAGCCGACACGCCTCACCGATCGCTACCTCTGCCCGAGATACGAACGCGAGAGCGTTCGACGTTTAACGAAGGCGATAATGACTGGAAAGAAAAACCTGGACGGGCGGGCGTGGGCGGGCGATTGTGGACGGACGGACGGACGGACGGACGGATGGATGGATGGACGGACGTGTTCGGGCGGACGGGTGGTCGTCGCAGGGAGGGCATGGTTGGGCGGTTGGGCGGGCGGGCGGTTGGGCGGGTGGTTGGGTGGTTGGGCAGGTGGTTGGGTGGTTGGGCGGGCGGTTGGGTGGTTGGGCGGGCGGTTGGGTGGTTGGGCGGGCGGTTGGGTGGGCGGGCGGTTGGGTGGGCGGGCGGTTGGGTGGGCGGTTGGGTGGGCGGTTGGGCGATTGGGCGATTGGGCGGGCGGGCTAAGATCGCCCAGCGTGCGCATACGCCCCCGCACTCGCGACTCGTATGAGCCAACGCGGTAATCGCCTCGACGTTGCGCACCGGGTGAGCCGCTCTAGATGAGAGAGTGATCTCTGGATCGAGCATTAGCAGCTGAAGTCGATTTACAGCCCCGTCTAAAAATTAGTTGGTTTCTCTAGGGATTTCTGTCTCCGTGCCCATTCTTAATAAACAATTTTCTCTTCTCATTCTTATATTATACCGCAATTTATTTGAAATTAATTTTAATATATATTTTACTGTCCACATAGTAAAACTAATATAGTTTTGTAGAACCGTATGGAGTATAAATCAGAAACCAGTAATCTGATTACTGATCTTGTGTCGGTAGAACTATCGTCCTTTATTTTTATTATATGAGACCACCGTAAATGATAAAAAAGAAATAGAGTATCGAAATTCCCTTGAACATTTATTCAGAACAAAGATTAATTGTAGCGTGTTCCGTTCTTTATTTTTCTCTTCGCTGATCGCTATTTCTAGGAGCGAAGCGTATGCGGATGTGTTCGACGTTTAATGAAGGCGATAATGACCGGAAGGGGAAAAAAACGTTAGGCCGTGTACGCCACGCATTCGCTAATCGTTTGAGAATCGACGTTGAATTCGGAGAGACGATCCTGCTTTCGGTGAGGGACACTGATGTTCTGATCAATGACGGACTATGATCTGAGGACGGAACATTAACAGCAGAAGTAATGTATAAAAAAGTCTTCGTTTCTCTAGTGATTTCTATTTCCATTTTATTTCGCACTCTCTTTCCTTATTCAAATGTTGCAAATGAAGTACCTCTATGGATACATTTTATAACATATATTCTGAAGTGAACTTCATATTATGTGCCCTCAAATGCAAATCAGAACCCAATATTCTGATAATGGGTCGTAAAATAGAGGAGTCTTGGGTGACTTTTATACTTCTTTCTACTTTCTAAAACAATGTTGTACAAGGTTTCAGCACCAAAATTATTATTCTCGTTCAACACATTTTTTTAGCATTTACGTTTAGCGTACATTGTTCTATTGCCTATTACTTCTTCCCCAATTCTCTATGACAACTTCTGTAAAACGTAGCACGTTGACGAGTTCGACATTTAACCAAGGCAATAACGACTGGAAGGAAAAACAGGAGCGGACGGTCATGTTTCACTAAGAGCGCATATGCGGCGCATTCGCAACAGCAATTACCTCGGCGTTGAACTAGATGAGTTTTTCACGCTTCAATAAGCGTATTATCAGATCTTTGATTGGAGATTAGCGCTGGGAGAGACCGAACCATACCAGCGCAAGTCGATTTTCACCCGAGTCTAAAAATATTATGTTTCTATAGGCAGTCGCAGATTAAATGTTACCAACTTCCAAGGCGTGTACAGGGGCGAGGATGATCAGTTTCTGATAATGAACATGCGATGGGAAATTTCAGAAACGCAGTTACACACGAGCAATGAGCCCCTTTTTCGAAGGCCAACTCATCATCCACTGGTGTTTGGCGGATACACGGAATATCTTTGCGTTAGAACGAGACCTGCCACACACCACAGCATACGTTGCCTCCCAAAGAGGGGCCAATGTAACACGTGTAAAGTAGTTGCATATGCAATTTTCCATTATATATACATTGGCAAAAAGACATCCTCTGTGACTCCCTTCATGTCCTGGAAGTTTGTAATATTTATTTCTCGTCATCATATGTAGTGCTTTCTGTCACAGTACTATAAATCCATTACACATTTCTAGTAAGCGAAATGTAAAATAAAATCTGATTCTCCGATAAATGGACCACATGGCAGAGGACTTGTCGTTCCTTGATTATTTCTATTTTCTCACAAATAAAGGAAACTTTTACAGGATCAAAATTGCCATTTACTTTTACCTAGAATACATTTCAGCGTGGTACGCGCAATTGCAAAACACTCAATTTCTTGCGTACTCACCGACTCTGCCAGCGATACTTAAAACGCGAACACGTTCGACGTTTAACGAGGGCGATAATTACCGGAAGGAAAAGGAGAAACAGTCGCCACCGCTTCACTAAGACTCTCGAGCGAGAGTGTACGTGGGGGCAGCAGCGACTGCGGGCGGGCGTGGTAATTACCTCGCCGTTGAAGCAGCTGGGAACGCATTCAATGAGAGACTGTACTCTCGGCGATTCACAATGCGAAAGACTGAAATTTACCATCGAAAGTGTCAAAAACTATTTGGATCCCATACCGATTCCTGTCAACGTACATCTATTCTCATTTTATTTCCCTCGGCATACAATCGTTGGCCCTAAATGTGTATGAAGTCGATTTAGAGATGTATATATTTTGTCCCTAAAAGTTCTCTTCACATTTCCATGCTTGGAAAAAATCATGAACTAAAACTAACAACTGAAAAACATGACTGTGATCTTCCCATGAATAATTTTGTTTAACGCTCTGCTGCAGCTGTGCTGAACAAACCCGTACAGATCAACATAGCTACATTGCTATTATAATGCTTAGTATACAATATGTAAGTGTAATTGTGTGATTGTTTCTCAAATTTTGCCAGAGATTCCTGGCATCTCGAAGTTTTTGTTGCTTTCTGCACACGCCACTTAAATAGATGACGGATAATAAATTTAAGATTATATTTTATACAATCCAAAAAACACAAAAAAATGAAATTTCAGTACAGAAACGGACACAAAATTATGCCAAGGTGCCACCTCCAGAGAGAAGCTTTAACGCACGAGCTGCGCCAGCGCGGGCGTCGGCCGAGCCGCCAACTGCATTGTCGGCCGCTCCTCGGTGCAACGCGCGGATCGCGCAGTGAGTGAGCTCGCACGCGCCTCCTCCCCCGCCCCCCCCCCATCCCCTCCCCTCCCCTCCCCCCCACCCACCCGTGCGGAGACCCGCAGGCGCAGCGCCGCGCGCGCACCCGAAATCGGTCGCGCACGGCCCTCGGCGGCGGCGGTGGGGGCGGCGGGGGCGGCGGGGGCGGCCGCACGGCCCCTCGGGCACGCCGTCTGCGTCGGAGGGTGGCGGCGGCGGCGGCGGCGGCGGCGGCGGCGGCGGCGGCGGCGGCGGCGGCGGGCGAGCGGCCGTGAGTCAATACGGCGGCCGCGGGGCGCTATCGACCCAGCCGCCCTCCCCCCCGCCCGCTCCCCCCGCCCCCGCCGCCGAGCGCGCCACAAGTCAGCAGCGCCGCCCCCGCTCCCGCCGCCGCGCGCAGCCCGCGGGGGCGGGGCGGCGCGGGGTGAGACGGGTGGGCGGGGCGAAGGGGGGGGGGGGGGCGCCAGTGGCGGCACGCAGCCCGGCCCGTTGTGCCGCGTTCCGCCGGCCGCGCTCGCTGCGCTGGAAGCCTTGCGGTGGCGGTGGCGGTGGCAACGGCTACGACGGCGGCGGCGCGCGATGCCGGCGGGGATGGCAACGGGCTGAATGCTGCGGACAGTTCGGATGTTGGACGCCCGCTCGTTTACGTGGCGGTTGATCCGCACAAAGGCCGGAGATGCACTAGGTTCCAGATGCAACTGACGAAGAATGCAGGAAATCTAAATGCCTGACGATTTGAGGAAAGCTGCCATAAACATAGCCTTATTTTTTCGTCCTAAAAATGGTAGATATGTGGAAGAGTTCAAGAAGAATACGATGAGGTCTGACATGTCATTCATAATTGTCGGAACCAATGTAAGAAAAAAGAGAGAATAGTGCAAGTAGTGCCAAAGAAGCGTTCGTTTACATAATTTTTCGTAAGATAATTCTATGACGAGATGTCATCCATCGAAACCTTTCTTTTTATAACATTCGAAGATCATAGACGGAGATTCTCAGAAGTTTCTTAATTTTTTTCCCTTTCGATGCTCATTTAGTAGCACGAAGTGTGATGCCCTAAAACTTGTGCTCCATCCTTTTGTTCCATCCCATCTTCCAAAAATTTTACCAATTCTAAATCGATCTTCGCAAGTACGAGACGAAAATGGTTAGGCAACAGCAAGGAGCAAGAACATTGCAGCCTGTGCAGAACCGAGCGCCGACGCAAAGCATGCCAGCGCCGCCGGAGGCCTCGAGAGGCGGAACGGCAGCGCGCGGGCGGAAGTGGGAGATATCCGAGCAGAGCGGGCGGGCGGTGGGTGGACAGGGGCCCTCCGAGCCAGATGCCGCCGGTGGAGCAGGAAGCACAAGTGCAGCGGCAGCAGCGTCGCCGCGAGGCGGGGTCGGGAGGGGAGGCGGGGGAGGGGAGATTAGCCACGCCGCCCTGCGCTGCAGTGCGTCGAGCAGCCGCTCCGTCACCGCCCGCTGCCGTCCACGGTTCGATGCCGAGCCCGAGCGCTTCCTCAATGGGGATTTAAAGGGCACGCAGCGCCGCGATCCGCGAGCGCTACAGACCCTCTCCCTCCCCGCCACGCCTCCCGCACTCCGCTCCACGCGCCCGCTCCCCATTGCACCCTTCCTGCTCCGTCCCTTCTCGAGCCCATCCCGTCCTGACCCACACCGCACCTGCCGTGCACCGCCACAATCCTGATCTACCTCGCATCGCCCTTATCCTCGCATGTTTAGATCTACTCGGCGCGCCCCGCCCCGCGCGCCCCGCCCCGCGCGCCCCGGCCCACTCTCAGTTCTCCTGTTTAAGTCGGTACCCTTTCTCGCTTCCCAGTTCTTCCCGTTGATCCTCCGTTCCTAAACTCCAGTTTTGTCCTACCCGTCTTGTTCCTTTTGCCAATGCACTCACCCCTATTCCACAACTAACCCCCATCTCCCACCGAATCCTCTCTATCGTATTCCCCTCCCCACCTGCTATGACCACTCCCCCCCCGTCACCGCCCGCCCCCTCCCGCGTGCCGCGCCGCAACGCTGCGGCCACTCTGCTAACACACGCGCCGCGTCGTGTCGCGTCGCGCGCAGATCAAAGGCCGCCGGCGGTGCCCTCGCACTCCAAATCAAACACTCGCGATGCGCGTTTCGACACACTACTTACCAAAAATATGCCACATTGCGCATTGTGATTTTCAATGTTGAGCGAATGCAAAAATATGTACGCTAGCTACGGCCGATAGGTCAACGCCCCCCTGGTGAGTCATGCGTCCTTTGGTGATGCCGACACCGAAGCAACACAAAAGGTATTCGTGGAGAGGGGGAGGTCTCTTTTGGACCGCACTTCCAAACGAGTTATTTTCCCGCAACGAGTGATAACATAAAACCGGAGAACGTTAACGAGGAATATCAAAGTTGGGACGGGTTCTCTCGCAGGGAAGCCTTGTAACTCAAGCATACACGACAATTTTGTGGTTTCTGGCAAGGAACAGCTAATTTGAACGTAACTTTTGAAGTGCGCCTCTAGAACTGGATTCCATTGTACCCGTATTACGATGTTATTCATATCACTTGCGTCCACCTGCTGAAGGGGCACCCTACAAACCATTCCGCATATGGCAACTTAAACCAAAAGATATTTCGTTCTCTCTCATGTCTTCCGGTTCTTGTGCATTTTACGAAATGCCATTCGGAAACTTCTACAAACGTATAACAAAAGCCTGCATACATTACAGGTTTATGTATATTGCAACTTATTACTGGCATCATAAAAAAACGACATTCAGAAATTTCAAAATTGAAATTTATTATCCTTTTTATAACACTATCTTACAGTTACATAAATTTCTAACAAAATACTTTCCACAATATTACGTCTCCTGGAGGTTCAGACTTGGGTTTTGCCTTCCTATTGGTTGGAAAAATACTCGTAGTTACGAAATATGAAGCAGTTTTAAACATCAACCTAGCGGAAAAAGGAAAAGGGAGAACTTCGAATGCAAAGGATTCGCGGTTCGACGCATGTGCACATGCGAGCAATATCGGGAAAGAGAGTTCTAGCGAGCTCTATTTATACAAGTCGCAGATGCAGTGTACAAACTTATTCGCGCTCAAACGAACGTCAAAGATCGCTGCATCCCTTCTGTGTCATTTCATACTCTGCTATTTTTATATCTTTTATCTCTTCTATCTCCATATCTATTTTTTTTATCTCTTTACTACTTTTTGTTGATTTTTCGTCCATTTCTGTTTGCCCTTTCAATATCCTTTTCCTCCTCTGTTTTTTTCACCTTTACGAAAACGAAGTTACGTTGCACAATATTCCACGGTAGGACGTGGAAAATACCAAACATACAATGCACACTGCATAATGCACGATGCACTAGGCAAACGAACAGTTTTGCCGTCGCCAGTAGTAACTGGGAGCAAAAACGTTCAGTGGCATGATCCAGGTAAATAGCAAAGTATTCTGCAGCTAACTTTCACTTCCAGTAATATCTCTTGCTGAAAAAAATCTTCAATTGCAAATAACGTACTGAATTGGTGAGGTAACTCTACAAAAATGAAGAGTACGAAATTGCTATTGATAAATCATTGGCGAACATGATTTTGTGACATGAGTATTTTTTATATAAATACAGTATCACTGAAGGTTAAAATAATGCATAAAAGATAAATGAATTTCTCTGAATAAACTCAACCAAAAAATAGCAAATAAAAATATTTTTAGCCCTCAATATGAAATTAAGATCATTCACGTGGTTTTGTCGTCAGTTTCAAAACTTTTGTTTATTCACGCGGACGTAGCATGTTATTCACACTAACACTGAATCAAAATTTTATTAAATTGATGTCAAATAACATTTTTCAATTGTTTTGTATTCTCGTTAGTGGATGAGTCACAATTTTTCTGAATATTCGATAAGCACAACCTATTCTGCAGCGAAAAGCAAAAGTCAAGCCTACCCTGCCATTCTGAGGTTATAGGTAAATTCTTAAATACACGTGATATGATCTAAAATAATTTCCCTTTTACAAACAGTATTTTTATTTGTTAGCACTTAATAAGTAAAGCCTATAGATTAGAAATTCGAGTATGACCTCTGGGAATATACCACACATGTCCTGAACCCAAGGTTTGAACGCGCAATTTCACGGAAAGATCTTCCTCGCACGACGGTGACCGAAGTGAAGAAGTGAAGAAAACTTCTCAGAACGATATCCCTTGCGAGATGGCAATAGAGAGGAGAGAGAGGGAGGACAGAGATGAGAGGGAGGAGGACAGAGATGAGAGGGAGGAGGACAGAGATGAGAGGGAGGAGGACAGAGATGAGAGGGAGGAGGACAGAGATGAGAGGGAGGAGGACAGAGATGAGAGGGAGGAGGACAGAGATGAGAGGGAGGAGGACAGAGATGAGAGGGAGGAGGACAGAGATGAGAGGGAGGAGGACAGAGATGAGAGGGAGGAGGACAGAGATGAGAGGGAGGAGGACAGAGATGAGAGGGAGGAGGACAGAGATGAGAGGGAGGAGGACAGAGATGAGAGGGAGGAGGACAGAGATGAGAGGGAGGAGGACAGAGATGAGAGGGAGGAGGACAGATGAGAGGGAGGAGGACAGAGATGAGAGGGAGGAGGACAGATGAGAGGGAGGAGGACAGAGATGAGAGGGAGGAGGACAGAGATGAGAGGGAGGAGGACAGATGAGAGGGAGGAGGACAGAGATGAGAGGGAGGAGGACAGAGATGAGAGGGAGGAGGACAGAGATGAGAGGGAGGAGGACAGAGATGAGAGGGAGGAGGACAGAGATGAGAGGGAGGAGGACAGAGATGAGAGGGAGGAGGACAGAGATGAGAGGGAGGAGGACAGAGATGAGAGGGAGGAGAGAGAAGAGAGAGACTGAAAGTGAAAGGGAAACTCAAGGAGGAGGCAGGCATTCGCGACAGCGCAGCAATGCAACACCCGCTTCCGACGGCGATGCCGAAAACGAGAGAGCGATCGTTGATACTAGGAGCTTTGACTCCTCAGGTCATTAGTTTCGAAAAGGCAGTGGATGTTATATCTGCGAAGAAGACGTCCTCTTACGTCTAAAACATGAGATGCGGCATCGACATACTCGCCCGCTTGAGGATTCCCCCCAGGTATCTCCGCAGCGGGGCACCACCCCAGCCGGAATAAGCTGTATTTTCCCAATTTGGTCTCCTGGCATGTGTGATGATGTACCACATGTAAGCTAGCGAAGAAAAGAGGGAACGAAAATGATGGCAAACTCATGCACGGTCCGTGGTCCGCTTGTTAGAGTTCTGCCTTCCCGGAACTCTCTTGGTATTGATACGGCAAAACAATGAACACGTGTATCGGTAGCACCCTAGGACCGACCAGTCAACGAAGTTGCCGCTGGGCTACAACAGCCGGTCTCTCACCCAAATCCGAAACGTACACGTTCTCAGAAAAACATTCCTAGCGCGATGGTGAGCACAAGCGAGAAGTACGAGTGCAAACTTTCCCAGAACAATGTCCCTTGCGAGAGGCTTCGCCAACCCGCGCTCATCGAGAGCGACAGAGGAAAGGCCCATTCACAATGCAAAACATAAACAAAAGTATGGCGTTAACGTAAAAGTTAGGACTACGTCCACAAGCGGACTCATTCGCAATGCCTTCGCATAAGCATAACACGTAAGACGTTAACTTAAAAGCTTGCAAGCTGCAAACTTCTGTGATTATGCTTAAGTAAGACATAAGAAATGAACCAATCATAGTACGGTAACTCAAAATCGAGAATGGAAAGAGGAGCGAAGTCGATAGACTAACTAACGCCATATGGGCCATGGACATAGTCAATACCTCGAAATGGATTCTCACATCCAACCAATAGTAAACTAGAATGTCTCACAGCCAATGGAGACACTTTATTTTGCTTACGTTTATATCAGACACTGTGAATACTTCAGTCTCTCACTTATGTTAATGTTAACGTCTATGCGTTTTGCTTATGTTTACATTTGCATTGTGAATGGCCCTGAAGGAGATAACCAAGAAGTCACTAGTAGTCTGTAAATGCCTTCTTTTACTCCGTGAGACTCGAGCCATCAGCCCTGCTCTTTCGTCGGACCCAACTAAATTTCGCTACGCTCCTTTCACCATCTAGCGGCTAAAGAAGGTATTACTCGGGCAAAGAAACCGGTGATTTTGAATTTAGCGAAGCACTGGAGGGGGGCGCCTTGCGGAGACGTTCTCTGCAATTCACTGCAGGGGTAGTCCCAAAGGAGCAGACTGCTCTGCTTGGTGACTCGTAAATAGTAAAGCAAGGAGAAATGGTATGTAATGAATAAATAATTCGTCACTATTTCTCTCTGCTTTTGTTCAACATTTGTGCGGCGTTAGACTTGCACCTTAAAAAGAAGTATATTATTGTTGATAATTTATTAAAAATCTTTTTTTTTTTCCTTGCAGCAACTAAGAACTTGGAACTACGTTGGATGTACTTGCAAATAAATATAAAAATTAGTTCTGCAGAACTTTGTTTTCGGCCCGAAAGCTGCAAACTTTGAGAATGATCGCTACGTGATCGAAACGATCTTTAGCAAAATAAACTTTTGATAACAGCCAACACCTTTAATTTATAATATTTAATTATTAGAAGGTATCTACCTGACCAGCGATCTAATTACTGGAAATTAAAATGTGTATCGTAGAATAAAGTAGAATGTGTCAAAAGTTATATATAAACAGTATTGTGCTCGCAAGCGCGAACCTGGGACAGACCTGCCTTGCGCAATGGCAAGAGAAGGAGGGTAGATGACAGGCATTCGCTGGACATCGCAGCCATGCAACGCCAGCGCCTGACGGCGATGAGGGAGACCGAGAGAGAGAGAGAGAGAAAAAGAGAGAGAGAAAAAAGAGAGAGGGAAAAAAAGAGAGAGAGAAAAAAGGGAGAGAAAAAGAGAGAGAGAGAAAAAGAGAGAGAGAGAAAAAGAGAGAGAGAAAAAAAGAGAGAGAGAGAAAAAAAGAGAGAGAGAGAAAAAAAGAGAGAGAGAGAGAAAAAAAGAGAGAGAGAGAAAAAAAGAGAGAGAGAGAAAAAAAGAGAGAGAGAGAAAAAAAGAGAGAGAGAGAAAAAGAGAGAGAAAAAGAGAGAGAGAGAAAAAGAGAGAGAAAAAGAGAGAGAAAAAGAGAGAGAAAAAGAGAGAGAGAAAAGAAGAGAGAGAAAAAAGAGAGAGAAAAAGAGAGAGAAAAAGAGAGAGAGAAAGAGAGAGAGAGAGAAAGAGAGAGAGAAAAAGAGAGAGAGAAAGAGAGAGAGAAAAAGAGAGAGAAAAAGAGAGAGAGAAAGAGAGAGAGCAAAAGAGAGAGAGAGAAAGAGAGAGAGAGAAAAAGAGAGAGAGAAAGAGAGAGAGAAAGAGAGAGAGAGAAAGAGAGAGAAAGAGAGAGAGAAAGAGAGAGAGAAAGAGAGAGAGAAAGAGAGAGAGAAAGAGAGAGAAAGAGAGAGAAAGAGAGAGAGAAAGAGAGAGAGAAAGAGAGAGAAAGAGAGAGAAAGAGAGAGAAAGAGAGAGAAAGAGAGAGAAAGAGAGAGAAAGAGAGAGAGAAAGAGAGAGAGAAAGAGAGAGAGAGAAAGAGAGAGAAAGAGAGAGAAAGAGAGAGAGAAAGAGAGAGAGAAAGAGAGAGAGAAGAGAGAGAGAGAAAGAGAGAGAGAAAGAGAGAGAGAAAGAGAGAGAGAAAGAGAGAGAGAAAGGAAGAGAGAGAAAGAGAGAGAGAGAAAGAGAGAGAGAAAGTGAGAGAGAAAGTGAGAGAGAAAGTGAGAGAAACAGAGAGAGAAGAAAAAGAGAGAGAAGAAAAAGAGAAAAAGAGAGAAAGGGAGAAAGAGAGAGAAAGGGAGAAAGAGAGAGAAAGGGAGAAAGAGAGAGAAAGGGAGAAAGAGAGAGAAAGGGAGAAAGAGAGAGAAAGGCGAAGAAAGAGAGAGAAAGGGAGAAAGAGAGAGAAAGGGAGAAAGAGAGAGAAAGGGAGAAAGAGAGAGAAAGGGAGAAAGAAGAGAGAAAGGGGAGAAAGAGAGAGAAAGGGGAGAAAGAGAGAGAAAGGAGAGAAGAGAGAGAAAGGGAGAAGGACGAGAAAGAGAGAGAAAGGCCGAGAAAGAGAGAGAAAGGGAGAAAGAGAGAGAAAGGGAGAAAGAGAGAGAAAGGGAGAAAGAGAGAGAAAGGAGAAAGAGAGAGAAAGGAGAAAGGAGAGAGAGAAGGGAGAAAGAGAGAGACGGAGAGACGAGAGAGGAGCTGGCCCCGCTCTCGCCAGATCTCCCTCTCCTCAGGCTCTCCCTCTCGCTCCCTTGTCTCGCCTCTGCTCTCCCTTGCTCCGTCTCTGCTCCCTTTCGCCCTCTCTCGCCCTTTCTCCCTCTCTCTCCCTGTTCTCCCTCTCTCTCCCTTTCTCCCTCTCTCTCCCTTTCTCCCTCTCTCTTCCTTCTCCCTTCTCTGCCTCTCCCTCTCTCTTCCTCTCCCTCGCTCTTCCTCTCCCTCTCTCTTCCTCTCCCTCTCTCTTCCTCTCCCTCTTCTCTTCCTCTCCCTCTCTCTTCCTCTCCCTCTCTCTGCCTCTCCCTCTCTCTTCCTCTCCGCTCTCTCTTCCTCTCCCTCTCTCTTTCCTCTCCCTTTCTCTTCCTCTCCCTCCCGCCCTCCCTTTTTTCTTGCTTTCTTTCTCTTCTCTTTTTTCTCTTTCTCATTCCCTAGTCTCTCCCAGCCCACACCACGGAGCTGCCCCCCCTGTCTTCCCCCTATGCACGATCATCCTCCTCAAATCCCCGTCCCCCCTGTTGCCCCTCTTTCGGAACATATCCACCTTCCCACACTCGCCAGCCCCGTGATGTGATACGAGGGACTTCACATTTACGAGATTGAATAAAGCAAAAGCTGGCGTCCAGACTCTCATACAACCAATGAAGTGTTTCGAGAATGGGAATTATTTTAGAACGTGTACTTTTCAGATCAGGTCGCATTTTGAATTCAATAAAATTATATAAGATAAAACGTAACCTGTATTTTTGTCTCCAAAATTGTTAAATATATTGCTAAAATTGTAAATAAGTTACGTATTCTCTAAGCTCTGAAAATGTAAAGCAAATATGATACTTTTTATTTATCACACTAATATTTTCACTTATTACTAAAATGAAACCTAAGAAAAGTGTCAATGCTAAATACTTAAATATATTTGTCCAACATTATTCGAAGTAGGTTTAATGAATTAAGAAAATATTCCTTTCATGTGGCACAGGCGTAAACTGAGAAGTGAAGTACATTAATTCAACGATGCAAAATACTATATAAAATATACCAACATAAAAGCGAGAAAAATGAAAAGAAATGTTCTGTTGTTTTCACTTCAGACATAACGAATCTGTTAGTTGTTTAATTTTGCTGTCTACGTTTCGTTCCATGAAGTTTGAGACTTCCTCAAAAGAGGCACGTAAGAAAATTATAAATCCTTATAATTTTAATGCTCAATACCTTTCATATTTTTTACTTCTCATAAAAATAAAATATTGCCAGCAAGTCAACAGACTGAAAATTACGTTTTGTCTCTAACCGTTTTTCTCACTCCCTGAAAAATTTCGTAGGACACACAACTTTTTGTTCACCAGTTCTTTATACATTCGTATAATAATGCGGAATTTCAGAGGGGAAAATACGTATCGTTGGCATCAATGCTCGGATTTGTAACTCAAGACACGTCGAGAGAAGGAGCACAGCGCCGTTACGCTATATCCGAGCGTGGAGAGAGAGGATCTCACGTGAGGTGGGGAGGGGGTAGCAGTTGCGGCCGGCGACCGGCGAGGGCGACGAGGGGGAAGAGATCAAAAAGGAACCGGCCGCGCCCCATGCAAAGGACCCGCAAAGCATTTGCCTAATTGCCCCCAGGGGACCCCCGCTGTGGTCCACCGCCGCCAAAGCCCCCCCCCCCCCACCGCCCCTCTTGGATTTCGTGTGGCCCCGCATGTGAGGACCGCTTCCCCCGCAAGTCGTTCGCCGCAAACTCCCCGGAATAATGACAGGTCATGTTGACTTGCACAAGCGTTTAACGTGAGCGCCGAAGACGGTTCCCGCGAGTATCCCTGCAATTTCGGGAAATGCTCTTATTTAGAGTGGACCTACGAGGTTGTAACTTCATCAGCAATAAAAGTAGAGATTAAAATACTTATTTTGAGGACTAAATAAAGAAGGCAGCATTTTCTTTATTATATAATTCTTAAGTGCTATCCATTACATTACTACACGTTTCCATTTTCCTTAACGTATTCTTAATATCTTCATTCGTCCATCTCACAGTACTTGAATTCAATGATAATTTCACATCTCCTGTTTTCTGTTCTTTCAGCAGATCCTTGTATGCACTTTCACTTCCATTCATTATTTTGCCTCACAGGTACTTTATGGATATTATTTTCTGAAGCGCGTCGACATTTAGAGATAAAATATGATTTGAATTTGAGGTATGCCTTACGAACATTTTATGCAGTTCTGTGCGGAACAGGTATGATTGTTTTACCCTAACGTGACGAGTAAACAATATAAAGAACTTGGAGAAACTTGAATTTTTAAAATCTGCCACACTTCCCTAAAATTTGTCAGTGAAAAAAAGAGTTTAACTTAACAAATGTGGAGAAAGTTCAAGAAATAATATTTAATTTTAAAATTACTACAACAATTAGGAAAGCATGCGTTCAAAATATATATAATTGCGATAATGGTATGAAACTTAAGGAGAATATTTACACGAATAAAGCCGCAAAATGCCTTCTTTTTTCTCTAATACCATAAAATTCGGTATTACCCGGAAACTCTTGAAAAATACGAATTTCAAATTCTTTGAAAATGTTTTATTTTAAAAGCGATTGGATGCGAGATGGGAATTGAAACTTCATAGGCCAGGGGTCCGATCTCCGAGTCCTCTCAGACGCGGATATTCCAACCCGGAGAATCAACTGGGTAGAGATCTATTATTGTCTGAATGGGAATTCTAGCGACATCTGGTCTGATCGGTCGTTTCTGGTGATGCCTTCGATAAATTCCAGGCGGATGCCGGAACAGTACTTTAAACAACGGACTACGGATCGTGTGGGATTCTTCTCCTATGGCCTACTCCCATGATCACAGACGAATGGCAGTGGGGACTGCAAGAACGTCAAGTAAACCCCCAAAATGAACGTCAGAGCTATTTAAAAGGAAAAAAAAACGAGAAAAGAAAGAAATAAGGAAGGAAAGAAAGAAAGACAAATAAAAATAAAGAAAAAGAAAGAAATAATTGTCTCATTAGCTTTTTGTTCCACGCCATTGTATAATTCGCTTATCACATGGCTTCCGTTCGTTGTATCATCATTGAAGTTATACTGCATTGAAGTTGTAGTGCATTGAAGTTGACTATCATTAAATAGTCACCTTCAATGCAGTACAAATGTTTTACGAATCACAAATAAGTTTACTAACCAAGTAACGATACGTAATTAATAATTAGAAATTTATTCGTTAAATATTTCGTTCGATTATGTACTTGTATCGGGATAGCCTATGAGTTGGTGACGGTAAGCCGCACATTTACAAAGTAATAATTAACAATAAGCAATAAAGTATATAAACATAACTTAAATCTAGGTTGATTGACACAAAACATCCGGCAAACATGTTTTCATGTCCAGCATCCTATCTTCATACTCTTATACTGAATAATGCTTTACTTCTACCTCCCCGACCACTACTTGCGGGTGTACGTCTTTGAGTTTGGAGGGGAAAAGAGAGCGGATTCAGCAGGTTGCCCGTGGCCGCAGGAGCGCCTATCAAGGCGGGTAAGTAGCCCGTGCGGACACACTGTGACTCGCGTGGTGTAATGGTGCAATGTGAAGGTTTAATTTCTAATAGTTACATTAATTGTAGAAATGATACTTTACGAGCTCGTTGTATTGGGTATTAACACACTCGTATGAAATTATTAATACTCGCTTCTTCGTCGATCGTGCCGTAATATACTTCATACTCCTGTATTAATACCCATCAATACGTCATAACTTCATAATTTACTATTAATGTGTCGTTCAGTAAATGGATATCTTTCCTGCTACACGCTACTAGTCTCATATGAGTTTACCGGAAGTTTCTTCAATATATTCCGAAAAACTAATTAAATACAGAAGCGGTGCCTCAAATTTTAGATTTTTATAACTTGCGATATATTGCATATTATATAAAAAATAAATGCATGCTGTAGTTTGTCTCAACGTTACAAACAGCCTGGTTTTGGTTGAAAACTAAACATTCATCTATAGAGGTGGCACCACTTCACATATTCATATAGGTATGAATCAGACGAAAGTTATTACGTCATACACATTATAAATGAAGGGTTTTTGCTATAATATTAAAAGAGGTTGATGAAATTCATAGGAAATATTGTATTGAAACTAAGTAGTTCAAAGAAGTGATTCAGAATATTTTCCGATTTCTGGCCAAGATTCATTCCCACATTTTTATCATTTTCTGTCGCCAATAACCAACCACAGATACTACAACCGCAAGTAAGTGTTCTTCCAAAGTGTTGGTAATTCCAATCAATACAAAAAATATTGATGCTTACAAAATATTAAGTGAAAAAAATACTTTCAATACAAACAAGGTTTTTGAATGTTTTAAGAAGAAATCTGATTCTAGAAAGGAGTTTCAATCCGATGAAATACAATCATTGTTCATCAATCTTCCGAACGTGCAAACAATAAACAACTGTTGTGAACCCGACTTCAACATCAAGAGCACGTAGATGTGGAGGTGCTGATAAGAGGCACTCTTTTTGACTGCAAATTCGTTCCGAACAAGCTTGGCAGCAGCTAAGTAATGAGACTGGTATCGGCAAGCCGCCGCCGCCGCCGCCCTCCTCGTTTCCATCACTTCGGCGGCAAAGAGTAATTCATTACTGGATCCTGAAAGGATGGGATATTTTCACCTCTACTTGCCCTCCCCTTCGATTCACTGTACAAGGCGCTGTATCACAAACTAGCAAACTCGGAAACTCAACCGAAATCCCTACGCCTTCTATTCTGCCCGAAGCCAACCTTAGACATTTTCACG